>CAIGQQ010032566.1:8986128-9015932 GCA_903798035.1 Danio albolineatus
CTCTCTCTCTCTCTCTCTCTCTCTCTCTCTCTCTCTCTCTCTCTCTCCTATACCTGATTTTCTGAACAGACGGATGTGTTTGCGATGCTGGATGGATGGGTTTAAACTGCAGCCAAGGTAAAGACTACATCAGCTTGGCTGTCATACTGATTCAGACTTAAACTATCAAATAAAGCTGACCGGCTATTTACTGTTAGACTCTTATATAAGAGTTCTGTTGGTTGCAACATACCTGTCACAGTCAGCAATGGTCATATATTGATTTTGGACCAGTAAGTTCATCTGAAGTGCCGTCATACTTCTACGTTGAACTGTCTGTGTGTATGTTTGCAGTGTGCACGGCAGGTTTGTATGGCGATGGCTGCAATCAGACATGCACATGCGCAAATGGAGGCTCATGTGATCCTGTCCATGGCCGGTGCACCTGTCCTGCTGGCTTTCATGGAGACTCCTGTCAGCAGGGTATGCAGTCTAATCTCTAATGTACTACAATGGTGTAAATGGAGTCAAAACTTTGCAGACTTCACCTGAGAGTTATCTTACATGATGCAACAAAACATATAAAGGTGTTTTCAATTTTGCAGCAAATTGCTCTCTTCGCTTTTCCAGAATGCCCCATTGGTTTCTACGGGCTGAATTGTAAGCAGCTTTGCCAGTGCCAGGACATGTGCCCATGTGACGCCGCCACTGGAAGCTGCAACACCACACACCAGGGAGAGAGAAACATCAGCCTTCACAGAGGTATGACACCGCTCCTATTAGCACTCGCACGACATGCAAACAACACATTCCTGGTGTGACGTCTCTATAGATCAGTGGTAATGTTCACACTTTCTCAGCACATAACTCTCTCTACTTATAGCTTCGGCCATCAGCATTCCTCATTGTCCTTCTATATGTGTGCGTCTGTCCAAACCTCTCTACTGTTGAACATGGCACACAACTTGACTGAGATATGAGCCTTCTTTCACTGAGCCATGATTTGCTGGAGCTGTTTTTCTCAAGGCCTGTTCATTTCATCCATCTATTCAATGCAGTAAAAATGTTTTAAAAAATAATAGATTTATAGTTACAGCGGGGAAAATAAGTATTGAGCACGTCACAATTCTTTTCACAAAACATATTTCTAAAGGTGCTGTTGACTTGAATTTTCTCCAGATGTTGATAGCAACCAAAGAGATCCATATATGAAGAGAAAACAAATCAAATGTTATTAGTTTACAAATGAAGTTGTGTAATAAAATTAAATGACACATTTAAAAAAGTATTGAACACATGAAGAAAGGGAGGTGTAGAAAGGCAGTGAAAGCCCAGACAGCAGCTGAAATCTCTCAATTTATTCAACAACCCTCTGCACTTGTTCATTATGTAAATTAATATTAGCTTCATTAGCAGGATGATGAAGATGAAACCAGGGTGGACATTTCAGCAAGACAATGATCCGAAACACAGCCAAGGAAACTCCCAAATGGTTTTAGAAAAAGAAAATCAAGCTGCTGAATGGCCCAGCCAATCACCTGACTTTCCAATATAAAATACATAATAAAGATCAGATTTGATAGACGAGACCCAAAGAACCATCAAGATTTTTACACTCTGTTGAAAAACTCACACCCGAGCAATTCATGTGACTTTATTCTCCATATGAGAGGCGTCTTTAAGCTGCCATCACCAAAAAAAGACTTTTATATAAAGTATTAAATATGTATCACTACTCATTTTGTTGTTATTACACATAACTGATTATTCTTTTTTTTTTTTTTTTTTGCTTTGTTTTTTTGGGGGGGTTGAATTGTTTGGGTTTTCCAAAATCTGGTTCAATCCCATGTCAGCAGCTCTTTTAGAAATGTTTTTTCCCTGAAAAAAGCATGACGTGTTCAATGCTTACTTTACCCCACTGTATGCGTTTGTGTGAACATTTGTTTGATTGAAATGTTTGATTTAATCTGCACTGTTAAAGAAATTTCTCTCATCACTGCCTTCTAATTTTTAGTTGAATCAAATGAACTTTTCTAGTCATCTCAACTTACATCAGTCAAATTGACAAAAATATTAAGTTAAACTTTGTATAACTTTGTATATAAAAATGGGTGAAACCTGAATTAAATGATTAAAATAAGTTAAAAGCAACATAAAAGTATTTGTTGTCTTGACTTTGTTTCTCGCCACTGGCTTGCATGGTTCGAGACTTGTGGAGCTGTGCATCGATGGATTTGCTCTTCAGTGTTTGGACTTTCAGCAGTGACAATGAAACCACACTAAACTGAGCTTCAACTCTGAAAACTGAACTGACTCAGCTTCATTTTACTATAATCTTCTACGTGAAGCTGCTTTGACACAATCTACATTGTAAAAGCGCTATAGAAATAAAGATGAATTGAACTGAATTACATTTTTATAGTGTGTAAACTAATGCAGATTTCTTCAATATAATAAATAATTATATTGTTATTTAGAGCATTTTGTTAAAAATTAAAAAATGTTTCATTATTTCAGATGTTTATATTCATTTGTAGGCTAAACTATACTAGTGTTTTACAGGGTATCCGTGGGGTCTTAAAAAGTCTTATATTCACTGAAACTTTGTGTTGTAGGTCTTAAATAATTGTAAACAGGTCTTAAAATTCACTGTTGAATATTAATATTATGACACTGTTTCAATTTACTATAACCTTCTATGTGAAGCTGCTTTGGCACAATCTACATTGTAAAAGCGCTATAGAAATAAAGGTAAATTGAATTGAATATTCCTATGTCCATGTAAAGCTACCCAACACGCATCCAATCACCAACAGTCCATCTCTATTGAACTTTTAATAAAACTCTATTTACAATATGATTTAATTATCTTCCATTAATCTACAATAATATTTGTTTAAAAGTTCTCATTTAATATTCCATTTCTCTAGTAATCGTCACAATACAGGGAAAAAAACAGTCACATCTTCCAGTTAATGCAGACTATAACTGCCATTTTAAACATAATTTGTAAACATAAAATGGAAATGTTGCTTTATTCTAATTATTTATATGAGATTCCCTTTTTTCATGAAATTTTACCTTTTTTTTTAAATACTTTTTTAATATTTCAAAATTTCCGTAGCTGTGTATTCACAGTCACACAATTTCAACTTCCCTACTGAGACTTGCATGCTCACACATACTCGCACACACATGCTCAAACAGTGTGTGATAAACAAAGCTGCCGGGTGTTTGCAGAAGGGGTGCTGAGAATAGAGACCCTGCAGAATCACAGTCTACCCAGCAGCCCTTCATGTTGCTGATGACCTCTGTGACAGAGAAGCTATTTGTGTTAAAAAGAAAAAGAAAAAAAGCTCATTCTGTCCCAACTCTCTGACCTCTGTCATTTAACGTGAGAAGAAGATGCATCCCCAAGCTTCCCTGCAGAAGAATAATAAAGCCCAAACCCCCTGTGCTCTGCAGTTCAGCATCAGCCCCTTCGCTTGACACCTCGGGCTCATTACGATCCAAATCTGCCATCTGCTGAGCACGTGAAGAGCTTACTTCTCATCTCAGCCTGACTTCAGTGTGACAGCCTCCTCAATTATTCCCTTCACGTGAAGGATTTCATAGCAGGAGAATATTCAATTTATTCTCTCCTTGATCTATTGAAACACTGTGAGAACTATAATGTTCAGAACTCAAAATGTCAACACAAAAGACCCTATTTTGCAATTTGTCTCAGGAAAAATAAGGTCTTTTTTTCAGAGATGCACAGTCTAATTCCAAAACCTTCTTTTGGGAAACACAACTTATATCAAATAGTCCACACTAGTGTTTGTCCTAGTTTAAAATCTAAATTGATTAAGGACAATGGGTGTCACGTTGGCGCAGTGGGTAGCACGATCAAAGCAAGAAGGTCACTGGTTCGGTTGGCATTTCTGTGTGGAGTTTGCATGTTCTTCCCATGTTTGCGCGAGGTTCCTCCCGCTGCTCCGGTTTCACCCACAAGTCAAAAGACGTGTGGTATAGGTAAATTGGGTAAGCTAAATTGTCCTTAGTGTATGTGTTTGAATGAGTGAATATGAATGTTACCCAGTGATGGGTTGCGGTTGGAAAGGCATCAGCTGCGTAAAACATATGCTTGATGAGTTGCCGGTTCATTCCGCTGTGGCGACCCCAGATTAATAAAGGCACTAAGCCAAAAAGAATATGAATGAATGAATGAATGATTAAAGACAGTTACAATTGATTTTTAACAGCATAATCCTCTGAAACCACAAACTAGGAAATTTGGCTAAAAATAAGGAGGATGATTAATGTTGTCAGGTGACTCTCCTAATTTGCATTCTGTTTTGCAGTGGGGAAAAAAATTTGAAAAAACTATACATATATAATATGTATATGTGTTTATAACTTTTTGTTTTTTGTTTTTTTGTCAGTGCTCTACTTTTGTGACGTGTTCGTGTTTTGAATATAAGAGCACACGATGTCTGATGGTGAAGTTTGCCCCTCTCTCATTGGCTATTGGATGTATCCTATCAGAAACAGCCCAATTAAGAGTTGTAAATAAAACACATGCTTTAGGATTTTTAATAAGGTAGGCTCTGACTTTACAGAGTAGCAAAATAATCATGATGACACCACATGATTGAGGATATTATAGAAAAAAAAGATGGTTTGACTTGTGCCATGCACTCTGATCATTGGGTGATTCTCAAAACTAGTCTTACTGTCACTCTATTTACATACAACAATTACATTTACTGTTATCCCAAAGGCAAAGTGGATAAAGTAACAGCTTTAAGAGGGGTCAGATTGGTCATAAACATTAAATTATAATATTCATTTAGCAATTTAACTTGACTATTATTATAAATGGCAAATGAGGAGAAATAAAACTGACAAAAAGAAAATGTTGGATATACTTTAATCTATACACTAAATAAAAGGTATGTGAGCTGTCACTGGGGTGGTACCTCTTCAAAAGGTACAAATTTGTACCTAAAGGGTCCAAATTAATACCTCAAGGGTACATATTAGTACCTAAAAAGTACAGAAGTTTTCCTCTTAATATTTTTAGGTACTAATATATACTTTTGAGTTACCAATAAGGACCCTTTAAGTACAATTGTGTACCTTTTGAAAAGGTGCACCCCAGTGACAGCTCGAGTACCTTTATTTCTGTGAGTGTACATGCATCTTAATATATCTTTTGTGTCTTAAAAAGATAGTTAATTAGAAAATTTTGTCTTTATTTATTCACTCTGCTATAACAAAGTCTTTGGCTATAATTCTAATGCTGTAAGGCCTACTTTCTTCATTAGACTACAATTTAAAAAATGCTGTGTTTTTTGGGACACTTTATAAAATGCTGGGTTGTTTAAACACAACATTGTGTCAAATTTAAACTAACCCAAACATTGAATGTTTTTTTTTTTTCAATAAAATGTAAATTATTTATCTTATCGGTTGGATTTGTTCATATCTGACACAATAGTGTGTGAATACAAAATAGCATTTTTAAATTAAGAGACTGACAAAAAAAACAAACATACAGTTGAAGTGAGAATTATTAGTCCCCCTTTGATTTTCTTTTTTAAATATTTCCCAAATGATGTTTAACAGATCAAGGAAATTTTCACAGTATGTCTGATAATATTTTTTCTTCTGGAGAAAGTTTTATTTGTTTTATTTTGGCTAGAATTAAAGCAGTTTTAATTTTTTTTAAAAACTATTTTAAGGTCAAAATGATTAAACCCTTTAAGCTAATTTGTTTATCGATTGTTTACAGAACAAACCATTATTATACAATAACTTGCCTAATTAGCCTAACCTGCCTAGTTAACCTAATTAACCTAGTTAAGCCTTTAAATGTCACTTTAAGCTGTATAGAAGTGTCTTGAAAAATATCTAGTCAAATATTATTTACTGTCATCATGGCAAAGACAAAATAAATCAGTTATTAGAGATGAGTTATTAAAACTATTATGTTCAGAAATGTGTTGAAAAAAATATTCTCTTCATTAAACAGAAATTGGGGGTAAAAAATAAACAGGGGGGCTAATAATTCAGGGTGGGGGGGTAATAATTCTGACTTCAACTGTAATTGAAATTATTATTTTAACTGAAATCATGAGCTTTTGTCTGAGCACTTGATAAAACACAATCACATCCATGCAGTTGCTTTACTGATTTAAATATCTCCAGACCACAGGCGAACTAACTTGCAGTTGCGACACAATGGTATTGCTGCATTTTTATTTACTTCAGAGAAGAATGGACATGGATTGTCTTTTGTATTTTTCACAACATCTTTTTCCTTGTGAGCTGCAGTGAACTCTTGTGCTAGACTTTAATGGATGCGTAGTCATGCACAAACTAACATCCAGAACATTTGGAATATACAATGCATGTCACCTGGTATCATTCTGTGATACTTTTACTAGTTTTTAAAAATGCTGGTTGCCATTTACAACAATTATAAAGACTGATGTGAGCAGGCTTTGTTTTTAAACCTGTTCTTTTGACTCTGTTTTAAAGAGTTTGAGGTAAATTACCAGGTTAAACAACATTAATAGTAAAGTCAGCGTACAGTACGAACAGTGATAATTCAGTCATTTCAATAGGAAGCCACATGATCATGAGGACTGAAGATTTCTCTGTACAGAGTTCGTAAACCAACTTCTCATCTAGATTTCCATTGACCAATTAATAAAGCAGTCTGTTTTTATTCTGACGTCTGGGTCAGATGAACTTTAGATGTTTCTACAGTTTTTAAAAACACATTTTGCTAAAGTGACTGTACCTTTTGTCTAAAGCCACAATAGGATAAAAAAACATTTCGATTTTATGGACAGCACTGATTTAAGATTCTCTAAGTTGTTCCCACAGTTTCATGTGAAGTTAAGAAAGGGGTGAAAGGAGAAATATGCTCGTACGGGAGAGTTGTTGTCGTAACAGGGGATTTGATTAAAAAAAAAAAAAACATTGTTTTGCTCTCATATCTTTCAGCTGGTCACTGCTTGGCTACCCAGATGTGGAGGGAATGGAGACAAGAGGAGGAAGCTCAGACTCCCAGACCCTATTTATCAGAGTAAGTGTTCAATAAAATGCCACACACACGCACACACAAAATACCAACAGTCTAGATGTTCCCTTTTGCTTCTACTTTAACCATCAAGTCTTAATTTCTTTAGAATTTTTATTAATTTATACAGTGCTTTCCTATACCAAAATTAGGTGTTTGGTCATTGGATTTTTTATAGACCGTTTTGAGGGATGTGAACAAAAACAATGGTCCCTATATATTTCCTGTTTTACATTTTTAATTTCTATAGCTTCCCAAAATACAAAAAGAGCCACATATTGATAAATAATGTTATGATAGCTATTTTAACATCAAGTTATGATTGAATTGCCTCTTGTTATGGTTATGAAATAGTTTGATAACAAGCAGGAACTGTTCATGTGCCAATGACATGACCACATTGAAATGGTCTATAGATATTTAGAAGTGTAGCATTCAGTTATGGGGAAAAAACAAAAAACAAAAGAGTAAATAAAAAATTTGGTTTCCAAGTGAAAGCTCACCAATCTGAACACAAAGTCTTTCTTAAATTGTTACAAAAGAAGACAAACTGTTATTCAGTGTTACAATACTTTAAATATCATAGAAATAACAAACCATTTGATGACATACAGTATTAAAACAATTCCTTTTTAAAATATAAGCTTTTATTTAAACCTATGCTTATTAAAATGAATACCATTTCCTTTAAAAATAAAAGATTAGAACATAAAGCACACACTTTACTTGCATTTTATGGGCGATTTATCCATCTAAAATCACTTTCGGTCAATCTTATTAGATGGAGACCAGAATAGGACATCTCATCTTTCACCAACATTTTAATCAATGTGAAGTATTGAGTTGTGGTCTGAGGGCAGTTGGCTTTAAAGAAACAAATCAATTGCGTTTGTGTTCATTTGAGATTAGAGAGCATGCTTAAATCACCACGACTGATAAAAACTAACATCAATTATATCCTATATATTTTTTTTGTATACCTTAAAGCAGAGATGCCCAAACTAAAGCCAGTGGGCTAACGTTGGCCAATAACCTTTGATTTGGGCCACCATCCCATCATTGTTTGTTTGTTTAATTATTAAGCTACAAAACAAGTAAACAAATGAAATCTGTCAATTAAATGTTGTGCATGAATCAGATTTTTTTTTTTTATGTAAACACTGTCACCCGAAGGATTATCGATGAGCAAATCAAGGCAAAGGCTGGTGCATCTTGACTTGTGTATTCAGCATTGACACTATTGTGTTATAAATGGCATTGTTTATGTTTGAATTGGAAGAAGTTCAGTATAAAATGTAAAAAATAAATAATTATTAATAAGATTAAAGGATTTTTCTATTTGTTTTTAAATATAAATAAAATAGGTAATTACCATGGCAACTTTAATGTAATATTTTGATATAATTTACCTTCGGCCCTGCACCCTCGATCAAGTTTAGCTTTTGGTCCTTCATTAGAAAACGTTTTGGCACCCTTGCCTTAAAGGGGTGGTCCACTAAGATTTCATATTTTAAACTTTAGTTGATGTGTAATATAGCTGTGTGAACATAAACAGCATCTCTGAATATGATACGCTCAAAGTTCCTTGCAAAGGGAGACATTGGCTTGTACAGAGTCAGCTTAGCAAAGCCTACAACTAATGATGTTTGGGGACTACAAAAAATACATCCTGGTTAATGATGTCATAAACCCTTCAGGTTATGTGCATTCACCCTGTGCAGCGAAGGGGCGTGGCCAGATGTGCTGTAATATTATAGCAGGATGCTTCCTGGTGACATGGAGCTGATCCATGAAACCCAGTTTATTATGTTAGCTGACCAATCAGAGCCATTTGAGGGCGGGCTTTTGGAGGAACTAGGAAATATGACATTTCCATGTTAGCCGAGTGGCTGTATATAATTAAAGTAAGATATATGAAAAAATAACATGATTTTTCACAAATGAAGCATGAGCACACATTGCTTTGCACCCCTTAAACACAACCAAGCTTTAAAAATACACTCTGGACCACCTCTTTAAAGCAACAAACATGGGGCCTAAAAAAATATCTTATCTCAACCAACTTGTCATTTATACCATTCCCTATCTGCATGTTTGAACTAACTTGATAATTGCCATGGAAAAAAAAAATCACTCTGACAAATTCCAGGCCTGTGTTTAGCAGAACAGGCTTTCTGACAAGTCTGAACCAAGTGCCCCGACTGTACTGGTAAACAACTCAGCGGCAACAGAGTGGCACAGATGAATTTATTAGTCTGCCCAGGCTTTCACATGCAAGTAAGGGATTGTGTGAAGTTGCCATGGCTGCAATAGAGTGCTTTTGTGGAGGCCGTGGGCATCGGCAGTGGAGTCAGAGGTCAAAGTGCAGCTCCTCACCCTCCGAGTGTTTTGTTTATGTGTGTGCAGACAAAGCTGGCTGGTTGTCTGCTCAATCCTGGCAACGTTGCTGCTGGCCAGCCTCACTGGTAACCTTATCCAGACGTGCGGAAAATGCAAAGCGCGCGGGCAGAGGGCGGACTACTCCTACTTGCCGCTAGGAGAGATCAACGGGGCCAGGGAGCGAGGAGAGATGAAGTCTGGGAAAGGTCTGTTTCAGAAAGAGGACTCCGATTCGCAAGACTCTTCATAATGTGTTTGGAAATGCATGCATGAGCGCGGGTTCATGCAAGTGTGCCATCCAGCAGAGCAGAGCAGCACAAGCTCTCATTAGTCTGGGGTTTGTTTGTTCATGCTGGGAATCCATGAGCTTTTGGAAAGGCGTAGGATCGGGGTGTCCATGTGGACAATGAGATGGGCGTTAGTGTCCAAACAGCTGTCTGCTTGCTCACATTCACCCCTGCTGAGCCTGGAGACGGCAGCCAACTCTGTTCACACATGCCAAGTGCCCTGATTGTGCAGTTCGACTGCATTTTGGACACTTTCGAATGAGCTGCTAGCGATGTAAGAACCAGTTTTTCATGTATGTGTAAAATAGTATTTCATTGACCTCAATGAAGCCTTTCATTTTGATCTTGAGGCTAGAAGAGATCCAGGAAAAGAAAATAAACAGCAATATCACCACAATGCCTTTTTTGTTGAGATAACGACACAGTTTTCCACCTGTTTCCATAGGAATAGACTGCTTTTGAACTATGAGCTACCGTCCTGCAGGAACTTGCTGAACTCTATTTTGAAACAGTTCTATTGAAGGGTTTTTTTGCTCTGCAGGACCAGAGGTCATTCAGTTCATTTTGATTGCACCGTCAGCCTTTTTGTTTCTATAAACTGCCAGCCTTATCAGGGTTTTGTTGTGCGTGTCGTCTTTAAACGTGCCACAGAAACATGCTAAGAAAAAAAAGCTACAAATCAAGGCCTGGATTGTTTTCACGCTCTCTAGGAAAGCAAGAACACACAAAGTTGCTTTGTTCTGAAGCAGTAAATCCAGGAGATTTGTCAGCTTCTGGTTTAGCTCTGAACCATGAGACAAATGTTATGGAAGAGGAACATTTCCTCGGGTTAGTAGTTCCTGTGCCATTTCCTGTTTACCATTAAAATAGACTTACACTTGATTTAAGAGTTCGAACACAGAGACGAGGGGAAAGAGGAGTTTTATTAAAACGGTCAAAACATTCAAGGCTGTATTACACCACAGATCAAATTTAAATTATGGCTATTATGGACCATTTACATTAGTTTGGATCCTCATATCATTTCAATTACAGTTAAGCATATTTTCTCCGCTCAGTTTTTATGGAACAAAATTGATAAGAACAAAAACATTAATTATAAATTAAATAGTAACGAATATACTATGCTTACAGTGATTTAAAGCGATAGTTCACCCAAAATTAAAACTGTTTTCATTAAATCTCCATCCACTTCTTCTAAAACAGTGTGAATTTCTATACTGGAACAGAAAAGAAGATATTTTGACGTATGTTTACAACATTCTGTTAAATATCTTCTTTTTGTATTCTACAGAAAAAAGAAACTGGTTTGGAAGCACTTGATGGTGGGTAAATTTAATTGAACTGTTACTTGAAAATAAAAAAAGAGTAAAGATTCATATCACAAATTTTACTTTAATTCCTCAGATTTCTGCAGATCTTTAGCCCATCATTGATTCTGTTTATTTACTGTAACGTGTGTAAATTTATATTTATTCAGTTTTTTTTTTAAATAGTAATAATATTGACTAATATTAAAATATTGATATGATTTATTTACAATACAGTTTGTAAAGTAATATTTTCTGTCTTTTAGTAGAGATTTTATATGAGAGGCTTGCTTTGTTTACCAAATAAAAGCAGATCTAATTGGATTCACATTGTAAACATTAAATAAAAGTTAAAAAGGCATTACTTTTTATTTCATATATTAAGGTTTTAGTTATGATACTCCCAATATCATTCCGCATAAATCTGCAGATTTTTAACAAAATACTCCGTAGAAATAGCAAAAAAATGTCCACAGATTCTGTCTGGCCCTACCAATAGGTAATACTTTTTGTTATTTTGAAGTGCGGCGTAACCTTTCACATGCATCCTTTCCCCTAGACTGTCGTGCGATTATTTATCAAGCTAACTACCTTTTCATAGAATGAAAGAGGTTTGTCTGCAGCGTGGCACATTTGACTGTTTATTAACTTCCACATGGCTCGCTACCTGCATGCTTTGCATATAATCTTCACCGTGATCGACCTCTATGCTGATCTCCTTGTAAGTGTAACCCAGACGGGGACAAAGACATCCAGGTTTTTGATGTAGTTTTTGATTTCAATCTAATCAGGCAAGCAGATGCTGCGCAGGATAGAGAGAGGGTACTTGTTCGGTCATGATGCTAATCAGAGCGTCCGAGGCTGTTGATTTCATTATTGTCTAACAGAAATTACAGAAAACATTTCAGTATTCCTGCCGTTTTGGATTCATTTGAAGATGCCATCAAGGATTTGATTGTTATTCAACATCATCCTGTTGTTAATCTGTCTCATAAAAATTGTATTTACTATTTTTTTTAAGGTAAGTGGTTGCAAACTATTTATATGGGCTGAATTTAAACAAACAATTAAGTTGGAAATTACTAAATAAGTGTTTGCAACCACTTACCATAAAAAATGAGGTAAATCCAATGAAGCATTTTTGACATTGAGGTTAGTTACAGTCTAATATATGTCCCTGACCTGCTAACCAGAGCGTCTCTTTTGTCCTCATAAATAAAGGCCAGGATGTTTACATTGACCTGTTTAAGTTCCTAGATTTGATAACCTTTTGAATTGCAATGATTGTTTCCCAGAGATGGGTTGCATCTGGAAGGGTATCCGCTGTGGCGACCCCAGATTAATAAAGGGACTAGGCCTGAAAAGAAAATGAATGAATGAATGAATTGCAATGAATGTTGAAATCTAAATTAATATGAGATTTTTCTGTGTCTATAATTATTTTTATATTGCGTGCCAAAATAATATCTAAAATCCAAATCTCTATCTTCAATACAAATAAGTGTGGCTGTGAAAAATTACTCTTGCTGATATAAAGATTGTTAATGTTTTTGTACTGTTCACACTGCTAGTATTTATATATACGAGAACAGCTAATTCATCAGATCTGTATGTGACTTAAATTGTTGTAATGACACAGACTGTAAATGGACGGTCGGTTCCTCCAGGGAAAAGTAAAAGTCTGTTTGTCCTGGTGTGCACGAGCAAATGTCACAGAAAGTGTGACTGAGATGATGGCACTAAAAAAATGATGATGATTAAATGCTGTTTTATAATGTTTAACAGATTGTTTCTCGTTTATTTGTAACACTTTACAATAAGGTTCATTAGTTAATGCATTTACTAACATGAACTAATGATGAACAACACTTGTACAGCATTTATTAATCATAATTGAACATTTACTAATGCATTATTAACATCCAAGTCCATGCTTGATAACATTAGTTAATGCACCATGAGTTAACATGAACTAACAATGAACATCTGTATTTTCATTAACTGATGTTAACTAACATGGACAAATACTGTAGTAAATGTATTGTCCGTTGTTTGTTCATGTTAGTAAATGCATGAATTAACATTAACTAATGAACTTTACTGTAAAGTGTGACCCGTTTATTTTGTTTCAACATTTTTAATTTAAGTTTGTGTTGATTTGTCAGTAATGTTTAAATGCCATGCCAGCCTTCAGTATGTGTTATTATTGCTTAAAACGTGCCATTCATTACGAATATAACAGAATCTTTATCTTTTTAAAAAGTTGATAAAATGGGATTAAAAATTAAATCACCTTTAACGAAGAGAAAAAATATATATAATAAAAGTGCTTATATTGCTATTATATCAATGATTGTCAATGATTTGTATTATTTTCTGGAGTTTCTGTTTTTACTTTTGACATGACTCAATGTTTGGCAGTGTTGTGGTCAAAGTTCACTTAACTATTTCAAAAATACATTTTCCCACACTCTGTATTTCCCTTTTCTAAAATGTTTTATTATATTTCTAAAGCACTAAAAACACAACCACTGAAAAAAAGAAGAAAAAAATACGGTACAACTTAAAGGCCCTGATATTGTTAAAGCAACAACTTGAACTAAATTGAACTAACGTTAAAAATATCAGGCCAAAAGGAGTTTGTGGCAAATGCTTGAGGCTTTTGATTTCGTTATTGTCCAACAGAAATCGCTATTGAAAGAACATACATAATGAAAGATTTTGTATTCATTTGAAGATGCCATCAAGGATTTGATTGTTAGTCAATATTATTTTGTTATTAATGTGTCTTATAAAAATTGGATTTACTATTTTTAAGGTAACTGTTTGCAAACTATTTATATGGGCTGAATTTTTTTAACTGTGTTTATAAAAACTTTAATAAAAACATACATAGCACTTACTTAGAATGTTTACACTCACACAAAAATGAAAATAATAATAGATAGAAATTATAATAATAAATAATAGTGACAAAATAATAGTTTCTGTTTTTACTTTTGACATGACTCAATCGCTGTCGTGCTTTGCAGTGTTGTGGTCTAAGTTCACTCAACTATTTCAAAAATACATTTTCCCACACTCTGTATTTCCTTTTTCTAAATAGTTTTAGTATTTTTCTAAAGTGCTAAAAACACAACCACGGAAAAAAGAAGAAAAAATACTGTATTACTTAAAGGCCCTGATATGGTTGAAGCAACAAAAATAGAACTAACATTAAAAATGTCAGGCCAAAAGGAGTCTGTGGCAAATACTTCACAACAAACAAAGGCATAGTTTGATGATGTTGTGACTGAGTGTGGAATCCTGGCAAGTTTTTAATCTTCGTTACATTCTATGTCCAATGTTCTGAAGAAATCATTTTGGCGAACGTATTAAACATGTATTATCATGGTTGTATGAAGCAATTTAGGGCTTGAAGCCATTAAAATGAAACGAGAGAAACGATGAAGTAATTATTGAGATGTATGAGGATGCCGAGTGTGACGTGGTACATTAAGCAGTGCATTTAGTTACCTGACGAATACATGTCACTTTTTAACGTCAATATGATGTTGGATTTTGGTCACTATTTAACACGACCTAAAATAAAACAGCCTTTTCTAAAATAGATTAAATTCATTTATTTCCTCAAAATTCTGAAATAAACCAAATATCAACGTTCTGATTGGTTGTTGTTGCCATGGTTACTTACTGATTGGTCAGCGTTACCATGTACTGTTTATACAGTGCATCTAGAAAGTAGTCATAGCGCTTCACTTTTTCCACATTTTTTATGTTACAGCCTTATTCTAAAATGGATTCAATTTATTTAATTCCCTTAAAATTCTAAAATCAACCAAATATCAACGTCATTTGACGTCGTTTTTGAACAATCAAAATAACGTTGTCCTTAGACACTGGCTAGACATTGAATTTTGGTCACCTGATGTCACGACGTAAACCTAACTTAATTTTAATGACGTTGTGTGCCTGCTGGGCAATAACTAAATCCACTACAGAATGTTACGTTTACACACATCCACAAATTAGATGTAAATGCATCAGCTTTTCACAGCGTAACACACTACTCCTGAGTACTTTTGAAAGGACTACTTTTTACTCATACTTTGGGTAATATTTACAACAGATACTGTTTTTATTATTTTTCAGTACTCTTTCCACCACTGGTAAAAGGTTGCAAACAATTTATATGGGCTGAATTTAAACAAACAAATGAAGTTACATTACTAAATTTAGTTGGTTTAAATTCACCCATATTAGATGTTTGCGTTTTTTTTTATTTCAGTGCAGTTCTTCCACTCATGATCATGTGGGGAAAATGCAGCAGTGTTTTCTCATACTAAATACATTTTAGGGTTGTTATAAGGGCTGCTCTGTGCAGCCTAAAAAACACACAACATATAAAAGCGTCTTTTGGTGTTTTATCATACATACATTTCAAAAATAGAGAATGTGATGTCAATAGAATGTCCAAATATCACACACTGTTTCACTTAAAAGTACTTGCATCTCTGGATTAGAAAATTCTTCAAAACATTTGGGATAATGTAAGTACATAAGTCAGCATAATCTAAAAGTTTTTTGTTTTTTTTTGCATATTTATTGTTCTATATTGTTCTGTGCGGTATGACTTTTGGCTTCTTACTGGGATTTTATGCAAGCTTGTAATTCTCTGGAGTTTTATTTGTTACTGTATATCTTGTAGCGCTTTGAGATTAAGAAAAGTGCATCAGAAATAAAATGTATTATTATTATTATTATTTTAATGAAAAAAGCGTGCATATTGGGCTTTTAATTGCTGTTTTCTCACTGCTGTGGTTTAATCTGAAGGTTTAGATTGTTATTAAGAAAGCATGCAACACTAAATGTTTTTTTCCTGCTATTGCTAACAGTAAACCTGCTGCACAGGTAATTCAAACTTATTTTCTCCCTAAACAAAGAATCTTCACTGCAGGTATACAGTTTACACCTTAAACCACAACTATGTAGAAAAACAAAGAGGAATCTTGCTTTACATTCAGTGACAGTCTTCCTTATTGTCACATTTTGTATTCATTAAATTTCCTGCTTTAACTCAATGAATCATGTCTTCACATTTTTACTACATCTTTAAGGTGTTTGCCAAAGATTTTATTCCAGAGGCACAAAAGAGTCCTACTACATTTTAACTCTGTGTGTTTTTACGAGTCTCGCAAATAATGTGGCCCTGACAATAACAGACAACCACAAGACCTGAAGGTTCTGACTGACAGGATGTCATGGCTGACGGATCAGTGACTCATCCGTCTGTCTTTGTGATGCAATCCTCTACCCAGATGTCCCACTGTAAGCTTCTTTGCATCATCTGTGCTCTTGATCTCCCTCCAGCCAAACATGAACCTTTAGATGTGCTTTAGATGCCTAGAGTCTGAATGTAGAACGGCTTTTCATTTACATTTATTTAAATAACATATGTAATGTGTCGCAGTGTGATTACATGGGGGAACCATACTAATGTGGTCAGAAGCTTAACATTTAGAAACTTGTACATACACAAAAAATGTAGAATTGTTGACACAACATGTCTTTGCGGTAAATATTTAATCTAAATTGATGAAACATTCTTTGAGGCTTTGAGCAAAGCTCTGGGCTCAGGAAGTTGAGTTAGTTTTAATTGGTTGTTGTTGCCATGGTTACTTCGTCTAAATGGCTGACCTGATCACAAACCCAAACTGGACCAATCAGCTGTATGTATATACATATACATCCACCAATCAGGCCTGTATGATACGGTGGCCAGACGGAAGCCACTCATTAGTAAAGGGCACATAGCAGCCTGCCTGGAATTTGCCAAAAGGCATCTGAATGACTCTCAGACCATAAGAAACTAAATTCTCTGGTCTGATGAGACTAAACTTGAACTCTTTGGAGTGAATGACAGGCATTGTGTTTGGAGAAAACCAGGCACCGGCTAATAACATCCCTAGAGTGAAGCATGGTGGTGGCAGCATCATGCTATGGGGATGCAGCAGTAACTAAAAGACTAGTCAGGATAGAGGGAAAGATGAACGCAGCGATGTACAGAGACATCCTGAATGAAAACCTGCTTCAGAGTGCTCTTGACCTCAGACTAGGGCAACGGTTCATCTTGCAGCAGGACAATGACCCAAAGCACACTGCCAAAATATCAATGGAGTGGCTTCACAACAACTCAGTGAATGTCCTTGAGTGGCCCAGCCAGAGCCCAGACCTAAACCCTATTGAACATCTCTGGAGATATCTGAAAATGTACACTGTCGCTTTCCATCCAACCCGATAAAGCTTGAGAGGGACTGCAAAGAGGAATGGGCAAAAATTCCAAAGGTGTGCCAAGCTTGTGGCATCATATTCAAAAAGACTTGAGGCTGTACTTGCTGCCAAGGGTGCATCAACAAAGTATTGAGCAAAGGCGGTGTATACTTATGTACATGTGATTTTTCAGGTTTTTTATTTTTAATAAATTTGCAATTTCAAAAACTCTTTTTTCACATTGTCATTATGGGGTATTGTTTGGAGAATTTTGAGGAAATAAATTAATTGAATCTATTTTGGAATAAGGCTGTAAAATAAAAAAATGTGGAAAAAGTGAAGCGCTATGAAGACTTTTCAGATGCACTGTATATACACAATACACCCTTCAAGCTTATTTCTGCTGCAAATTAAAGCCTTTTATACTAAAAGTATTTTAGTTAAAAGGTTATTTTATGCTAATGTATTTAGATAATATTACTTATAATTATTTATACCTTATATTATATATGCAGATAGGTTTGTATTGTCAATTATCACTAATGGGTTAGTTTAAAACCATACACTGTAAAACCCAAAAAGTTAAGGTAACTCAAACCATTTGAGGAAACCGATTGCAACAAACCATTTAAAATTAAAACTAATACTAATGAATACTTTGAACTTAATCCATTTCAGTAAACGGAGCACTTTGAGCACAGCAAAACCCAAAAAATGAAAATAACTCAAACAGCTGAGTACTGTAAAACCTAATTTAAGGCAACTCAAACCATTTGAGATTGCTACAAACTAAGTAGCGGATTAACCGATTGCTACAAACTATTTGAGTTAAAAAAAAAAACTAATCTATATGAGTACTGTGAACTTATTCCATTTAATTAAAGTAATGAGGTATTTAATGAACTCATTACCTTCAACACTGAGTTCAAAACTCTTTTATTTGATAAAATTGCTTGTTGGGATTTACAGTGTATATTTAAATAAATCACACATAAATTGGCTTTTAGCTTTTAAAATGAAAAAACATCAATGGATTTGCACTGATAAAATAATATTTGCTTTAAGTTGCCTTCTCAAACGTATACTGCACCATCAGTGTTTGTTTCTCTCTTGTAAATGTGTTTAAATGGAATATATATATCAGATAATGATATCTCTTAATCTTCAAGAGAGACTTGAATTGCTGACTCTCTTACAAGAAATTAATCAACATCCTAACTATTTTGTGAATATTTTGCTAGCTGTATTTTCTTTGATTAAAGTCTTTAGTCTTAGAAATCACTTATACTGCTCCTTTAAGCCAGACTTGAAACACTGAGTTCAGCTCAAGTTCACAGGTATAGCTCACAACATTCTCCAAATACTTCATTCATTACTTTTTCTAATTATTTGAAATTTAACCAAACATTTTGCTGAAAAAGCTTTGTGTTTGTCATTTCATTTGATATTTAGCAGTTACACACCTTTTGGGGACACTGTACACTTATGCAATGTGTTTGATTTCTGAGTCTGCTTTGTTTAACCTAAGTGTCAGGTAGGAAACTAGGCCATTTGTTCACATGCAGAGCATTTTTTTCTGTGTACTTAATGCTCTCTGTGATTAAACTCTCCAACACATTCGCCTTTTACTTGCGTCAGAAAAAGAGGCTCTGGAAATGTCAGAAGGATTCTGTGACATATATGAGTGCAGTCATCCATGAACACTTAAATTACATCAAGGACTAACACAAAGCTGACCACTAAGAATATAAAGATGACAACTTTGTATATACAGTTGAAGTCAGATTCATTAGCCCTCCTGAATTATTAAATTATTCATTCATTCATTCATTTTCTTTTCAGCTTAGTCCCTTTATTATTCCGGGGTCGCCACAGCGGAATGAACCACCAACTTATCCAGCATTTTGTTTTACACAGCGGATGCCCTTCCAGCTGCAACCCAACTCTGGGAAACATCCATACACACTCATTCGCACTCATACACTATGGACACTTTAGCTTACCCAATTCACCTACTCCACATGTCTTTGGACTTGTGGGGGAAACCGGAGCACCCAGAGGAAACCCACGCAACCACAGGGAGAACATGCAAACTCCACACAGAAATGCCAACTGACCCAGCCGGGACTCGAACCAGCGACCTTCTTGCTGTGAGGCGAACGTGCTAATCACTACGCCACCGTGGCGCCCTTATTAAATTATATAAACACATTTCTAAACATAATAGTTTTCATAACTAATTTCTATTAACTGATTTCTTTTATCTTTGCCACGTTGACTGTACAAAATGTTTTAGATATTTTTCAAGATACTAGTACTCAGCTTCGAGTGACATTTAAAGGCTTAACTAGGTTAACTAGTATAACTAGGCAAATTACGCTGGTTTGTTCTGCAGACAATTGAGAAAAATATATTGCTAAAGGGAGCTAATAATATTGAAATTAAAATGATTTTTGTTTTATTAAAAACTGCTTTTATTCTATCCAAAATAAAACAAATAAGACTTTCTCCAGAAGAAAAAATATTATAGGAAATACTGTGAAAAATTCCTTGTTTCCTCTGTTAAACATCATTAGGGAATATTTGGAAAAGGAAAACAAAATTTTGACTTCAGCTGGAGGTGTATGTTGTTACTAGCCTCAATTGAGTCAAGTTTAATATACTTAACTAGATGGAGGTTTGTTGCACAACAAGTTTGGTACATGCCCTAAACATTAACAGAATTACATCAGACAGTCAAAGGGTGGCCTTGTGAACAGCGTACGGTTGGGTTTATGATGTTTTGTTTATATCCAGAATACTGTGAAATCTTCATGAACAATATGTTCTGATATGACAAGAATTAATTCAGACAGCAGATCATAAATCTTGAGATAGTTTGTGGGAATTATACATTTTTTTGCATAGGTTTTACATTATTTTAATGAATAATATTCTGTTTTATGTGATTAAAAAAATCCCAAAGTTTTTGATGAGGTCTAAACAAATCTCACTTCACTTGCAAATAGTTTGATTTCTACAGTCGGCATGAATGAGAGTCCGTTTTTGAGACAAGGCCTGTCGAGGTCAGGACGAGCTTTAGCTTATCTTTTTTATTTAACCCAGAGTGAGCAGGTGCGGCCTTGTTTCGTTGGGTAAATAGAGGAAATATCCCAGGAAAATAAAAGTGAAAAACATGCTGATGGCGCATGAAAACGCTGATTCACTCGCACGTCATCCTGATCCTAGCAGGAAAACACACAGTTTGGAAATATTTATCCAGCAGGGAGATTGTACACATTTTGGACTAGTGTTATGGTCTGCGAGTGGAAGTGAATTGATTAAATAGGAAGGGAGAAAAGCTGCGTCAGAGACAAAACTTTAAACCAGGAAAGAAAGAAGCATTTTTTCCATCCTGATGAAAAGGTCATCTGTCTCATTTTCAAAGGAAGATCAGACAAAGGGTCTAAAAGTTATTCTGGGCCACACTGATGTTTATGTACTCTCAGTTATATGCTGTATTGTAATTGTGTGTTAAATGCATCAAGATTATATATGAAGAGATCCAAGTCAGGCGCCACGGTGGCGTAGTGAGTGGCACGTTCGCCTCACAGCAAGAAGGTCACTGGTTTGAGCCCCGGCTGGGTCAGTTGGCATTTCTGTGTGGAGTTTGCATGTTCTCCCTGTGGTTGCGTGGGTTTCCTCCGGGTGCTCCGGTTTCCCCCACAGTCCAAAGACATGCGGTACAGGTGAATTGGGTGAGCTAAATTGTCCATAGTGTGTGTTTGTGAGTGAGTGTGTATGGATGTTTCCCAGAGATGGGTTGCAGCTGGAAGGGCATGCGCTGCGTGAAACAAATGCTGGATAAGTTGGTGGTTCATTCCGCTGTGGCCACCGCGGATTAATAAAGGGACTAAGCCGAAAAGAAAATGAATGAATGAATGAATGAGATCCAAATCAGGCACCACGGTGGTGTAGTAAGTAGCACGTTCGCCTCACAGCAAGAAGGTCGCTGGTTCGAGCCCCAGCTGGGTCAGTTGGCATTTCTGTGTGGAGTTTGCATGTTTTCATGGTTGCGTGGGTTTCCTCCGGGTGCTCCGGTTTCCCCCAAAAGTCCAAAGACATGTGGTATAAGTGAATTGGGTAGGCCAAATTGTCCGTAGTGTATGAGTGTGAATGAGTGTGTATGGATGTTTCCCAGAGATGGGTTGTGACTGGAATGGCATCTGCTGCGTAAAAACAAATGCTGGATAAGTCGGCGGTTCATTGCGCTGTGGCGACCCCTGATTAATAAAGGGACTAAGCCGACAAGAAAATGAGAGATCCAAGTCAACAGATTCCAGCACTCTGAAAGACAAAACTAAATCATAATCTGTATATAGCTCCTGATCATTGAGTCATATAAAGCGAACTTATGGGTCTGTGGAAGAAACTGAACATTATTATTGGATTATTACCTGACTGATGTACCATCCAAAGCCATGTGTATTGATTTTGCTTTATATATGTTTTTCATATTCTCAAAATGCCAGAAGCTTTTAAAAAAATCTTCTTTAATCTTTCACTGAAAATGAATAAATATAAAAATCACCTACATCTGGCATGGCCTGAGGGTGAGGAATGAAAAATGTTTTATGAGGTGAAATATCCCTTTAATGATTCTCTCTGTTTAAGCTCATTGGATTGATAGATGATGCAATAACATTTTAATTTGCTTAAGATCTGATGGGGAAAAAAACTTATTTAAAAACATTTGCAGCTTGCATGTCCTTAGGGTTTATAAATTAACAAACTTTTCAATTTTGGCTGAATTATGCCTTCAATTTATATCTGTGTATGAATGATGTAATAACACATTTAGTTTGCTTTAGATCTGCTGATTCACCAGGGTGTAGTCCTAAGTCCTTTTGTTCAATCTAGTGTCTTGGTGGGGGCAGAAAATGGGTCTTAATACAGGCCTCTCTTACCAAAACAGGCATCTGAAAGGTGCTGAGGGGGATGGAGTGTTTTGTTAAAAAAAATGGTGACCTACATCTTCAATAGGGAGAGTTTGGTGTTTTGTTCAGGACATTTCCACTCAATAGTCTAAAGGGCTAAATAAACAGACAATTTTTTATTCTGTTTGACTCTGTCTTGCATCATATTTCATGATGAATCAGTGACCATTGTTGTCTAAAAAAAACAAACCTATATATATTATGTCTGTTTATGTTGTTTTTAAGTAAATTAATGCATGATATGGTTTTAGATGAACACCGACTGCACATTATCTGACGCCACTCTGTTTAAACAGTTTGTTTAGAATGTACAAATGACCAGTTAAAAGAGTTGAGCGCCATTAAAAACGTTTTAGCACCGTCTGGTTAAAAATGAAAACATTTCAACCATTTCACTAATGCTGTGTGAGAACATTCATGATTATATGTCCTCAGAAATGTTTATCACTCATTTAATCACTTCTAGTCATGCATAGTTTAAGTTAAGGGGGTATTTTATTATACTTATCAGACCAACTTAAATAAAAGTATTTTAAAAATGTATATATTTTAAACTTGGTCTAACCCAACCTACTTGGTGACACTCCTTAACATGGAGTGTTCTGCCTGGTCTTGCCTTTCAGGGGATGAGGTCACGTGCGTTAGTGACAGTCAGTCAAACACGGGGGCGCGATTTCATTGGCTGCCAGGGTTCTGGCACGCCCCGCACATGGGCTGTCCTCGGCGACGTAACGACCGATCAGCTGTTAATTTTCCACAACAATAACAAAGGGAGCAGTTGAGACCTCGGAGAAGAAACGAAAAAGAGCCGACTGCGAAACTCCGAACTAAAGGGTCCACAAACTTTGAATTTCTTCCGCGAAGAATTATATTTATATATTTTTATATATCGCACGACAAGTTATCTACCTCAAGCAGTCGAAGTGATCTGTTTTTGTTCTTGAAGTCAACCCTCTTCCTGTTTACATTACTTTTTTGCCGCAGGTGAGCTGAAACCTCTTTGTTGCTGATCGGTAGACATTCCGTGTCAATACGTTGAAGAGACGGTCTGGATTTAACTTCATCAAAATGCAATCAATAGAGAAATGTTGGTCGAAAGTTTAAATGTTAAAAAAAAGAAAACAAAAAAAAATCTAATGTTATTCAGGCTATGCATTTAAATATATCGAGGTGCTGTTTCTGAACCTGCCAGAGCCTGCAGGCCATTGCAAATGTTCATTGTTTGTTTCTGCAGTGTGAGCATATTTGGATTTTACGGATTAGGCTTTGTTCAGCAGAGCCAGCTGAAGTGTTCGAGTTCGCGTTTTCCGCCCAGTCGCTCGGTGTAGGGTTACACATCCCTTCCCGACCAGTCTGTCTGTGTGCGGGTCAATAAACCATCATTCATGACAGGCAAATGCAGATTTCTGCCTGTAATAAACTCGATGGTGCATGCTTTTCCAATGCATGGTTTCTTTATTAACATTAATAATCTATTAACAGCGTAGGATTATAGTTAGAAAGGGATCAGTTGTTACCTTGAACTTTCTTGTTTTGCTGCATTCCATAAATAGCGGCTTTGATGTGTATTTGTATATGTTCACATTAAAAGTTGTAAAAATTTTTACAGAGCAGTTTGGTTTTATTCAGTTGCAGGGCCTGCAAAGCATCATTAACCAAGAACATACTGTACTGTACCACCTATAGGATGGTGTTGCGTAATAGTACATAACACTGTTATAATGCATAGACTGTGTAGGGCAGGCTATATAAGCTTTTTTTTATTTTTATTTTTAGAATGTTTTTGGCTAGTTTCCACAAGATTTGGCATAGAAAAGGACCACATAGTCTGATTGAAAATGTTTTTTATTTGATTGAGATTATTATTTATATATTACATTTATATAATACGTTATGCTTTTAATGCATTTTTCTTTTGCCTGTATGTGACATTTATCATTAAAATGTGGAAAAGTGCAACTTATTGCACATATTATTAAATCACATTTTTTATTTAGTAGCTTGTTTGACAGCTAAAATCGATAAAATGGCTTTATTTTCCTTGTAGTGTGCACATTATGCCAGTTCTAAGTTTTTTTGCCTGATAATATGCACATTTGCATAGTAGACATATACATTATATTAATTTAATTATTGTTAGCATCTGAAATGTATTTAGTTTTGGATCATTTCCTATTAAAAAAAGAGATTAACCGTGCATGTATACTTTTTTCCAGTGTCTCTTTACTTATTAATACTAATATACTCATGCATACTCCTAAATAATGCAAATCTGAGTAAATACATAATGTGTTTTGTCAGCCATATTTAATTTCAATCCCGAGCTATGAAAACGTGACCTCTGAACAATACAGTTTTCCTTTGGCTGCTGACACAAAGCCGCTGCTTATCTCTGCTTGTCAGTCTATAATCCTCTTTTTGGGGTTCTGAAGGGTGCTTATTATATGTATGTGACCCCATAATAGCTCCCAACCCCCTAAACGCTCAAAACAAAGGCTGCTACACCATGACTCTATGAGCAGGTGGAAGGAGTATGAATTGGTTTTCTTGTTTCAGTGATGCAGTGGGGTGAAGAACAGCTTGTAGTCCTTCACTTCACAGCTGTCTCTCTTTGTTGTAGCAAGCAAAACAACACATAAGAGTACCCTCGTGAGTCATAGTCCTGAACGAGGCTGGGTGTATCTGTACAAAGATCAGTTTTCACAGGCATCAGCTTCGTTTGAGGAGGACAAGCGGTATCTGTGACAGCAGAGACACTTTAGACTGCTTTGTTTTGGCTGGTCTGTTCTCAGGAGTATCTGTCTGTCTTTATGTCTTTTGACACCTGCAATTTACGGCAAACGACAACAAAAAAATGGTGGTCGGTTTGTGTTGTCCGGTGTTTTAATTAACGATTATCTCACATTAGATGAGTAGCTGCTAGCGAAAAAAATGTCCTAGGAGCAGATGGACAACTTATACTATGGTCCAAGTACTTAAACTATTTGGAGAAGGGTCAAAAACTACAATGAGTGAGAAATATTCTGACCATGACAGTGAAAATTTGATGCTGTTATAAGGATTGATTTCGTTTATTCACCTCAGTTATTTTTATTTAGTGACTAATTTATATTTCTGACTATTGCATATTAAAGGTTTTAATTTAATTATATCCAAGTTGAGATCTCGAGTCCTTAGTTGGGGACTAGTTTTGGTTGGGTTTGTTTACAGGACAAAAGTTTGATTCTATTCTGTATTTTCCTTAACACTCAATAAACCTGTTAATCACTATTATCTTGTCTTTCAGGGCCTGTTTTGTTTTGCACAATCGACAAGAGGCAATGGCTGAACTTCAGGTGTTTCACAGTTGAGAAGGAGTAACTAATGCACTTCAGCACCTTTATCAAGATCTCAGTGAGCGGCTCCCGCAGCTGATGACCAAAGAGCCCGGCCCTCGCCCACTCCCAGCAGGACCGTCCTCCAGCCTCACGCCTCTGCACAGGACGACAACATGTTCCAGAGGTTCACCAGCGTCTTGTTTGGAGACTCCCTGGAGGAGGGCAGTGGATGTCCTGCCGATCCAGACTTCAACGAGAAGGAGGAGGACGACGAGTGGATTCTGGTTGATTATCTAGGTCAGATATCTTTCTTGCATTTCCTGTTGTTGATCAGCGAACTGACATTTGGAATTTGTGTTGTAGAGCTTCAAAACATGTGATATGACAGGCTTTTAGTTTGCATGTCTCAATTAAAAAGAAACAGATTTACTTTCCTAGTGCACGTTTGGGATCACTGCTTAAAGCAGTGTTTCTCAACCATGTTACGGACCACCAACACTGCATGTTTTGAATGTCTCCTTTGTCTGTTACACCCGTTACAGGTCTTTCAGTCTCTGCTAATGAGCTGATGACCTGAATCAGGTGTGTTTGGGTAAAGAAGACATGGAAAATGTGCAGAGCTGGTGGTCCTCCAGGAACATGGTTGAGAAACACTGGCTTAAAAGGGTCATTTCACCCCAAAATTAAAATTCTGTCATCATTTACTCACCCTTTACTTTTGCAAAACCTATTTGAGATTCTATTGAACACGAAAGATATTAAAATATACATTTTTTTAGCAAACTGATTTAGTTTTTTAAAGGTTTTTAATGCAGCTACTGGGACCATATAAATTCATATTAACTCATGAAACTGCAGGCAGTGATTGACAGTGATAAACATAGCAGTGGACAGGACAAAAATATAACATGACAAAATAGAAAGGTTAAAGCACCCTCACATTTTCCAGAAGCACTCTCAGTGATTTTATTCTTTAACAGGGCCTGAGAACATCGCTGCTTTTATTTTATTACTTTAACTAATAGCCGAGTAACTATTTAGGGCTTGTTTTAGCAAACACGGTTTCAGATCTGGCTCTTTTACACCTGTTAAATCTCGCTCTTACATGTTCAGTATGCAACATCTATTTTTCTGTGAAACAATTCTACATACAATTGCATGCATTCATCAAAAATCTGTATAATTTCCTCCTTAAGCTCAGTGTGCACGCAAACTGTGCACGCAAACATCCTCTTATGTATGAGATGACCCTAGTGTACCTCAGTCGATGCAGATGGCCTGGTCTGCTGGAGCCATATTACAGATTCTGTAACCCCTGGCACAGACGCGTTGCCCTCATTAACATGATGCCTGCCCAAATACAGGCCTTCTCATATTGTGTATGTGTGTGAATATTTCAGGTGCAAGGCAATCTGGCTGGCCCAGTTCACCTTTATTAGCCGAGGGAGGGAGGGAGACATGTTTATGGGCAACAACGCTTTTAGGCTGTCAGACAAAAGTGTCTACGGTAGGGTCTGGGGTAAAAATAGGACAGATTAAGTTACCGTTTATGCACATTACACGAATAGGCCTTGAACATGGAGTGATTACAAACATAAATCTTTTGCTTGAAGGCTGAGGAAGACAAGATGAGACTGGAGGTGGAAAACATTCCTCTTGTATCACACCCATATAGCTTGATGGAAAATCGGCGAGTACTATCCCATCATGACGAGAGGATTAGAGTTTAACTGGCTTCTCAGGGACATTGAAGAGTGGCGTAAGAAGGTTTAGAGCCCTGAGTTGAGAAAATGTTCGATGTCATCTGGCAGGACTCTGCGAGGCTACTGATAAACAAGGTGTGGCTCTGAAAGGGAAGTTCTGTGTGTACGAAAACATCAGTGTTATGGGTGTGGATGTTTCTGGTGACTAGTTGGTCTTGTGTTACATTTAATTTAAATATGTGATGTTATCTCTGTATGTTCTAATATATCACATGTAAAGGCTGTCAGGTTTCTGTTGTGTTTGTTTAGTTCAAGGATTGAAGTGATGGATTGTGCATTCACACTGCCATCTAGAGGCCGCTGGAGGTTTCGCGCTATGGAGTGTCTGCCCAAAACACAGCTGTTTACACCATTTTTGGTTACCTGCCAGGAGCCACGAAGAGTACAAATAGAAAAGTGGTGTGGGCAAAATATTTACTTTCCTGGTTTCGGTCTACACACATGATTTGTTTTCCATAGAACTGGTGATACCTTTGATTAGAATTCGATTGATATTTGAGACATTTCAACATGTTTTCAGTCCAGTGTTTCCATTATATTTAGCTTCTCTTGTTTGATCTATAATAGGATTCTTGTAGACTATCTATTTGGATTTGTTGCATTTTCTTAAAAAAAAATCTCACGGCCCACAAAGGTTTAGTTGAGCTGTGTTGTTGTGATGATGTTGCTGGGTGCTTGCAAGGTTATTCTAGGAAGTTTTGCTCTGTTCCAGGTCTGTAGCCAGGGGGGTTTTGGGTGGTTCAAAGTTCAGAATTTGGCACCTATAAGAGCTCATTTGTCCACAGTATGCCTTCAAAAATTGTGAAAATGACCAATAGAAGAAGGCTTTAAGACAAATTTATTTTTAAATTAATCAACTGGACAAATTCTGACTGAAGAAATGAGCTGGCCAGTTTGTTATTTACCTATAGGCTTCAGTTTCTAATTTAAAACAAGTTTAAAACAAGTGTTAATAGATTCCTAATTATTATAATAACTAACTATAATATATATATAGTTTTTTAAATGATGGATGATGATAAATTTGTAAAAAAAATATTTGTTCAAAATGTTAATTTAAAACTCTAATCTCATTACATTATTTATAAAAGTGTAATAATGTACTTTAAAGTGCACATTTGTAAATAAACACTTTGTGGTAAAATAGTATGGCAAGCATGTTTTTGTTGCATCAAAAGTGTGGTTATGATCACCATCAAACAAGCTAATCCAGCAAAATCAGTGCTTAAAATGGCACTAAAATGTAGTCTTTGAACCTCATATAAAAGAAAATGAGACGAATAACTGCATAAAAGTCCTCTTTGAGAAAAAATAACCACCCCTTTCAATAGACTGGCTACTGGCCTGTGTTCCAAGTGTTTTTTTAATGATATCCTCTTCCGTACATATGACTTGGATCATAATCATATTTGGAATGCATCAAAAATGAATAGTACACCTTTTTTTTCAACAATCCAAGTGATTTAAAAGGATAGTTCACCCTAAAATGAAGTTCAAGTGAAATCAAAATTTACAATCTTTTTTTATGCAGTTCAAGTTAATCTTTTGAAATGTTTTTGTTTGTTTTGGTCATTTTCAACCAAATCTGACCATTTGCTTCTGTGTTTGGAGTGCCGGTCCTTCTCTAATGACTTCAGTTTGACAGCTTCAGCCACAATATTTCTAATCGCGCCCCTCTTACTGTTAGTTTGCCAAGAGAGAATAATGCGCAAACAGAGAGCTCCGTCCCCTACTCCCCTAATATTCCATTTCAGTTGGAAGTGCATCAACATACTGAAATCAAAGTCTCAGCAATTTCTGGTTCACACAAATTTGAATGACCTTTTTTTATGTAATTTCACAGCATTTTCACATTTAGCAAATTTTAAACAATTACCAACAGATAAAATAAAAAACTGCTTTGTTTTACTCACAATATATGCTGCAACTTCTGTAACATCTTCTCTGTTCCTATAGCAAAGGCCTGCTCTGGTGATTGTGGAGAAGATCTGGAGGTTTGCCATGATGACGTTGCTCCTCTGGACCCTCCCGTGCGCTGCTCTTCCTGCTCCTCTCTGGATTCGGTGGCAGACACTGACGCGGAGGACGGCAACTTCTTGCATCTAGAGGCGACATGTGGGCTGGAAGAGAGCTGGTTCATCACTCCACCACCATGTTTCATGGCTGGAGGCAGAGCTCCGGTCTTGCTGGAGACCAGTCCTCTGGAGAACCTACTGATCGAGCACCCCAGCATGTCCGTGTATGCCGTTCACAGCCCTCGTCAGAGACCTGCCAAGGACAGCACCCGTGAGCCATCCATTTTAAGGTAAAGTGACGCCATTTGAAGAATAGCATTAATAAGAAAAATCATGTATTATTGTGAAAAACATCTAAAAGAACCAGCAAAGCCAACAAACAACCTTTACTTTAAAGCAGGGGTGTCCAAACTTGGTCCTGGAGGGCCGGTGTCCT
>CAIGQQ010032566.1:9015942-9047725 GCA_903798035.1 Danio albolineatus
AGTTTGGACACCCCTGCTTTAAAGCGTAATCAATGCCTTTTCAGCAGTTTCAGTGCATTGCTCCCTGTAGGACATAGTTCTCGATTCCTGGAGGGCCGCAGCTCTGCACAGTTTTGCTCCAACCCTAATCAAACCCAGCTAATCAAGATGTTCAAGTCTACTAGAGACTATCAAGCTGGTGAGAGTTGGAGGTGGTTGGAGCTAAACTGTGCAGAGCTGTGGCCCTCCAGGAATTGAATTTGAGGCCATTGCTGTAGGGAATAAAATTATGTTCAAAGTGCTAGAAGTCATGAAGCAAGCCAAAAAGCTAATGTACGAGGTAAATCACAGGGTTCATTTGAATTTTAAAAAATACTCAGGCAGAAAAGAATGCAATGGCGGGAAAGAACCACCGTCTCATCATAAAACATTGTGAACGATGAAATATTAAACTACTTTAAAGTTGTCGGCTATATCTATAGCAACAATATATATCTAAGTGCATTTAAAAATATGCATCTATAAAACAAATATTTAAGACAGGACAATTCTCTCCACAATTCACTGATTAGTGGAATTTCCTGTCCTGCATAATGGGTAATGTAGTTTTTCACCACAAGCTACATTGTAAAACATGACAATAACATGGTAATGCAAACAGATAGCTTCAGTATAAGCAACATACATTCAATTAACAACATCTGATCTCAGTAAGTCTGTCTTTTTAATGTTGTTTTGTGTTTTTATTGAATTGTTTTTACATCCAGAACCCAATATTATACTCTGTAATATGGAGCAAGTTGTGCAGAATGCGGCTGCGAGGCTTTTACCCAACACTATTCGAAGGTCGCACATTACTCCTGCAGTTAAGGCTCTTCATTGGCTTCCTATTAGGTTTAGAGTAAATTTTAAGATTCTGTAATTACATATAGAGCTCTGCATGGTCAGACCCCCCTTTATATTCAAGATTTTTTACATGGTCACTCCTGCGGCCAGTCTATGAGGTCTTCTGGCAAAGATCCTTTAGGCATTCCCAGAACATGTCTTAAGACTAAAGGTGACCGTGCCTCCTGTGTTGTAGCCCCAATGCTCTAGAACTCTCTCCCTTTGAGAACTCTGGAATCAGTTGAACTTTTTAAAAAACATTTCAAGGCACATCTTTTTGGTCAAGCTTTAAATTAACAGTATGGTGAACTGGTTTTACATTGGTGTTTCTGTTCTTGATATGCTTTCTTTTACACGTCTTCCGGTTTCCTTTTATTGTAAAGCACTTTGTGACTTACTGTCTGTGAAAGGTGCTATATAAATAAACCTTTACATACTCTGTCGTTTGTAAAGTAAAAGTAAATCTGACATATTCTCTTTGTAGATCAGAAGTTCAGCGCCGGCCGAGTCACCCTTCTGGATGTTACGCAGCCGCTCTGGTCGCTGCTCATGCAGGGTTTCTGGAGCAGACCAAGAACGGCCGCCTGGCGCAGCGTATTCAGGATAACGTGGAGCGGCAGCAGCTGTCCCGCAACGCCCTGCGCCGCCTCAACCTGCTGCGTGATGGCGGAGCCAGACAGGTCAAAGCCGCCGGGGGCTACGTTCACCAGCCGGGACAGAGGCAGTTCAACTACTGAGATGGTCCCCACTGCACTCCCCGTCCCCTCCTGCATGCAGGCCCTCCACACTGGGAGATTAGTCTTTCGCCAGAAGGAACGGAGTCTTTAGAATCAATGCCATAGGTCACTTTAATTCACGGCAGGTTCCGCTCTTCCTGAATGTGTCTGCGTCATGTTTTCCTGTATAAGCTCCATCTGTTCGGTCTTGTGTGTCATGAAGGGTTGAATAACCAAGTGTTTTGTTGAAGTGGGTTTGTTAAAGTGCTCCGTGCTGAGCATGTGTAGGCAGCTTGACACTTTCGTTGCCTTTAATTACATTGCTTTTTATTTGAAAGCCATACTCTGTCCATTCACTTCATCAGCAGCACTTATCTTGTTAGGTTGGAACCTGCCTGTGATTCTATATAGATCAGTGCTTTTCTCTTTATTTTGTTCTCTCTCTCTCTCCCTCTCTAAAAAAGAAAAAAAATGTTAAATATACTTGGGTTTATCACTAAAAGCCTTGTTTTCTTTGTAGATTTCAAAATATGTAAAATATATTTAAAAAAAACCTTCCAAAATATTTTCAAAAGAAAAAAATATGGAATATATTACATATCAGTATGAAGTTGATAAGAGTGTATGTTATCTGCGTAGACATGTATGTAAGCTTTTTTCCCCCTCCCTATTTTAGCGACTGATTTGATGTATGACTGTGTAGTGCTAATTTTCCAATGGATGAAAAAAAGACAACAAAAAAAAGGCATCAAGTGTTGTAATGTTCATTTTCGTGTTTGCTCTATTATCTGCAGTACGTCTCAGGGTCATCACTGTTCACCTTTGCTCTTTGCTAAAAATGCAGAATACTTGCAGACAGAAAACTGTCTCTGTACATACTGGAGAATCTCGAACTTTGTCGATGTGTATGTTACCTTGTGGTAATGATGTAAACATAAGATGCGTCTCACGCTTTTGAATGAGAGCGACACGATTGAGGACTGTGAAAACAAACTTTCTCTTGATTGACTGTTAAAACGTTTGATGACGGAGTGAAACTGTTAGCGTTTTTCATTTGTTTTAGTTTTCTCGATGTAGTGTCTTTCTGTGAGATTTGCCTTTTCCATGCATTGTTTGACTAGTTACACATTGTGTTTGCTAAGCGAACTATTTAAGGTAGCAACGGACTTCAGATTCTTCATAGGTTATGTTTGTTACTCTTTATTCCTTTATCACGGTGTTGTAAATTTCCGGTGTCACTGCCAAGGTAAATGTCTCCCCTACATGAATGAAACTGAATTCAGTAACGTTATGCACAGTGTGTGCATGATCAACTCAAGGAAAACAACCACAGCTTCTCCTCTTTTCTTTTGCTTTCCGCAGACTGTGTTGAGCAGTCAATCTGACATTTGTTTCTCTGTGGACGAAGGGAATGGAAGGGACAAAATTATCTCTTCAAATTCCTTGAGTAATACTGGAGAGGCCGTCTTTCCCAGTAGATGCCTGATTTTTTTGGTATTCAAAACAGGGATTTCATTTTGCCTTGAATTGCATTTGGGGATCATGTGCCTTCCAGGTGAACAGTATGACAATGCATCCGTGAAGAACTTGAAATTTGTCCAAAGGGACACAAACAAATGTAATTTTACTATGCACAGAGGATTACCTTGTCTCTGTGAGCCACTTGCTCTGTCGACTTTTTACACAAAATGTAGCAAATGTTCTCTGTGTTTAATGTGTGAAGAAATTTTTCTGTGGCATTGCAAATTTTTAGACTATGCTTTGTTTTTTTTCTAGTTTACTGGAATAATACAGCACTTTGCCAAAAGTGTAGGGTTTTAGCGTTATTTTAGCATTGTTTATTTATCTTTATTCTTGAACTGATATGTTTTGGATATATGTCATACACAAACTGTTTTATATGAGTAGTATAATTTGCAAATAAATTGTTCATTTCATATGTCCTGAAACCAACTATTTGTCAGTATGTATCCTCTCTTCTCAATAAATGTTTTAATACAAGCTAACATTCCCTTATACTTTTTTCTTTTAGTAAAAAGGGTAATACTTCAGTAAGGTTGTATTAGCTAATGTGAGTTAAAGCATTTACTAACATTAATAAACAATACAATTATTACAGTATTTGTTCATGTTAGTTAACGTTAGCTATCGAAAGTACAGTTGAGGTGAACTGGATTAACGCTAACAAGCATGGATTTGAATGTTAATAATGCATTAGCACATGTCAACTATAATTATTAAATGCTGTACAAGTATCGGTCATATTTGTTTATGTTAGTAAATACATTAACTAATGATACCTTATTGTAAAGTGTGACTGTAAAAAGCTATTTGCACGTTCTGCAATCATATGTGTGATTTATACTGTAGTGTAATCACCTCACTAAATAATACTGTGGTGTTTCCACACAGCAGTCTTTAAGAACCAATACCAACCTGTAACTCAACCCAATTAATCTCTCAAGAATCCCAAGCCATGATTAGTGCAATCCTATTCATTGTACCCATGTGGGTATTAACCTTAATATGCTAGATTTCTACCTGTACCCATTCAACCATGCCCTCCCCTCCTCCTGGATTCACTGGTGATGCCTGATAATACAGACCTGTAGTCAGGGGGGGCTCGGGTGGTTCAAAAGACCCACCCCTCACTGACAAAGGTCCAAAATCTGTCCCACATGAGCTCGTTTGTCCTATTTTGACTGTTATAACATAATAAATTGTGAAAATAAACATTAAAAGAAGGCTTTAACACCAAGCGGATATTAGCTGTCACTTCAGAGTGACTGAGGAAAGTTAAATGTGCTGGCCACATTTTCAAAAATAAGTATTGTTCTCATATTTCTTCTTTCTGAATCTTTAGGAAATGTTTTGGTACATCAAAACTGTGGTTATGATGATAATCCGACAAGCTAATCCAGCAAAAACAGAGCTTAAAATGTCACTAAAATCTAACCTATTTAAACCTCATAATTAAATGGATAATGAGGCGAATAACTGCAAAAAAAAAAAAAAAAAAAAAAAGGTTGACTATTTAGGAAAAAGAAGCACCCCTTCACCAGGCTGGCTATGGGCCTGAAGCCAGGGTCACAAATCTGCCCAATGAAGCAAACTAATGGATTTAGATCTATTCTGATAGTTTTGCTTTTTAAGTCTCTGCATTTAGCGCCACACTGTAAAAAAAAAAAAAAAAAGTTGAGTTAACATTTTAAAGCAACCGGCTGCAGAGAAATTTGGAGTGTATTAAACTTCAGTGGTTGACGTTGTGCCAAATTAATTTTTAAGTTGACCGTAAAGGCTGGTTTAAGCCAATTATACTTTACAAAATAATATGGCACAACTTCAAACACTGAAGCTTAATAAACTTAAAATTTCTTTGCAGCCGGTTGCTTTAAAATTTTAAGTTAACTCAACTTTTAACTTTTTTAAGATATGGAGAAATCAAAATTTTAAGTCTTGTCAGCTTAATTGTTTACTTTCATTGAACAGACAGTTCCAAACATGCAGTTAAATCATTTTCATGAGTAAATTCAACTCTGAGCTGAAAAATATGTCCACCTAACTTACAATTTTAAACTGAGTTAACAATTTGTAAATTGGATTTTTTTTACAGTGCAGCAGCTTGTGTTCACAAATCTGTCTTCACCCTTTCCTGAACAAAGTTTATTGTATATGAAAAATGAACTGATGAAGGATAAAATAATTACGTTGACCCATGTAAATTTAAAGGTTTGATGGGAGAAAATGCTTTATACATTTGCACAATTGAATGCAAAGGTTTAAAGAATGATAATTTTATAGACAGCATTTTTCGTGATAGGATAGATAGGATCCTGTATGTGTAAATTTGGCCATTTTTGTATACATGGCTGTGATTTCTTAGTTTTAAGGACATAGCCTGTGTGGCTACTGTATTTCTGTAATAAACAGTGTATTTTTTTATGAATAATTAGGTGAAACGTGAATAATTAGGTGAGACACTTTTAATGTATTTTATTTTCTTACATACACTGGATAAGTGTTTGTAGTATTTGTATTTGTCTGCAAAAGTTCTCTAAATAAATCACTTGTAAATGTTCAGACAAAATAGGGGCTTTGCAGATTGGAGACATTCATGTGGAACAAATAAGAAGTTAATAAATCATATTTTAGCATGTAGCAACCATGTAACAACCCTTTCCCTCATCCCGGATGTGACGTTATTAACATACACGAAGGGTTGAGCGGGATAGCAGTTGAATTCGCGCCAAACTCACTTAAAAAAAATAAAAAATATTGGTATCTTACTCTTTAATAAAGGTTTAAAGATGTATTACTTACTCAGGCGTTAAGTACGAACGCTGTCACGATCCGCATATAATTTGAACAGAACTGTCTTTTCCACTAATGTGTATGTGTGTGTGTTTTTCCGGAAACAAATGCGGCTATGGTCACATGATGTGCCATTTTTTATTGTCAGGCTTAGATATAACCAAGTAATGATCTAAGGGAGTAACATACATACAGACGTATTGTCACAAAACTATACATTATCATAACAGAACGAAGCGTATTTCTTTCACAACTACTGTAAATGGCTTTTGGTTCAACAATTTAAAGCTTGAATATATATTATTCAAAAATATTGTGACAGTAATAATTGTCAGATTCATTTTAAAATCACTTTTACAGGCTGTCAGAACTGCTGATCTGTCGTCTCGTGGGTTTGTTTACAAGAGCACGTTGTTTCTCGTGAATACCGATGATTGGTCAGACCGAATGTAAACCCCGCCCCAAGAGGAGCTGTCAAACGAGGTACCGTCTACTTCGAGTCAAAAAACGCTTTATAATTCCCATAATAGTTGTATTTAACACTCAAACCTGCAGGCATATGGTGCATTAGGTCCTCGAGCCCCGGATTCGTTTAACCGGGAAAGCAGGAAAGCGCGTTTTTTACATATTTAAACCAAAGGTCGACGCGGCACAGCTTAAGTATACAAACCACGAACATTAACGTAAGTTTCTCAAAAATGAGCAATGTATTCTTCTCTTAGTTCATGTAGACGTTTAAGAGTAACACTCTGCAAGCTGTCTGGTCGTTTGTCGGTGCTCAAACACGACGATAAATATAGTTTTTTGGCTTGTTTTTAAAAGCTGAAAAGAGCGCGACGCATGCGCACTAGCCGCGAGCCCCTGGACTATATATATTGCTTGGCGCGATTCATTTCATTCATTCGCACTGGACACTGCGGTAAGGATGTACACTTTACTCTTCTTTTTCTTATAATATTTCTTATTTCAACTTTACTACATCAAATTCATGTTATAATCATGTTGTAGCAGGGTACCGTGCAGTTGTTTTACGTTGCTTTTTGCTGGAAACGGAAGTTTATGCATTTCAACCGGTACATATCCTAGAAAAGACAGCACTTTCCTACGAGATTATTTTAAAAGTAGCTGTTTTGTCGTTTGCTGGATTACCTGAGGTTAAACTGAAGCATATTTTAACGCATTTTGTTGTATACATAGCCAAAAACTTGAATGTAATGTCGCCGGAGGGGGGGATGTTGCTGAAAGTTAGCCAGCTTTGCTAGGCGCCAGATTAGATCCTTGTATGTACGTGGACTTGTATGTCGCAGAAATGAAGAAAATATGAACATTAAGAAAACCTTTAGAGGTTTTCTACACGCCAAAGAATCACTTAAAGCAGTATTTTTGGTTAAAGTGGTGTCGCATGAGCTTTTAATCGATCTTAGATGGCTTTTGTGGGGGCAGCTGTAGTCTCCCGCTTCATGTAAATTGGCGCGGACTGTCCTTTTATAAACCAACAAAACAGGATCATGTATTTCTGGTTTCAGTAAAAACATTAGAGGAGAATATTGCTACGTATGTTGACTTTGCATATAGTCACAATGCCTTTAGATTTTAACAGTTTAATTTCAATTTCGAGTGAATTTCAGAAGTGATATTTCTGGTCATGTTTGTACTTCAATTACATAATGTTATTTGAGCCTTAAGTGTTTATCTTTAAGCTCTTTAATTGAAAATATTGCTTTTTAATGCTATGTATTTCTTTCTTTAGGGTGTACGACGTGTAATAACGTCATTATTGTTCGTTTAACCTGAAGAAGTCGTTAATTACGTTGTAACATTGTATGTTTTTGGTTTACAGGACAAAAGCTCACCATTTGTTTAGAAAATGTCAAGACGCAGGTAAAAACAATTTTTAATATTTATTTAATGACGCTATTGCTAATCGCTATTGCTACAGCGACAATATTCATTAAGTACTATATTACCTTTGTTTCAATAGTACCCGTAACACATTACAAGAAAGGAATGAAAATGCACCACAACAAAAATCACAGAGGAAAAGAAAAGGCGAGGTGAGAGGTGTTTTTTATTTTAATGTTACAAGTAAAATGTGATGTATTACACATTTCCAGTGTAAGGAAATATTAAAATATTTAACCTTATTGTCTGCAGTGCAATAGAAGAATCCCATCAGCAGCTAAGAAACAGCATTATGAAATTCAGGTGAGCTGATTTATGTGTTCTTTTTAGTTACATGACATATTTAATTACATTACTGTGGTATTATATTAATGTACGGAGTGTGTTTAATGATATGAACGTCATTAGCTTGTAACTAGCAGTCTGTTTATTATCCAGTAGTTCAGTCATGCGCAGTAATAGTGTGTCACTGGGTTAATCAGCGCGCCACGACGTCACGGCTAGAACCTCCCGCGTTTGTGTCCTTTATTCACCAGCCCGCGAAAAAAATGTAATCCTTTAATAAACGCACTAGGAAACAAACTCGTTTTAGCACGATTGTTATTTATAATTTTCCTTAACATTCTGTTTTAGGCTTCTATATAAAAAAAGTTGAAATGTAAAATGTTTGATAGCTAAGCTGAAGCATATCACTGTGCAGTTCATACTTCTAGTATGGTGTCATACTATGTATTTATATTTCTTTATTGGTAATCCTCCGTTTTTATAATGATATTTATTATAAACTGCAATATTTAAAATCTTTTTGTGAAAGCAATGATGCGTTTTATTTTAGCTTTTTTAAAAGCAAGTTCATATTAACAATATGTTTGGAATATAAAATATTTTGTATCATTTAAATTCACTAACTGTAACTTTCTGACCAATTTAATTTGTCATCGGTGAATCAAGTTTTTGTGGCACTTCAGTTTTCCACAAAAGCACTTTTTTCAATACTGATAATCAAATGTTTCTTGAGCATATTAAGGATTTCTGAAGGATCACGTGACACTGAAATCTGGATTAATGGTGTCTAAAATATTTGATAAAAAAGAAGAAAAAAAAATCACATAGAAAACAATCATTTTAAATTGATAATCTATTTCATAAATGACTATTTTTGAGTTTCGAAGTCTTTTGACTAAAAATGCAGTGCTTCCCGCAGGTTTACCCACCAGGTTGCTTGATTGGCATGACGTTTACACGGTATTGCATTTTAGATATGTGTAAAATAGGCTATGTAGTACATTAACATCATCAAATTAATAAAATAAACAGCAAATGAGAAATAAATGACAGAAAAAATTTAAAACAGACAATATCTCTAAAATAATATAAAAAATACAGGTGTAGATTATTTAAATAAGGCAAATTGGTAGTTTAACCATTTCTAATGGTGTAGCTACAAAAATTATGCAGCCACTTTCGGTGTCATTTTGTCCCCTCATAGTATATAGTAAAGTTTTTCTGAGTTGTTTATTAAAGACTTAATCATTTAATGTTTCTCTCGCTCTCTTGTCTGTGTGCACGCAATCAGCTGCAAAGCCAGGCGAAAGTAGGTTGAAATAAAAAGGTAATGTAAAAGGTAAACAACAACTTGGGAAAGCCAAATACCGGACATTAGGAGATTTAGACACCCATTTTTTGTGCATATATTATATGCATTTTTAAGTGCCATATAATATTAGCACGTCTGTGGGTCTGCAGAACACGTGACTGTCTGTGGAAGTTCTTGCACACACAGAACCAGCAGTAGCCTACGAAACATGTTAACGAGAGACAATTTTCCACTGCTTAATCGATCGCAGATATTTGGTTATCTTGGGCAAATATATATATAAAAAAAGTGTAAAAGGATAATAATAATAGTAAAAATATACCAAATATACTTGGGCAGCTGTTAATATACCAGGGTGGCCGCCCAAGTAAAGTCTATGTGTAGAAAGCGCTGTAATATACATAAATAATTTACATTAAGTTTTTATTAAAAGTAAAAGCACTATACGGAGTTGTTTTAATCTGCTCATATCTCATGCTTTATGTCATTTTAGTTGGTTCAGTTCTAATTTTATAATCTTAATAATGACAGTGTATGTTTTTTGTTTTCTAGAACCGGTGTTTTGAAGGTGATGTTAGTCCCAGTGTCTTAATCGAGACTCCTCAAAAGGAAGTTCAGCAGGAGACCAGTAATCTATCTGGATTCAAGCGATTCAGATTCAAGAACCTCTTTGTGAAACCCTCTCCTCTGCCATGCCTCAGGTACAATTAGATCACATCGTCATATTCATTGAAAGGGGCAAAGTAAATGACAATAATGCTAAAATATAATAAACACCAAGTACAAGTAGTGCAGCCTACTTGGCAACATTTCCTCCTTTGAAGAAACTTATTTAAAAATAAGTCATAGTCAACACAGTTTGGCTTGTTTTATCGACACTAAATCTTTCCGGAGTCATGTAATGTTAGTTTTTACAAGATTTGTTCTTAACACTGAATTTGTGTTTGCCAGAAAACGTTTTGCCGAGTGTTTAGTATTTAATGGCATGTATTTACTATTCTGATAGCTGGGCCAGTTCAGATGACGTGTGGATAAAGATGCTGAACAAGGAGCTGAAGTATGTACACGACAAAAGCTTCATCCAGCAGCATCCAGCTCTGCAGCCCAAAATGAGGGCCATTTTGTTGGACTGGCTCATGGAGGTATGGCTTTGTTTCATGAGCCTAATAATGTTGTAGATTTAAAAAACAATGATTATAGACTTCTAGTTATTTGTGTTTAATCTAATGGTATTCTTTTCCGTGCAGGTCAGTGAAGTTTACACTCTCCACCGGGAGACATTTTACTTGGCTCAGGACATCTTTGATCGCTTCATGCTCACTCAGAAAGACATTGGCAAAGATCAACTGCAGCTCATCGGCATAACATCGCTCTTCATAGCCTCAAAGATAGAGGTACTTTAACATTGAACATTCGATTCATCTTTATTGCTATAACACTTTCACAATGTAGACTGTGTCAAAAGCAGCTCAACATAGATGAAGGTTTACTAAACTAAAAGTGCTTCTGTTCAGTTGTCACAGTTGAAGTTTAGTTCTGTTCAGTGTGATGTAAATGTCACTTCTGAAAGCCAAAACACTGACAACTCCACTAGTTCCAAAACTACTAAATTTAACATGAATCACCTTAGGAGAAGTACATTTTTCTCTGAGGTCCATTTACAGCTGGTAATAAGTGTTTTAATGCACGTTTTGTCCACTCAAACAGCCATAAAAGAGCAACTTTTTTCTATTTTAAACATGATTGTTATGGGATGTATAGCGAGAGTTCACCAAAACAACTTGTTCTTACTTTCTTTTACTTACAAGTTGTTTATGCTTATTACATATTATGATCAAAATTGCACATGCAACCACTTCATCGTCATCCTTTCCAGCTTGTTCATAACCTACATAACATGGCTTTGTAAATTTCATATCAAGCCTGCACTTGCTATAATTGCATTGAGGTGCCATTTACACTAGTGTGTTTTTGTTTTAAACGCATTTTAGGATTAAAACACTCTTCGTCCAGACTGACGTTTTAAAACACTTGACCATTAATGATCACTTGACATGCACATTTGCTGGCATCTGAACTTAAAGTGTACTGATTTTGTAATGGTCATATGAGAGGAGCTTGATGAATCAGAAAATGATACGCAGTCCTTAAGATTAGTCCAATAGCAATTGTGGAGAGCTGCACCTCCATTTTCAAAAGTCTGCATGTCTTACAGTCTACACTAAAACGAAATACTAGCATTTCCAAACTAAAACAGGCTCTTTAGCATTTTGAAAGTGCTCTGTTTTCGCGGGTTGAAGATACAAGAGTATTTGAATACCAAGCATAACCATAAAAAAAGTGTATGTACAATTTACAACAAAAACACATCAGTTTAAATGGTATTTGAGTGATAAAGAAGAAAGCGTTAAAATAATACATGGTTTAATAAACTCTCAGCACAAGCGGCTACAAAGAGATGCATCTGGATGCATGTTAATACTAGGTGAAAACGATTTTGCGTCTCCACTCATAACTTGTTTTCTGATCACTGAAAATACATAATAGCAGGTAGAAAAAGGGCATAAGATTTTATAATGACATATTGTACTTCTTCAGTAAACTGAAGCATCACAGTAGTGTCTTTTATTCATAAATCTATCTGTTTAACAGGAGATTTATCCACCAAAGCTCCAGGAGTTTGCTTATGTGACAGACGGAGCCTGCAACGAGGAGGAGATTCTTGCTAAAGAGCTTGTTATGCTGAAGGCGTTAAACTGGGATCTCTGTCCTGAGACTGTCATCTCATGGTTAAAGCTCTACTCTCAGGTGGACTCTTTGAAGGATGAGGCCAATTTCCTCATTCCTCAGTTCTCGCAGGAAACCTACATCCAGATCACACAGGTGAGAGCCCAATTCAGCTCCGTAAAGGTTCATTTAGTTGCTTTGTTATACGTCTCTTCTAACTCCAGTCCTCTCTGCAGTTGTTGGATCTTTGCCTTTTGGACATTAATTCTTTGGATTACCAGTATGGAGTCCTTGCTGCTGCTGCATTTTGTCACTTTACTTCATTTGAACTGGTCCATAAAGTATCAGGTGAGCTTGGGTGTATTTCAGGAATTGTTTTTGCTCGGTCAAGTGTATATTGCATCAGGCTTGTGCTAAGTATTGTTTCTCATCAGGGCTCACATGGGACAGCATATCAAACTGTGTGCGGTGGATGAACCCATTCGTGCGGACTGTACGTGAATGGCCCAGACCAGAGCTGAAGGACTTAAAGAAGGTGAAGACGGATGATCGACACAACATACAGACTCATGTGGACTACCTGACCATGCTGGTGAGCTCTTTCCCACTGTCTCCTCAATCAAGTTTCACAACATAGACAAAAGTTGCACCTGATTTTCTATCCCGTATTCACATTTTGCAATTTAATTCAGAAATAATGTCAAATCAAATTAAACTGTAATTTAATTCTCACCATTCAAAAACAAATCCTTTATAATTTAACAGTAATCAGAAGAAAAGCATGTTAAAATACACTATGAACATTATTATAAAAGCCAAGCCCAAACATGAAAGAAAAACTAGCAGCGTGTGAGAAATTCACTCTACAAAACATACAAACGTGCCTTTTTTTGCCTTGGTAACTTTATATAAAGTGCTTTGGAATATAAAAGGACTTTCACACTGATGGGGATGTGATAAAGCAAGGCGAATCACACACAAACTGCTTTCGTGCTAGACAATTCAACACCTGCTGCAGATTCATGTCTGCAATGAGGTCATGCCAACCACAGAAGTATTTTTTGGCAGTTTGCCCACGACACACTCGTCTTATCTTCTGTGGTTCCTTTTCTTACTTTTGAATCTTATTTCTTTATAATTGCCTCTAACCTCATCCCATACCCAGGTTTGGTACTTTCCCAGAAACACAAACCATCTATCATGCTTATGACTTTAATGAATTATTAAACTTACCTCTCATATTAACTCTTATTTTCACCCTGATTTCTTGCTACAGAACTGTTGAGGTTTTAGTAGGCGCATGCTCTGTTTCCAGACACCAAAAGTTACAAACACTAATGAAACATTCTTCTTCAGCATATATACTGGTTTTCAGAACTGGTTTCTGTGCTGCAGCGCCACCAGGTCACCTTTTGTGCAACTGCAGCAGCTTTGGGCATGTGATCTAAAGTTCAGATTTAACTGGACGGCCATTTCATGACAGGGAAAATTTGTGAAAACTGGTCTGGGGAAGAAATCATGATGTGAAGACTTTTGCGCCATTTAACTACATACTTCAACATGATTTCAGTAAAGAATAAACTCCACCCAGCTGGTATTATCTATCACAGAATAAATTACATCTGGTTTATGTCAACACAATAAGTAGAATTAGTGATTTGAGCTCAAACCACATACTTCTGTGGTGAAAACTCTCAGCTGAATGAAACTTTTAACACTTTTTATTGGAGAATGATAAAGGTCTAGATCAGTGGTTCTCAAGTTTTTTTCTCCAAGTACCACCTCAGAAAAAAATTGTCTCTCCAAGTACCACCATAATAACTGGCGTTGAAGTACAGTAGCATAGTAGGCCAAATTAAGCAGCTACAGCACTGTACAGATCAAAAACAAGGCTGATTAATTATTCTACTTAAGAATATTTATTATTGTCAGCCATTAAATAAAAGGTTTAGCCTATTAAAAATCAATTTACTGATCACATCGGTGTTATCGTATGCATCAAAGGTGTTTATTTTTTTACTTTAATTATTCAGAGATTCCTCCGCGTACCACTAGAAGGAAGCTTGTGTACCACTAGTGGTACGTGTACCACAGTTTGAGAACCACTGGTCTATATGGCTTGATTGACCAATCAGAATCCAGTGTTCCAGAAAGCATAGGTTAACTCTCCTGTTGTGTGTTTCAGAGTGAAGCCCATGATCGGCAGCAGGACAGTGTGGACCGCATGTCTCCATTGGCTGTAGCAGGAATACTGACCCCTCCTAAAAGCACTGAAAAACCTGCTAACGTCTGATGAGATCGAGGAGACCATGATGTAGCGAGACTACCAATGGGAGATCTTCCAGACCAGCACATCCAGACACTTGCAGCTATGTGTGGTACATTTGGAGGAATTTTGGAAATGAATCCAGGAGCTCACAAGCCTTCAGACATTGTGTGAAAATGAGGGAGAAACCTTTGTTTGGTTTCCCAGAGCAGTATTTAAAGCACTCAGAAAAAAAGTGCCTTCCATCGAAGAGTGGACTACTGTCCATTTTTCTGAAGCTAGAAACAAACATTCATGTCAGAGTTAATAACGCCTGTTCTTGTTGCCAGATCAGAGTCTCTGCAAATGCTGCTGCTGCTTCATGGATCTTGTGTTACCATTTATGTTGTGTACATATGATTTAATTTTATTGAGTGTGTGTGTTGTGAAGTATATGTTCTGAATTTTAGCGTTAACGTGGTCCAATGCCAACCCGTGGTGCTAGCGCTGCTTGTTAAACAAGACAACCTTGTTCAACGAGCGGATTCGGTTATCGGCTTATTTCCTTCAATCATCATTCCCATGTTTTAATTCTTCTCCTGCAGTGGAAGACTTCCTGTAAAACTTGACCCATCAGAAGTGAGTTTAACCAAACAGAGTAAAATAAACTGTATTTATTTCATTTAGGTAGATTTGTGATATTTGAATTGCAATTTTGTTCCTCAATGCCAAAGGCATATTTAAGAATTTGAGGTGCTTGCTATTTATGAATGAAATGCCTTTTGTTTATAGCGCAGCTTGATTTTATTTGACCTGGACTTGAGCCAGCCATTTGTTTTCGACATTTTTGAAATAAGAACAGTGTAAAAATGTACTATGAGTTGTACAGAATATGTATATGTGTAAAAAGAAACAATTTCAAAACTCTGTAACGCGTCATTTCTAATGTGAAGTTATTAAAAAGAGAAATTACAGCCATTTTGATTGAGTTTCTGTGTTCAATGGGAGGGTCATTCATTCATTTTTCTTCAGCTTAGTCTGTTTTAGACGTTGCCACAGCAGAATGAACTGCCAACTATTCCTGCATGTTTTACGCAGCAGATGGCCTTTCAGCCGCAACCCAGTACTGGGAAACCCAAGGGGAGGGTGAATGTTAAAATTGGTTCACTTATATCTTTGAATTCAAATACATGTGTGTTGATTCCTAGAGTATCGTGAGGCCATTTCCCTTCAGCTCTTAACTGTAATGTGAGGTTTACGGGGGAGGTGATGGTGCACCTTTTGGCAGAGTTACAAAGGAGCCACTAAAACCAACATCTACATTGCAAATATCCTAATGAGGTGTTGAAGTGTCGTTGTTTCGTCTGAGCTGTCGCTATCTGCACCTCCACATAAACTGACAACAAAGACAAACTGCTTTTGATACAGTGTTTTGGAGGACCCACCAAGCAATTTTGTGTTTAAAGGGACCATCCAACAATCTAAATTTACTCACCTTTCACTTGTTTCAATCCTGATTGAGGTAATGTTTTTGTTGAGCACAAAGCATGTGAAGAAAACGAACCGTTGACATCCATAGGAAAATTGCTATAAGTCAATGGTTACAGATTTTCAGGTTTGTTCTTTTGTGTTCAGCAGATGAAAAACTCAAACAGGTTTGAAACAAGTGAAGGGGGAGTAAACTTTCATTTTTGGGTGAACTATTCCTTGAGTGAAGTCAAATAATTGACGTCCAAACAACGAATTAAACAAGGCTAAAATTGGTCTGTCAGTAAAGCTAATAGACGACGAAAATAGCCAAGTCATCAAATAGACAGATTCGTCAGAGCTATTCGTTTCTGTGTATTTGATGACTAGTCTATTTTTAGACTTTAGACTATTACATTTACATATACAAGCCTCGTTTTAGCCAAGTTTGGATGTATATTATGCATCTTTTAAACAAGGAATATTTTCTGAGGAGCTTCAACTGCAGCTTGAAGTCAGATCATGCATTGATCGGTGTGTCCATCCAAGGTAAAGAGTGTGTTTGTGCCTCACTTTCTGTATATAATCTGTCAGATGAGTCCTGCCGGGACGCTTGTCACAATGCCCCTGTTGTGTGAGTTATTGTGTGTTTGTGGGAATGAGTGCCCCCTCTTTAGTGTCCTTCATATTCATGAACCCCCAACCCTTGCAGGAGCCCCTGAGACAAAGAACAGTGTCCAGACGACACATGCCTTCACTTTAATGAGGTGTTTATGGCCCATATATACCGCTTCATAAGGAGGAGCAGAAGAACTTATTCATACAGAGCAGACGTGCAACATGATTAATAAATCAGTCCAACGTTTATAAAAATACCCTTTCCTTCTGATATTATCAGGGTCACCGGAGCAGAATGAATTGCTAATTATTTACAAGAAATATATAATATTTCACAAAAAGAACAGAAAAGAGAAGTAGACATGAAACAAAATGATTGCTTTATATGAGTTTACATTGAGTATCAATTTTTATGCATAATTTGCATGAAACACCACAGCCATATCATCCTGCAGCCCAAGACTGATTACTTGCTGAAGCTAAGCAGGGCTGAGCCTGGTCAGTACCTGGATGGGAGACCACATGGGAAAATTAGGTTGCTGTTGAAAGTGGTGTTAGATAGGCCAGCAGGGGCACTCAACCTGCGGTCTGTGCGAGTCCTAATGCCCCAGTAAAGTGAAGGGGACACTATACTGTCAGTGAGCGCCATCTTTCAGATGAGATGTTAAACCGAGGTTCTTACTCTTTGTGGTCATTAAAAATCCCATGGCACTTCTTGTAAAGAGTAGGGCTGTAACCCCAGTGTCCTGGCCAAATTAGCTCTATCTGCCCTTACCCACCATGGCCTCCCAATCATTCCCATTCATTGAATCGGCTCTATCACTGTCTCTCCACTCTACCTATAGCTGGTGTGTTGTGAGCACTGGTTAATTTTGTGAATTTTTTCAGTGATAAAATAGAAGACTTTAGAAAGAAAATAAAAGTTAAACTTTCTGCAGCGCCTTTTACTTCAGATACAATAAACATTCCACTGAATTAAAATAACCTACAGTGCTTAAAGGTCATAGAACAGGAAGAGCTAGATAAAATTCTAAATAGTTCTAAACCAGCTACGTGTATGCTAGACCCAATTCCAACAGAAATACTGAAAGAATTGCTACCTGTAGTAGGAGAACCTCTTCTTAACGTTATCAACTCTTCTTTATCATTGGCCTATCATCCAAATCCTTTCAAGCTAGCTGCTATTAAGCCTATTATTAAGAAACCACAACTGGATCATAGCAACTTAGCTAATTATAGGCCTATTTCAAATCTAAATTCAAGTCTAAATTACTAGACAAATTTTGTTTCTGCCAAATTACGCTCCTTTCTGCAGATGAACAATGTTTGTGAAGTGTTTCAATCAGGTTTCAGGCTTCATAACAGTACAGAAACTGCATTAGTGAAAATAACCAACGATTTACTCTTAGCTGCTGACCAAGGGTGCATCTCCCTATTAGTTTTACTCGATCGTAGTGCCGCATTTGACACCATCGACCACAATATCCTCATAAATCGCTTAAACTCTACAGGTGTCCAGGGACATGCCCTACAATGGTTTAAGTTATACTTAACTGACCGTTACCAGTTTGTGAATATTAATGGACAGCGTTCACATGTCAGGCCAGAAAAGTATGGGGTGCCTCAAGGATCAGTTTTAGGCCCTTTGCTGTTTACAATATACATGCTACTCCTGGGAGATATTATTTGAAGACACGGGATCAGCTTTCACTGCTATGCAGATGATATTCAATTATATATTTCAACTAAATCTGATGAGACGTCTGAACTGTCTAAATTAACTGACTGTTTTAAAGATGTCAAAGACTAGATGACCAACAATTTCCTTCTCTTCAGACAAAACAGAATTATTACTTATTGGGCCTATATCCTTTACACAGCAGACCTCACAACTCGACCTGCAACTACAGGGATACAGTGTTAGCATTAGCTCTACTGTAAAAGATCTGGGTGTCATATTAGACAGCAATTTACTGTTTGAAAACCATATCTCCCATGTCACAAAAACTGCATTCTTTTATCTGAGAAACATTGCTAAGCTAGGAAGTATGCTATCCATCTCAGATGCAGAAAAGCTAGTTCATGCTTTTATGACTTCTAGGTTGGATTACTGTTATTCTGTTCGCTGACTGCCCAGCCTCCTCTATTAACAAACTTCAGCTAGTACAAAATGCAGCCGTCAGAGTTCTTACCAGGTCTAGAAAATATGATCATCACCCCAATTTTATCCTCCTTACACTGGCTGCCTGTTAAGTTTCGTATTGATTTTAAAATATTGCTTCTTACCTATAAAGCTTTAAATAATCTAGCTCCTGTTTATCTAACCAACCTTCTGTCTCACTACAATCCAACCCGCTCTTTAAGATCTCAAAACTCAGGACTTCTGGTAGTACCTAGAATAGCAAAGTTCACTAAAAGTTGTTGAGCCTTCTCTTTTATGGGTCCTAAACTCTGGAATAGCCTTCCTGATAATGTCCGAGGCTCAGACACACTCTCACAGTTCAAAACTAGATTAAAGACCTATCTTTTTAGTAAAGCATACAGACAACGCAACATATAGTGGCATGACCCATGAATGTGCTCCACGCATCTTGTTTATATACACTATGAACAGCAGCTACGCTAATTATTCTCTTTATTCTCTAATTCCACCTGGGGATACTCATCCCGAGGTCCCCAGAGACTATGCAGCACCACTGATGATCCCAAGGTTTCATAATCCTGGACCAGGCCATATCCTGGGTTGTATACCAGTATTTCACTGTATTGCATAGACATTTCTGATTTCTGAATGAGCCAAATAGGCTCAACATGCCGGTTTACTGTAGTAAAAACTGCCACACAGATACTTTTCTAATTCAAAATGGCAATTATATATATATATATATATGTGTGTGTGTGTGTGTGTGTGTGTGTGCAACAGAGTCAATCTGATTTATTTTCAGTAAGCAGCTTACAGAAAAAATTCTGTAAGCAGCTGTATTGTATTTTTTCAAATATATTATGTATCGTCTTATATTGTAATAAACCAGACATTTAACAAATAAATCAACATAAATAACTATTTAGTGCTTCACACACAAAATAAACATAATTTCTTGTGCGCTGTAAAGGAATAGATTTTAACAAACTATGTTAAATTTATTTCAGATGCTGGTTTATAGTAAGATTTTTCAACATGATGTAGAATAAGGATGAAATCACAATTAGTTAGTTTAATATAATTGTTCTTAATAAATGAGCTGATAGAAGTAGCATAAGATTTCAGTAAAAACCCTAGACTGTAAAAGACGAACGCGCAATTCAATATTGTCCATTATGACGGTTAAATACACACAATAAGACAGACAGGCAGACAGACAGATTACTGAAAAACATCCAAGCTGTGGGATGGTGACAATAAAGAAAAATAAGAAACCAAGCAGATACCAGAAAGGTCTCACAGAAAAAAAGTATATACCAAGCAAAACCAAACAGAAAAGTCACTCCCTCAAGATACACAACTATGAAGTCACTTCAAAATAAAACTGAAAACAATAATTAATAAATTAAACAAACATCATAGACAAGTGAGTAAATTATATTAACGTACCGCAGGTGAGAAGAAGTGGTAAATTAAGTGAAGAAACAGTAGGCTATAAAGAAGGGCCTTTTCATACTTACACGCCAACACAGCTGAAGACAATCATCAGTCTGACGAACAGCAGACCAGCGTCAGCAATAAACAGCACAAAATGAAGAGCGCGGAATGATGATAACGAAAAACTTTTAATGATGATAACGAAAAACAATAATCTAGACGCTCATATAAATTACACTTGTCTTGTGAGAAGGAAGGAAGCCCGACCGCAAGGTAACCGCGACTAACCAAACCTGTATTTACCGCAGCTCACCACTGGATGGCAGTAAATGAACACAAATAAAAAACACATCACCGACTGAGGCGTGAAATGAAGGAAATAAGCACTCTCCTCACAGTCACTCAAGGAAAACATTTCATTTATTAAAAGTCATATACAAAAAAGGAAAACGTTAAGACTCTAGAAAACGTATTTCTGTATGTACATCATTTACACGGTACAATGAGCAGCACAGGTCTGTGTTCAGAGGACATTGCAGCTGTCCTCAAGCTCTTGTTTGAAGCTTTACAAGAGACGTGAAGCAACTGTTGGTCCTTTCCAGGAAAAAAAAGGCCTTGTGTGAGGCTTAAAACTCAATTTATACCTGTAGAGGTTTTGCTGAGCATCTATTACAGGTCTAACCTTAATCTTATGGCTCGTTGCATTTATTTGTTTTTTTTACAAAACGCCTCATATTTGTGTTTCACATCAATAAAAATAGAACTATACAGATCCTCAAGTATATTGCAATTGAAAATATTTATAAGCTTTTTTTAAGTGATTGTATTTGCGCTGCGTCTGGCCACATTTGAACTTTTAATCAGACTTTGACACAGTGGATTCTCATCTCGGCTACTCGATACATGATACATTCATCTGGCGTTTACACATTTCAGCACACCGGCACCAGAAACGACTGGAAAAAGAAAATCTTACACAATGAATATTCATGGCAGGTTTTATACCGCCAGTGGCTGAAAGTAATGTGACTTTTTGCACTCTTTGCATGAGTGGATTTGTGATTTATTGGCACATCAGTCACCTCTGAAGTCTTTCGGTGTCTTCATGACCCTCTTTCAGCAAATTTATGTTAAAATTCAGAAGTGGGCGTCCATCGCCGGTGCAGCTGGGTCCATTAAAATAAGAGCATTTTGGTCAAGTGCAGATTTGTAAAATGTTTCGCTGTTATCAGTGAACTGATGAAAACAATCCTGTGCTCCATTCAAAGGCAAATGAATAATACACTCTCAGAAATAAAGGTTCAAAATCTGTCACTTCTCAAAAGGTACTTTTTTGTTCTTAACAGTTCCTGTAAGGTATATGGTAATGCTTAAAAAAGTCTGTACCTCATATAATGTAATGTACTGATATAGCGCATTTATCGTGTTTGGCCATACACCTAAAGCACTTCACAGTCATGAGGGGGGTGTGTGCAGCATCCACTTGGATGATGAGACAGCAGCTACAGGGACACCAGTGCCAATGCGCTCATCACACACCAGCTATACATGGACTGGAGAGACCGTGATAGAGCCAATTCAGTGGATCGGGATCATTGGGAGGCCATTATGGGTAAGAACTGATGGAGGGAATTTGGCCAGAACACCAGGGTTACACCCCTACACTTTACGAGAAGTGCCATGGGATTTTTAATGACCACAGGGAGTCAGGACCCCGTTTTAACATCTCATCCGAAAGACGGTGTTCACTGACAGTGCAGTGTCCCCTTCCCTTTACTGGGGCATTAGGACTCCCCTGCTGGCCTCACTAACACCACTTCTGACAGCAACCTAATTTCCCCATGTGGTCTCCCATCCAGGTACTGACCAGTCTCAGCACTGCTTAGCTTCAGCGAGTAACCGGTCTTGGGCTGCAGGGTGATATGGCTGTAATAATATGGCTCATAGTACTTTAAAAGTACAAAAGTGAACCTTAACGGTACAAAAGTGTACCTTAATGGTACTAATGTGCAGCTGTTGAAATGGTACCGCCCCAGTGACAGCTTTCATACCTTTATTTCTCAGAGTTATATTTTGATTTCCTAATTCTCTTGTCTAATATGCCATAGCTTAAAATAAATGGCTCTGCTGGTGATGATCCTCAGTGAAATAAAGTCAATTTGGATTCTTTTTCAAATATTCCCCAAGTGATTTTTAACAGAGCAATTTTTCTACAGTGATTCCTGTTATAATTTTAGATTCAGTAATATCTTATTTGTTATAAAATGGAATAAGCTTAAATAAACAATCTAAAAACTGCTTAGATCAATATTATTGGCCCATTTGAGAATTTTTTTCACTGTTGTCCAATGACTTGCAATTAATTAACCTGATTAACCTAGTGAAGCCTTTAAATTGCACTTTGAGCTGAATCTTGCAAAATAACAAGTAAAATATTATGTGCGTTCATCATGACAAAGACAAAAATATGAGTTATTAAAACAATTAAGTTTAAAAATGTGTTTTAAAAAGACTTCTCTGTGTTAAACAGCTCTTGGGAGAGTAAGAAAGAATTCAGATTTCACAGGAGGGCCAGTAGTTTTGTACTCAACCGTTTATAAATTAAATTTAATATAATTTTTTACAGGCCTAAACATCACTTTTTAAATGTCCATTTTTTAAATATTTGATGATTTGCCATTATGTTTTCAGGCCTTAAAAAAGTAAGAATGCTTTGATTGATAAAATGGATTACAATTTTGACAGAAATTTGCACTTAGAAGATATTAAACTGATATATGGTGCAAAATTTAAGTGGATTGAACAGAAAACTGGGGCGTCACGGTGGCGCAGTGGGTAGCACAATCGCCAAACAGCAAGGAGGTCGCTGGTTCGAGCCCCAGCTGGGCCATTTAGCATTTCTGTGTGGAGTTTGCATGTTCTCCCTATGTTGGCGTGGGTTTTCTCTTTCTCCCAAAGACATGCGCTATTAGGGAATTGAATAAGCTGTAGTGTGCGAGTGTGTAAATGAGTGTGTATGGGTGTATGGGCATCCGCGGCGTAAATCAAATGTTGGATAATTGGCGGTTCATCTCGCAGTGGCGACACCTGATTAATAAAAGGACTAAACCGAAAAAGAAAATGAATGAATGAATAATTACAATTTAAATTGCAATAATACTGGAATGGAGCACAGAATTGCTCTCTAATGTTCACAAAGAAGCTGAATGTGACCTTAAACCACACTCAAATCCTGACGATTCACTGGCTTTGTTCCTCACCAGAGTAAACCCTCAAAATAAATACAGTACATTTAACAGTTTCCTCAATAAATAAACCAAAGCGCTCTTCAAACCTCAGCTGCTGGTCGCCCTTAAAGCTGTTCTTCAAAATCAACACAAACACACACACAAAACCTTCAAGTGTTCAGTGCTGCTGTTCCAGGCTCTGGCTCTGCACTGTGTCCATGTACGGGACGTCCAGCTCGGGTCGGCGGTAAAGCTCGCTCAGGCCTTCGAACTTGGACCCCCAGCGGCGGAGCGAGTCGTAGCTGAAGCCGTCATCAGAGATAAAGGAGCCCAGAGAGCTCAGGCTGCCGGCGCTGGAACCTGAGCCCTCGATGCAGTACACGTGATAGGTGTCCATGGGGAACGCCAAGCTGTCGTTGTCCGCCTCCCAGATGATGCGGGACACGTAGCTCTTGAAGTCCATAGAGCAGTGGCCTCCGCTGTGGTGCTGGTAAGGAAGCGCGGCTGCGTTCGGGATGGCTCCGCAGGGGTGAACCTCCTCCTGAGAGCCCTGGGAGGATTTGATGAGGGGCGCAGTGGTGCAGGATGAGGACTGGGACAAGCTGGAGCACAGCGGCCTCTTCAGCTCTGTGATGTCATAAGCGTTCTGTGGGTTTAACATAAAAAAAAGTGCATCAGAAGAGCTCTTGTCTGACTTTCATCTTAAAGAGATCATTCAAAAATGTAGATTTACTCACTATTTACTTTCCCTCAATGTTGGGTGTAATTAGTTAAAGAGTATTTAGTTACTGTAATTAAATGGCTTCTCAGCTGAAAAGAGTAAAGTAAGTGATAACTGTTTAATTTTAGGTAATTTTTAGGTAATTTTTTTAGGTAACCTAAACAGTATTCTAAATAAATCAATTGTAAATGAATCGATTCAGTGAAGCAGAGTAATACACCATACAAAATGCTGACTTCAACAATAGTATCTGACTGCAGACTCGCAAATGCAAGCTGAAATCCGCAGTCTCAGACATGCAATCTCAGACACACTTAATGGAGCTTGTGATGCCATTGTGAGACACCGCAATAAAAGCATTGCATGCAGCTCGAGTTCCACACAATTGCTTCATGTTGTCCCAACTCAAGTCGATTAAGTTAACTTGGTTGTTTTTGCAAATTTAAGTAGATTGAGCATAAAAAATGTATTTGTCTAAAAATAAAACAAGAATTGTGTAGAATAGATTCAGCTCATTTTAAATAAGTAGTTTGAACAAGCAGCAAATTTCTTTTATTGAGTGTATATATTTTGTAGAATTTATTTTTTCACTTAAAGAACATTTAGAACATTTAAGACAACTGCACATGCTTAAGAAAAGAATTGAGGAATTAGTTGATGTGGCTCTGCAGCTAGCACCCTCTCAAATGTCTTTAAACCACCTCACCGAGCTGTGTATTCTTTTTTTTATCTTCTGTAGTTTGTTATTCCAGTTCCATCTCCCTTTCCTGCTTGTGAAACAACGGCTGGCTCAACGTTGACACTTTGTGGACAAATAGAGTATTGCAAAAAATAAAAAATAAAAATTGAGAGCGATAAAGAGTTTTAAAAAAAAGGTACGCTCACCAAGACACTATTTTTTAATAAAAAATACAGCAAAAGATTAATTCTAGACATTGTCTTATTCAGTTTAAAATAACCCATAGGTTACATTAATCAAAGAAAAAATGAAATAGAATCTTCCAAATATTTCACCACTTTGCGACAAATGTAATTCATCAGATGCGTATCTATCTCACAGTTTCATTTTTTTGTTCTAAGATATAGAATTATTGGAATGGAGTTTTTAAGTGTTTTCCGAGGTGTTGAAGTTGCAATTACTACCAGATCCAATGCTTTTAATGCTGGGATTCTCTGAGCAAACGCATTCGTTGTCAAATACACAACATAAATTGCTCTTATACTGTTTTACTGCCAAGAAGCTACTGCTAATGTTTTGGGAAAAAAAGGAAACCCCTACATGTAAACCGTGGCTTGGAGAAATTACCTCTATGTTACATTTGGAGCGAATTAGATACTATTTGAAATCAAAACAACACGAACAATTTGACAAAATTTGGAATCCTTTTATCAGTTAGCTTGAAAAACCCTTGTGGAATAATGCATCATTTCTGTAATGTTTTAATATGCTTTGTCATCCTACTGTTGTTCAAACAGGTCTTTGTAACAAGTTGGCTTGTTATGTGGGTGGGTTTTCTTTTTTTATTTATTGTTATGATTTTCATATTGTTTTTTCTTTTTTAATTATTAATATTATTTTTTTATATTATTATTTGCTTTGCCCAGGTTATATGCAGATACAATACATAAACAGAGAACGTTTTTATTTCTGAATCTGTCTTTAATAAAACTTACTTGACAAAAGATACAGTAAAATTGTGAAATGTTATTACAATTTTAAATAACAACTTTCTATATGGGGGCACCACGGTGGCGCGTGAGTAGCACGTTCGCCTCACAGCAAGAAGGTCGCTGGTTCGATCCCCGGTTGGGGCAGATCCCGGTTGGGCCAGTTGGCATTTCTGTGTGGAGTTTGCATGTTCTCCCCGTGGTTGCGTGGGTTTCCTCCGGGTGCTCCGGTTTCCCCCACAGTCCAAAGACATGCGGTACAGGTGAATTGGGTAAGCTAAATTGTCCATAGTGTATGCGTGCGAATGAGAATGTATGGATGTGTTTCCCAGAGATGGGTTGTGGCTGGAAGGGCATCCGCTGCGTAAAACAAATGCCGGATAAGTTGGCGGTTAATTCCGCTGTGGCGACCCCGGATTTATAAAGGGACTAAGCCGAAAAGAAAATGAATGAATGAATGAATGAACTTTCTATATGAATATATTAAAACATCTAATTTATTCATGAGATGGAATGCTGAATTTTGAGAATCATTACTCCAGTCACACGAGCCTTCAGAATTCACACAAACGTGCAATGATGACAACAGTTATTGCTGCGTATCATACAAACACCTCTGGTCCCAAGCTTTGGAAATGTTGCATATTTTGTAACTGTTGGTTTCTGAAAATGTGGTTTACTAGTTAACATTTTTAAATCTGTTTCAAAATGCTAAATGACTGTGCTTTATTTTCCATACCCAGAATTTTTTTTTGTCGTTTTTGTGTATGCAAAGAACCGCACATAATAAGTGTGAAGCACAGGTCATCATCAAAACAGTATGCATGTACTGTACACACACACACTGCCTATTAGGATGCCATACAATGTACTCTATAAACTGCTTTGCGTTACTTAGTTTGTCCACAAGGTGTCAACACTGAACCAGTCTGTCATTTCACAGTCAAAACAAGAACTGCAACAGAACATCTAGCAAACAGGTCCAAAAACTTTTTTTTGTTGCTCATAATTTGTGAAGAGAAAATCAGAGATACTGGTCCAGGATGAATGTTAAGCATGCGCCATCAAATGCAGTATACTTCAAAAGGCTGTAAACTGAAGTATACTTTAAACTAAATGAGATCATGTGGCAATATAGTGCAATTCTAGCATGTCTGAAACACAGAATATAATATCTAGACCAGGGGCGCCCAAACTATTTACTATAAAGGGCCAAAAACCAAATATCATCGAGAGACGTGGGTGGAAGGTAAATATATCAAACTATATTACATTAAAGTTGCCATCGGTAATTTCCTAATGTATTTCATAATGTTTCAAAATAACCAGATAACATTACTTTAAATCATATTGACTAATGCAGAAGTTTTTAAATGATCATTTATTGCAATAAAACATAAACAATCACATTTATAAGACAGTGAAGTTCAATGCTGAATACAGCAGTCAAGCAGAATCTGCCTTCACTTGATTTGCTCACCAAAGTCTTCGTATTGTCAGGTGACAGTATGTACATTTAAACAAAACCTGATTAATTTACACCATTTAACTTAAAGAGCATCTATTTGACCCCTTTATCAAGATTTAATGTAAGTCTTTTGTGTCTCCAGAATGTGTTTGTAAAGTTTTAGCTCAAAACACCCATCAGATTATTTATCATACCTTTGTGTATACTGGACATTTGAGCTGTTTTGACATATTTGTAGCTGTTTTTGTTGCCTGTGTCTTTAATGCAAATGAGCTGGTTTTCCCCGCCCACCGTACCTACCTGCATGTCAGAGCCAAAGAGATCGCTCACTATTGCTATGATGGGTGTAGCTTCTCGTGCTGCGTCTCACGCATAAGCCGCACAGTGACAGACAAGAATGAAGCAGATCTCTCTTACTACAGTAAGAACTTTCCCAACGGTTATTTGATATCTTTGTTGTGGAGTTAATTCAAGACTGTCTACAACAATGAATCACACACAATGTTGTTATAAAGTTTGCGCGCATTCACACGAGCATACACAAATGCGTGCGCGGGCGCGTTTAGCTTTGCACTGTTTTTACACGGCAAATGTGACAGGATACACGTTAATATCCACTGCTGTATTGATATCTGTTATGTTAATGTACAAAATAAATCTGATTTAAAGGGCCACGAAACCCCCCAGTCTCAGCGTGGTGTTTTCACACCTACAGTCTGTAAAAGCTCAGTAAAGTGGGTGTGTCCAGCTCGGTTTAGGTAGGAGTGTCGGGGGAAGGAAAGAGGGAAGGTTTTGCATATAAATGGGAGTTTCCATTTGTGCACGCGCTGACTTTCAAACACACACACACACGCGCGCAGACGCAGACGCAGGGTGAGAAATACAGGGACTGTTCACATGGACTTCAGTCATCTAATTATTTGCCAAATTATTAATTCGTGGACTTTAATTGCAGTTTGGCACTTTAACGTTTATTCACGAACATTTCCTGCGTGTCCCTCGTGACAAACCAGATATTAAATGTTAGTATCTGCTGAAGGAGTGCATATTTAATGGAGTATTTGAAACGCACGGCATATTTCAGGAAAATAAATCCTGCATTTCTCGGTAACTAAATGCACTCGGTAGGTAGCGTCAGAAAGCCGTGTGTGTATAGACTAATCTGTCACTAAATGCGGCGAAAAATCTACACGACAGTAATCGTTTGATTAAGATGTTTACACTTTACACGGATTCTTCAGTCTATAATACTGTAGTGATCTTAACGTGCTGTAAACTCAGCAACAGCTCTAATCATCTGACTAAGGTCTGTCTTTAAACACTGAAAGAGTATTGCAGACGAAACCAACTAACTTTGCCATCTTCATCAACAAACAAACACCATTAGACGCCTACTTACCGATCAGGTGACATGTTCTCTGCAAACGTATATATGACGCGTGGTAATACACCACTTTATTCCAACTGCTTGGGTCCACACGCGAGCTTTACTCTCATCTCGGGGAAATGAAAACAAATACTTTGTTGCGGCACATTTATCAACGCAACACCGACGAACCAATCCTCTCGGCTGGCGACAAAACGTAGCGTCTCTCTGCCGTTTGAAACTTGTCACAGGCAAACACTTCCTGTTTATGTAGTTCATGCATATTGATGAAGCTCCGCGTCATACACAATAGAGCGCTCTGATTGGTTTGATCAAAGGCCATGTCATGAATTAATACAGCACGCTGACTGACGTCAATTTGTTCGCTTCCGGGTAGACGTCCACTCTACACGCTGGACCACATGCAAAGACCTCAACGGCGTGACGCAGCCACAAAAATTCGTTTCAAACCGGAAGAACGAATTTGCTCGAAATAACGCAAAAACAACCAATTTTCACTTTTTAGTCAATTATATGTGTCCTAATAGTGTTTATAGCAGCGTGGGACACATATATGACTGTCAACAGCCCAAAAAATGTGTTTTGGTGTTTCATGGCCCTTTAAGTCAATGAACTGGGATTGAAGAGTCTTCTTTTATAATTTTACTGACATGCGGCTGTCTCGCATACAAGCGGCTGAAATGAGTTTCCTTAGCATGGTGACAGGGCGCACACTTATAGGCCCCGTTTACACTAATGTGTTTTCGTTTTAAAACGCTACTGCTCCATCTCAGTGTGGATGGGGGGAAACAAAGACATCTGAAAATGGAGGCGTGGCTGCTGGACACAGAAATGGGAGCGTTGTTTGCATTATTGTCCGTTTTAGGGGCCATTGTGCAGTTAAACTCTGCCTTTTTTACTACAACAGCTGCATATATTCGCAAGTGGCAAGCTATTGTTCGAGCACTTGCTAATCGCTCGCATTTCAAGTGGTTATTTAGAACACCGGTTTTGGGTTAGCGTTTGTTGACTAACAATAACCAAATGCCAAGCAAGACACATGCTTCCTGTTTATACTTGAACGCGAATGCCCAGAGTGCGCGAATGGTCATGTGATATACGTATTTGGTGGAGTAGTGTGGACGGAGATATGTTCAGAAACGCTGGGTGAAACGCTAGTGTGGACGCAGGTCGTTTTCATGCTAAAACACCGTTTTAAAACTAAAACGCACTAGTGTAAACGGGGCCATTGATAGGGTGAGGAGCTCTGTCACCTGCGAGGAGCTTGGAGTAAAGCCGCTGCTCCTCCACATTGAGAGAAGTCAGCTGAGGTGGCTTGAGCATCTATTTCAGATGCCTTCTGGACGCCTACCTAGGGACGTTTTCCAGGCATGTCCCACTGGGAGGCTAAGGAGAAGACAAGCTAGAGGCTACGGCTGGCCTGGGAATGCCTTGGGATCCCCCAGAATGAGCTGGAGGAAGTGTCTAGGGAGAGGGAAGTCTGGAGTTCTCTCCTAAGACCACTGCCCCCGCGACCAAGCCCCGGATAAGCAGATGAAAATGACATGACATGCGGTTGTGGTGAAGTGATTTTACTGTCTTTATTGCAAACATGCACTGTTTTAGAAACGTTTTAACTTGTAAGACTCATTCTTAAGGTGCTGCTGAACATAGAGAGCTGAAGAGATCCTTTAATCCCAGTTGCTTTGCGTACGTCCTGTCTTGTTGATATGATTATAAGCGTTACTATAGAGACATGTTAATTCTTGGCTGTCAATCAATTCGGTGGGTGGGGAAACTGCACTCCTACGTCACGTTGCAGTCGGTCTCAAAATGGGAGTGATTTGGATCCTATTTTAATGTCAGGAAATTTGAAAAGAGAGACTAATTGTCTTTATATCACTCCACTATGACTGTGGATACACTATACCAGCACACAGTTCTGTTCAAACAGCTTACAAAGGGTGATTTTAATCATAGGTGCCCTTTAAAAATTTAATTTCAGTTAGCGTTTGACAATAAAACAAACAAAGGGTTACGTTAAATTTGGATTGACAGTCTTCAACCATCCCCATCATTCTCCCTCACTTCTCAGATGGGATGGTGAGCCAAATCAAAGGTCACCAAAGGCCAACTTTGGCCCGAAGGCCTTAATTTTGGGCATCTCTGATCTAGACTATGAACTTTACTGAATGCTGCCACCTGGAGGATGCTGAGCACTGGTCATGGAGGTCATCCCTCTGACCCGAGTCTTTTTGAAAGTAAATCAATATGTCCAGTGTTAATGGAATACCTGGTCCTGCTCTCCTCCTCCCTCCTCGTTGTAGTTGAGGATGTTTTCCCGGATGTCCTCCCAGCTCTCGTGCTCCGCTGGGATGTGGTAAACACCTCGCTTACGAAACTTATTCCTGCTGCCCTTCTGATTCCATACGGTCACGGCCACGAGCACAGCTGCAGACCACAGAGAAGCAGATTAAAACAACAATGGTGAACGCTGTCATTAACAGTTTTACACCCGACAATCGCAGTAGTGTCCTAAAATGTAGGAGAATTAAACATTTGTTTTTGGTTTTTATACACGACCATACTGTGAGTCATTCATTTATTCATTTCACTCTGGCTTAGTTCCTTGTTTATCAGGGGTCGCCACAGCAGAATGAGCCGCCAATTATTCCAGCGTATGTTTTATGCAGTGGATGCCCTTCCAGCTGCAACCCAGTACTGGGAAACACTCATACACTCTCACATTCATACACACACTCATACACTAAGGCCTTTGTAGTTTATTCAATTCAGCTATAGCACATGTGTTTGGACTGTGGGGGAAAGCAGAGCACCCGGAGGAAACCCACGCCAAAGGGGATAATATGCAAACATCACACAAAAATGCCAACTGGTCCAGCCGGGACTCGAACCAGCAACCTTCTTGCTAAGTTTATTATGTTATATGTTTATTTAGCAAGTATACATATTTGCTATCATGCTTTTATTGAGCAATCTTCCTATTATTTAAAAAAGACTGCATTTACTGCTCCAAGTGTGTATGTTTATGTTGTGTGTTCATTGTTGTGTGCGCACGCTGGATGAGTAAAATGCAGAACAGAATTCCGGGTCACCATTCTTGGCTACGTCACCACTTTCCCTTCACTTCAGTTTACTTCTACTTGTTCTTTACTTCTACTTTACTTTACTTTACTTTACCTTACTTTACTTTAGTTCTACTTTACGTCTACTTTACATTACTTCTACTTTATTTTATTTCTACTTTACTTTCACTTTACTTTTCTTCTACTTTACATTACTTCT
>CAIGQQ010032566.1:9047941-9059386 GCA_903798035.1 Danio albolineatus
CTTTACATTACTTCTACTTTACGCTACTTCTACTTTACATTACTTCGACTTTACTTCTACTTCACTTTACTTCAATAAATGTGAGAGTGACGTTTAAATTAAAAATAAAATGAAATAAAACAAAATCCAAATCAGAAAGAGCTTTCTTTTTAACCCAATAATTGAAATAATACTGAGGAAGAAAAGAAATAATTGTTTTCACATATTTATATTAGGCAACAAATGTAGAAAATAATGATCATATTAATTTGATTTCTAAAGGATCATGTAATACTGAAGACTAAAGTAATGATGCTGAAAATTCAAAATTCAACTTGGTCAGCACATCACAATTTTAAATATATATATGTATGTTCTAACAGAAAACAGTTATTTTAAATTGCAATAATATTTCACATTATTTAAAGATATCCTGAGCATAAGAGACATATTAAACAAATCTTACCAACCCAAAACTTATGAACAGTATTGTAATTCAGTTTTGATACTGACATTTTTCAGTACAGAGGCGTTTTTATTTTAAAAAATGCTCTCTTTATGTAATACATTCAAAATGTGACCTAAAATGTTCTGAAAAGGGTGAGTTTTGATTTGATGTTGACTTGTAAGTGCAGAAATCTGACCGCAGGCTGCCTGTCTCATCAGCAGCTCATGCCATCTTGTCAGTTCATGGAAGGTAAGACTCCTCGTTTCAATTAAAGGCTGATCAATCCAAAAATAACCATATCACTTTCAGCCAAATTTCTGAAGGCCACGAGCCCAACCAATCCCATCCAATCCCATCATCTGGCAGCACTTTTTCCTCATTTTGGCCTGAGCTGATGAGAGATTTCTTTCTGCCTGCATGTGGTAATGCTTTAAAAAGGATTTGTGTGGCTGCTTGTGATGTGGCTGATGGGTGTCAGAGCTGGCAGAGAGGCCTGGAGGGCAATGCCAACCTGTCACGTCACTGTTGTACCTGTCTGACACACACACTTGCGCACACACACACACACACCTGGCCTGCCTCATCATTCTTGTTCTTGTTTCTCAGCCTTCTATTGACATTTTTCATAATACATTGGCACTAACTGAGAGGGTCTCATTGTCATCATGGTTCCACATAGCTAGTTTTCTTTTTAAAGATCTAAATTGTATAAATAATATGCAAATAATGCAGCGTTTCTATCTCATGGGTTAATGAGAAGCCAAAGGCCTCTGAGGCTTTGTCTGTGTCTGTTACTGAAGGGTTAGTTCACCCAAAAAATACAATTATGTCGTTGTTCCAATTCTCACCACGGTGGCATAGTGAGTAGCACGTTCGCCTCACAGCAAGAAGGTCGCTGGTTCGAGCCTCGGCCAGGTCAGTTGGCATTTCTGTGTGGAGTTTGCATGTTCTCCCTGTGGTTGCGTTGGTTTCCTCCGGGTGCTCCGGTTTCCCCCACAAGTCCAAAAATATGTGGTACAGGTTAATTGGGGAGGCTAAATTGTCCATGGTGTATGTGTATAAATGAGTGTGTATGGATGTTTCCCAGTGATGGTTGCAGCTGGAAGGGCATCCGCTGTGTAAAACATATGCTGGATAAGTTGGCGGTTCATTCCGCTGTGATGACCCCAGATTAATAAAGGGACTGAGCCAACAAGAAAATGAATGAATGAATGTTCCAATCCTCATGCGACCTTCATTCAAAACCTAAATGAAGAATTTTTGATTAAATCCGAGAGCTCTCTTGTCGTCCGTGGACAGAAACAGTCAAGAGTTTAGTGGATCAATTGTAATCAAACGCAGCTCCATGAAAGACTTTTCTGCACCTAAAAAAACTATAAAAACAAGTTTGCATGAAGTCACATTGAATGTTTTGACAGTGATTTTGGTTTCTTTTCTGGATTTTCCTGGATGCTTTGAATCGCTTTAGTCATGTGACCAGGTGTTTCGAAAACACTTTAGTCACGTGACCTGGGTGTTTCAGATCATGCGTCGGTGCAGTGTTTTCGATACACGTGCTTCAGGATCTTGAAACTGTGTTGAAATGTCAGTTTCACGTCAGCCATCCCTAGTTATTGCCTCAAGCTGTGTTCACACTGGACTTTTCTCCAGAAATGCAAGCTCGTGCGACAAGTTACGCAGTTTTCTGCGGTTCAAAGGTCAAGCTTTGTGAACTCTGACTGATGAAATCACAACAGTTGACTGCGTGAGACCAATCGAAGATCATAACATGACCTCTCTGGACAGAAATTTATTATACGGACCAATCGCTTGATTTTTAAACGTCTAATCATCTTGTTTAATCCCGCCCCTTTTCGCATTACCGTATGACAGAACCGCAGCTTTCCTCATATCTTGACCCCATAGCCTGTTATATCGTCAGTGATTGTTTTCTGTCAGCCTCGAACTCTGCCTGAATATCGAACGAATTTTGGATGGCCCTTCTGTTTATGATCGCTGTTATCTGTATCTTCAATAAAGCTTGCAGATGGATTCAAGGGCTTCTGACTCATCACAACACTGTGTGTGGGTGTTTCCCAAAATGATCTACTTCAATTGAGTTCATATCTTTTTAAAATGCATTTTTAATGGTTTTTATGCAGTAAATAAAAGAAACAGTAATACAAGAAACATAAAATTCAAGTATAAGAAACTGTATAAAACAGTTGGTTTTTATTTCTTATACCTGTAATTCAGGTTTCTTTTATTCTTGTTTATGTAAAGCACTTTGAATTGCCATTGTGTTTGAAAAGTGCTTTATAGAAATAACCTCACCTTTGACTTGTAGTACACCAAAATGTCCATTAAAAACAGTTGAATGGAAATACTGTGATTGATAATTAAGACTTTATGGGAATATATGGGTGTTTGACGATTTTTGATAGTTACCAAAAAAGACGAGAAGACACATGCTGATGGCCAGGATGGAGCTGGGACTGAGCGCAGCGAGACGGAGAGATTTGAGCTGGCCGATCTCACACCACTGACCCCTGAAGCCCTCTGGACAGCGGCACTGGTAGCTCTTGGTGGAGTGAGCTAAACAGGTCCCACCGTTACGACACGTACTGGCGCTGCAGGGGGATGGAGCGCAACGCATAAGACCCGTGACCTCATCCAGAACTGCGACCTGATTGGCTGGACACCTGGAGAGAGAGAGAGTGAGAGAGAGAGAGAGTGAGAAACAGAGAGAGGACGATTACATGAAGGTGTAGGTATATTTACACTAGCTACGTTTCCATACACCTATTTCTATATGCATTTTGCATGTGCACATAAAAAAACGATTGATGGAAACTCCAATGCGTATAAATTTTGAAAATGCACATGAAAAAAAAATATGCTTTATTCCAGTATGCCATTAAAAAAGTCATGTGATAATTGTTATAAGAGATCATGTGATGATAAAAATGTGTAAGAATGAACAACCCAGCAGCCTGAACACATTGAAAAAGATCTGAAATGTTGTTTTGATCATTCTAAAACACCTTTACCTTTTCAGTATTAGTGTTATTATATTATTAATTACCCTCCAGAATCAAGAGCGGTAACACTTTATTTTGATGGTCCATTTGAGTATTAGTGGACTGTCTACTTAATATCTGTTGATACTGACATTCAACAGACATTTAACTGACCATAAGAAACTTTGCAAGTACATGTCAACTTACACTAACCCTACCCCTAACCCCAACCCTAACCCTAACCTAACAGCCTACTTATAATATAATGAGAATTAGTAGCAATGTAACTTAAATTCAACAAACGGACCATCAAAATAAAGTGTGACCTCAAGAGCGTCTATGCTCCGCATCTCACGCCTTCAAACGCAGCCGCGCGTTCACTGCGTGTCAGGATTGCCTTCTGAGGCAAAAGTCATTTATTAAATGATAAAAAGATTCACGCAGCTTCTCCTGCCATAGCAAATTAGGTTTTTACTGTTAATATTTGGCGCCAGTTAATTAGGAAGTGACGATTTTGTTCTTTTTTACTCGTTGGATGGAAATCCTGCTATATTCGCACGTCTTTTATGCAATATTCCAGTTTTGCGCATAAAGTTAATTAGCATTTTTGGAAGGAAACATAGCTAATGATATCTGTAATTTAGCTGTTTGCTTTATTCTGAATAAAACAATATTATGATTGACCCTTATATACTGTTTCACCAGCATGGACCACGCCACACTTTGTGCTAGATTTTACTGTAGGGGTGTAGGGATGAAAGGGATAGTAAAAGAACAGTGGGATGAGGGGGAAGGGGAGTAAGAGGATGACTGGTAAACAGGCGGGTAGGTTGATTGGGTGTCCTACTATGCCCAGAGACTCAGAGTGGGGGTACTGTCTCTTGTGATATTTTGGCAGAGCGATTGGACCCCCCCGATTCAACCTACATGTAGGAGTGAAGAGGGTTATAGGATTGTGAATGGGAAGCGAGGGAATAGAGGGAGGGAGGGTGAGTTCAAGGAGAATGAGAAGAACAGTGCTAGAGGGATGGTCTTCCTTAAATAAGTTTAAGGGAGTAGGTGATTGGTTAAGGAGACAAAGTGAGGCGTAGTTCCGCCGCTGAACCTTTAAATTTAAATTGACTACCCTTATGTTATGTTGGTGGTTGTTTTTGCCCCATTGACTTCCATTATAACCAAATGTTTTGATTGTAAAGCCATGACACCAAATAATCATGCATTCTCGATTGTTGGTGATTTTCTTGGTTGGGAAGAGGTAACATTTGTAATTTTTACTGTTGATCATCAGTTGTCAGCATTAACCCCTTAGATAGACCTGTGCAAAAAATGTACTGCTTTCATATGGAGTTCTATGCAGATTATAGTGTGTGCATAAATACACTTACTATGTTTACTATATTGTAAGAGCTGATGTGCTTATTTTTAATTTCCAAACAAGCAAGAATGCATGATTATATACTGTCATAGCTTTGCATTTGAAAAATGTCATTATAATGGAGGTCAATGGGTCAAAAACAGCCACCAAGATAAAGAAAAGTTAGTTAATTTCTCTAAAACGTATTGATTTTTTGAAAAAATTCAAAGCATTTTTCCTAAAATATGTGTCAAAATAAGATTTGTCACCAAAATCATCCCATTTGCTGAAAGACAGAGAATGTTATGGCCAAATGAAGCCTCAAAATCCCCCCAGAGTGAATGAAAACTTCTTGTTTACAGCCTTGCTCTTTTCTTTGCTGTGAAACTGTTGACCATTGCTGTAAGTTTATTCTGTCACAAAACGCAACAAAAGTCCTACATGATGGTAACAGTGATTTATAACACACTAGGGTCAAGCAACTGAAAGAAGAAAACTACAAGTCTTAATATGATTTGTTGTTATTGGAGAATGACTCCAAAAATCTGTTTTGATGTTAGATTCTTAACCAGAGTTTTGTTATAATTTTGTTAATATTGTGTGTATGTAAATGTGTGAGTATAAACCTGCACTCGTGTTTCCTCCACATGTCGACGCAGAACAGCGGGCTCAGGCAGGGTTTGGCGCTGCAGGCGTCTGAGTGGCATCCGGGTACGACACCACGCCGCTCCAGCACAGTACTAAACTCTGTGCTCTGACCATCCAGCGATAGTGAATGACCATTCAGCCTCACATCCCGCATACAGCCTGTGGGATAAAAATTCATTAATCACTGTATAATATGTATTAGGTATGTGTTTTTTATTTTTTATCTTTACATAATGGTGCCCTTAAATGTTTTAAGAACTGAATCGGGATTGGGATCTAAACAATGCTTCTGAAATCATTCTTATTCATTTTGTGCTGAAGCCATATGTATTATATCTGTGATAAAAAGAGCTAGCTTCCTTGATATTTTTGAGGAAACTATGATCTTTTTTTGCAGGATTTTTGGATGAATAGAAAACTGTCCTTTAAAATGAGTGTTTCCCAACCCTGTTCCTGAAGGCACGCCAACAGTACATATTTTTAACCTATTCAAACACACCTGAATCAAATCATCAGAACATTAGAAGAGACTCCAAAACCTGAAACCAATGGTTCAGATAAGAGAGAGACATCCAAAATATGTACTGTCCAGCAACAGGGTTGGGAAACACTGCTTTAAATGTCTATACTGTCTTTTTTTATCAATATAATGTACTGAATAAAAGTATTAATTCTTCATATATACACATATATTTTTTTTTTACCAATAAAAAATGGTAACATCTACTAACAGCTAGCTAGTCCGAATCTTGTGTTATACAAACACAATATTAAACTTTGTAGGACTGCAGGAACACCTGAATACGGAGTCACAATCTACAACTTAAAATCTAAATGTTTTGGATAAGATGGAGAAGAATCTACTCCCACATAGAAGTCACAACAAATTTCTTCAAATAGAAGGCCTAAATAATGTGGAAACCAACGTATAAGTGGAATAATTGAGTCCAGTCTGTTGAATTATTAGAAAACAATATAGAAAACAAAGTAGAAAACAATCACCACAACCTATAGTATTGTGTTTTAATAAATTGATGGCTAATCAGCTATTACTAGGGCCAGACGGAATCTGCAGACATTTTTTGTTATTTCTGCAGAGTATTTTGTTAAAAATCTGTGAATTTATGCGGAAAGATTTTAGGAGTATCATAACTAAAACCCTAATATATTAAATAAAAACTAATACCTTTTTAACTTTTATTTAATGTTTACAACGCGAGTCTAACTTTGCGTGCCAAATAAAGCAAGTCTCTCATATACAATTTTTACTAAAAGACATAAAATATTACTCTACAAACTGTATTGTCAATAAATCATATGAATATTTTCACGTTAGTCAATAATATTACTGAAATTAACTTAAAAACTGAATAAATATACATTTACAAACATTTACACAAGTAAATCAATAATGGGCTCAATGATGAATCAATGATGGGCTAGAAATCTGCGGAAATCTGCGGAATTCTGTGCGCGCAGATTCCGTGTGGCCCTAGTAATTACTTACTCTAACATCATCACAAGAAGCAAATCCCAGCAGTGAGGAAGAAAGTGAAGAGTAAACTCACCTTGAAAGTCTCCCTGTGGGTTCGGGCTTGCGCTGTTTCCCAGAAACACACTGGAGGGGTGAACTACAATTTCCCTCTTCTGTCCCAGGACCCCCGTCACCTCTCGCGAGCCTCCGCCTTGCTCCAGTCGCAGGGTGAAGATGTTGTCGTGGCGGTGAATGCTGACCAGCACCCACTGGCCATGGTTCACACGCTGGCCTGTTAGCTTTAGCGAGTGAGCACCGTCACCGAGGTTAGCGCGAACATTGAGGTACCCATCCGCTATCTGAAAAACAATAAGGCAACACTGTTAGTTTTAAAGAGGTCTTTAAATATGATTTAACATTTTGTTTAAATTAGTTTCGAATGATTTCTGAACATAAACTTAATGCAAAGTTACAGGATTCAAAGTTTAATGCAAAGCGAGAGAGTTTTATTTAAGAGAATTTGCATTTTAAGGCCTACAATAAGCTTTTCCTTGGGTTTGTGACATCATTCATTCATTCATTCATTTTCTTTTCGGCTTAGTCCCTTTATTAATCCGGGGTCGCCACAGCGGAATGAACCGCCAACTTATCCGGCATTTGTTTTACGCAGCGGATGCCCTTCCAGCCACAACCCATCTCTGGGAAACACATCCATACATTGTCATTCACACACATACACTATGGACAATTTAGCTTACCCAATTCACCTGTACCGCATGTCTTTGGACTGTGGGGGAAACCGGAGCAAAACCACGGGGAGAATATGCAAACTCCACACAGAAATGCCAACTGGCCCAACCGGGACCTGCCCCAACCAGGGATCGAACCAGCGACCTTCTTGCTGTGAGGCGAACGTGCTACTCACGTGCCACCGTGGCGCCCCGTTTGTGACATCACTAAGTCTTAAATTTACATAAAATGCACTAGGAGCTTCAAAGGACTAGAAAGACAACAGAACTTCCCAGTCCCATGAACAATTATGTATTTGAATATAGCTGATTGGACACTCTTTAAACATTTAAGGGATGCACTGCATTGGTGTGTATCACTCACTTCCAGGATGATGAACTCATTGGCATCTCGTGATGCCATGCTGAGAAGGGTGCCCGTAGAGGAGCGAGTTCTCAGCAGGAAATGAGCTTGTGTCCGGCGTGGACTTCCTCCACCTCTCAGCTGGTACCTCAACACACTGTCTTTCTCAAATGACCACTCTGGAAGTGCTAAGATGTAAACAAATAATATTAGAAATCAGAATAATATTTGACTTTTTAACATATTCTATTAAAAAAGTGGAGATCAGTGTATCAGAAATTACTCATTACTCATTCGCTTTAAATATGACAACACTAATAGTAAAAGCATTTATAATTTTACAAGAGATTTCAAATAAATGTTTTTTCCATTATCTTTATCATTCATCATAGAGTCCTGAAACTAAAATGTGTCATCAAATATTAAGCAGTATAACCATTCCCAACACATTTACATGCACCCCCTTAATCTGATTAATATGGGAATTTTGCCATATTGCAATTAAACTTTACCTCATGTAAACACAATACTTCAATCAAAATAATGTGATTAAGCTCATAATCGTCCTAACCATAATTATATCAACTATTTGGTGCAGGCAATAAATGCAATAAACATCTTAAAAGCACGGTAACACCTTAATCGCATTATTACCACTGTGACCAAAATAATGACGTGCTTGGATGTACACAGATTTCGTGTGTATTGAAAATGCAATACTGGCATGACATGAATATACAGTTTTATAAAATGTATAATACATATTTTTACACATATTTAAAAAAAAACATGTACAATTTTATTTATATTCATTCATTTTCTTTACTTAGTCCCTTTATTAATCTGGGGTGGCCACAGCAGAATGAACCGCCAACTTATCCAGCATATGTTTTATGCAGCGAATGCCCTCCCAGCTGCAACCCATCACTGGGAAACATCCATACACACTCATTTTACACACATACACTACGGACAATTTAGCTTACCCAATTCACCTATACCACATGTCCTTGGGCTGTGGGGGAAACCGGAGGGTCATACGAACACAGGGAGAACATGCAAACTCCACACAGATATGTCAACTGACCCAGCTGAGGTTCGAACCAGCGACCTTCTTGCTGTGAGGTGCTACCCACTGCACCACCGTGATGCCATTTTATTTAAATAAAACATACAAATTTTAGATAGACCAATAGATGGATGGATAGAAAGATAGACTGATGGATGGATACAGTGGATGGATGGATGGTTGGTTGGATTGAAGGATAGATAGATAGATAGATAGATAGATAGATAGATAGACAGACAGACAGACAGACAGACAGACAGACAGACAGACAGACAGACAGACAGACAGATGGATAGGTACAGTGCAGTGGATGGATGGATGATGGATGGATGGATACAGTTCAGTGGATGGATGGATGGATGGAGAGATGGATGAATGAACGGACGGACGGACGGACAGACAGACAGATAGACCTTAGATAGATGGATGGATGGTTGGATGGATGGTTGATGGATGGATGGATACAGTGGATGGATGGACGGACGAACGAACGAATGAACGGACAGACGGACGGACAGACGGCAGATGGAAGGACGGACGAACGAACGGACGGACAGACAGACAGACAGACAGACAGACAGACAGATAGATAGATAAGCAGATAGATAGATTTCAGTGGGTGGATGGATAAATAAATTGGATGGATGGATGGATGGGTAGATAGATGGATGGACCGACCGACCGACCGACAGACAGACAGACAGACAGACAGACAGATAGATAAAATTCAGGCCGATCAGATGACTGCAAATCTGCATATTACTTTATATGACCTCTATTCATGATCATCAACAATAGGCCATGGAGTGATGTATAATTTATACTGTGTTGGCTTACCCTTATCACACTTGTGTCCGCTGTATCCAGGATGGCAATCACAGCTGAAAGAGCCCCATTCACCTAAGCATCTCCCATGGACTCCACAAGAGGGTCCTCCTGCAGTCAAACACACACCATCCGTCAGGGCACATCCCGGGGCGCTGTTCTCACTCTCTGCTGCGCTGCTGAGGTCGTACACCTGACAGAAAACACACACACACAGAGAAAAGCCTGAGTTAGCACAATGCTGAACCGCATTGATCCGTATCGACTCCCTGTCAGAAAGTGGCTCAGGTGAACGTTTGTTCCATCTAAACAAAAGATCGTGGATTGGAAAGCGAAACACATTGGTCTGAATCTCAACCATGAAAGAAAAGATGTTTAAGACTTCTTATATTCCGTAAAACACTTGTTCATTTGAGTTTGAGTATAAAATGTTTTAGGTGGAATTTTACATGGCATAATGCATTAGTGCATATAATAAGTGCTTGTGATTTACACCAAAATTACATTTTATTGCTTCTTATTATTTAGGCTCAATGTATTCCAGTTTACAAATAATCCATTCATATAGAATTTTGCCACTTTTTCACTAGCCACAATTTAATAGTTAATTTATATTGTTGAAAATATATTTTAATTTTGTGTTATTTCCGCACGCCTCCTCATTCATTTAACTTTTTTGTGTATGAGCTTTTTTGTGTATGAGCTTGATGAATGAGCATGAGCAAAAGGGTTGTGGTATCATAGTGTCACATTGCAATCAGTTTTTATTTCACATGACTTTTCAGGGCTCAACACTAAGAATCTGCTAAATTTTTCACTGACCACACCAAGAATGAATAAATAATTATTTCTTAGCCACAATTTTTAAATAATGTCTCAAAACAAGTAAATATACATGCACAATTTAAAAAAAGAAAAGAAAAAATTGACATTTAAAAAATAATTATTGCCGTGTATCTAAAACTATGGTTAGGTCTCTCAGATCACCAGTTAACTACACATAAATGGGAAGTTAATCTCCTATTAAAGCAATGCTATTATAAAAATGATAATTAAACCAAGTTAACAAAAATAACTGTAAGTAAAAGAAAGCAGGTGAAAAACATACTATGTGTGACAATGAACAGCGAGTGGTTAACATTAGGCCAATTAATAACCTGCTCAAAGAATGGTTAAAGTGGCAACTGATGTTGGTAACAAAAATACAGTTTTTAAAAACATCTGGAGATGTTGAAAGCAGCAGGACTGTGGGTGAACGAGCATCACTTTTTTTGTCCAGTCTATTACAGGCACGGTTAACAGTCGCGCGCATCATATCACCTGCTTTCCTTTGCTTGCGCAAATTTTTGTCAGTCGTGCAGGTTCTTTATTCTAAGATCACATTTGCACGCATGTTGGGCCATCTTTATTGTCGAACCCTGCGGTGTTCTTCTTATTCGCCACAGCTGAAATCTACCCACGGGTTAACAGGTATTAATGTCAAGACCTATTTATATATATTTATATATTTTTTAATTTAATTTAATTTAATTTAATTTAATTTAATTTAATTTAATT
>CAIGQQ010032566.1:9059396-9104628 GCA_903798035.1 Danio albolineatus
TTTAATTTAATTTAATTTAATTTAATTTAATTTAATTTAATTTAATTTAATTTAATTTAATTTAATTTAATTTAATTTAAGTCATATTTCGCCTCAAGCAGTAGTATCCTGTATAGACTGTAGTGCACTGAATACAATCAAATCAGGGCAGAATTCATATGCATAAACAAATTTATACTGGTACTACCTGACTGTCCACCACCAGGTTCCTCATACATCCCACAAACCCTTTGTAGTGGGGATGTAACCTGCGCAGTGAGTGTGTCTCTTTAACACCACCCAGCTGAAGAGGTTGGTAGACGTCCAAAAACCTGAGGAGAGAAGAACACGTGATATCCACATGTATATTCAGGCATGTCAACACATCCACCATCTTGGTGGGTTAAAGAGCCTTCACTATTAAGGTATAGTGATTTGCTACTTGCTACTATTAATCAAATACTACATACAGCTATATAACAACACACACATATTTTTGGAACATTTTTTTAAAGGAACAAGGAACATTTTTTAGAGGAATAGTTGATCCCTAAAATGCAAATCTTCTCATTGTTTTTCTCCCACAAATAGTTCTAAAACTTCAGGGTATTTTCTTCTGCTGAACACAAAAGAAGATATTTTGATGAATGCTGAAACATAACATCCATGGTAGAAAACATAGTTGATAATTATTATGGAAGTCAAGTTACCAGTTTATTTGTTCGTTTGTGTTTAAACTCAGACAGGTTTCAAAACAAGTGGAGAATTCTTTTTTGGGTTACTATGCCTTTAAGATCAACTATTTTTTTACCTCTCACTGCCTGGTGTCTCTCCAGAGGCCTTGCACACAGACTGGTCAGTCTCAAACATCTCTACTCCCAGCCCTTCCACCTCATTCACCACGGCTCCAGAGCAGTGGTCCAGAATCATCTGAACACTCTACAGAAACACACACGCACACAAACACACTCAAATGATTTAACCTGAAGGCTAAGTGTAACACCACATCCGAGTGCGCCAGGGGTCACGTTTGGTAATGGAATATTTCAGACCCAAATCCCAGAGGGCGCCAAAGCTCACAATCTGCCTAACCCAACGAGAGCATCAGAGATAAGTGACGAACAGCACTCTCTGTCAGCTTCAGATCGCAATGAAAGGCAAATAAAAAATAATAGTGGAGAATGGCAGCGGTCCAGTGTGTCAGTCTGGCCATGTGCTCTTCATTTTCAGTCTATACTCATACCTTGCCGTCGCTGATGATGTCGAGGTGATGCCAGCGGCGGTCTGTGACAGTGGCTCTCGTGCTCAGCTGCAGGGTCAGAGTTCCTGAACCATGATTCACACTCAGCACTGGAACTCCATTTTTCAGCTCTAATAAAAAAAGGAATAAAAAACAGAGTAATGTTACAAGCTGCAGGTTTAAAAGCCTTTGAGGCTCTCCAATACTCATGAAAAATAAAGACTTTTTATTTCTCCTTGCATGAAGAACTTTCAACGTCTATGGAAACTTTCCATTGAACAAATGTTTTATTATAGTGAAAAAAGGTTTTCTAGATTCTGTAAATGTTGTTTATACTAAAAGCGGAACGGTGGCTCATTGGTTAGCACTGTGCCCTCACAGCAAGAAGGTCCCTGGTCCGAGTACTGGCGTTTCTTTGTAGAATTTGCAGGTTCTCCCCATGTTGGCGTGGGTTTCCTTCGGATGCTTCGGTTTCCCCCACAGTCCAAAGGCATGCACTATTGGTGAATGAATAAACGAAATCGTCCGTAGTGTGTATGTGTTAATGTGGGAGTGTATGGGTGTTTCACAGTACTGGGTTGCAGCTGGAAGGGCATCCGCTGCATAAAACATATGCTGGAAGACTTGGCATTTCATTCCTCTATGGTGATCCCTGATAAATAAGGGACTAAGTCGAAGGAAAATGAAAAAATTAATGACTGTTTGATTTTTTTTTTCTCAATAATTTTTTTGATTACTATTTTATAACTTATTATTAGCTATAATTTTTAACAGCATAATTTGATCAAAGATACTGTGAAAAATTATTACCAATTAAACTGAACTACATTGTAAGAGAAAATGCAGGGTTCCACACAATTTATTCATATTGTCCCAAAACATATCAATTAAGCTAACCTAACACTTTTAAGTGATTTGATCATAAAATAATTGTGTTGTTTCAGCTCATTTTAAATAGCAGTTTGTAAATAGTAGTTCAAAGTAGTTTGAACAAGCAGCAAAAATATTTTTTGAGTGTATATGCACATAGTCTAACATTTTATTTATTTATCTGTTGGATTCGTTTTTCAGTATCATTATTCAAATCTTCAGGTCACATGACTCTTCGGAAATAATTTAAAAAATGCAGATTTTGTGCTCAAGAAGCACTTCTTCTTTTTACAAATGTAAAAAAAACCTGTTGTTATGGATAATATTGTGGAAGTTACATCATTTAATTATTGTGCCTTTATTTTGACAGGAAGGTATGATGACAAGAGAAAGGGAAGGATCGGGAAAGGTTCTTAAGTTAAGACTTGAACTGTTATGTCCACAATGCTGTTGCGCTTTGTTGGCGCACTGCCCATCAGACAATTGGTGCTGAGGAAACCATAATACAATGATACATTTTTACAGTTTTTAATTGTGCTTGAACTTTTGTAACTTGACCTGATTTGGGTAATGACAAAAAAAGGAGAAACAATCCCATAGATTTGATCTCAAGCTATCTGGAGGCATTTGTTGTATAAAATGACTGCACAAGAAGTTTGGTCAGAGGAAAAATAGTCGTGCCCAACTGAACCTGGTTTCTCTTGAGGTTTTTCCTTCACTTTTGTCACTTGGTGAAGTTTGTCTCTTGCCACTGGTTTGCTTGGTTTAGGACTTGTGGAGCTGCATTGATGGATTTGCTCTTCAGTGTTTGGACTTTCAGCCGTAAAAATGAATCCACGCTGAACTGAACTAAACTGAACTTCAACTCTGAAAACTGAACTGACACACTTTCAATTTCAATTCACTAGAACTTCTATGTTAAGCTGCTTTAACAATCTACACTGAAGTGCTATAGAAATGAAGATGAATTGAGCTGAATTGAACTTATGCTAAGTTTCAAACTCATCACAGGTCAGCACATGACACCAGTACCGCAAACATGTGTGACATGAAAATCCAATGCTGTTTTGTGGCCCCTCAGATTGCTTTTGACCCCCAGCAGTAAAAAAAAAAAAAATGCTTATTCGCAATCAATTTGTGGTCAGGTTGAAATTGCTGTCACTGCACCGGAGGGTTTTGGCCCCAGTTCAATAAAAACATGCACCAAAGTGATGATGTAAGCTTATGCAAGGCCACAGGAGGGTTATTTCCCGAAATCATACGACCAGTTGCACGATACAGTATTGGACAGGTGGCACAGAATCTGAATACGTGACCTTCAGCAATGACCTGAGGTCCGGATCAATGTTGACCCAAACTGCACTCTCACCACTGCTGACCGAACACATTAACAAACATCTATCACTAATGGCGCACTTCAGACTGTGCCTGTTGCCATTCATCGATTTTAGTCACGCAATTAATTAAGAGTGGAAATTAATGTCATGCAGTGGTAACATGAGACCTGACCATTTCCCCTTCAGAATTTGAAAGCAGTCTCTATGTGTATGTTAAACTATTATTACAAATGGCACCACTTTAAACACATACGTTTATGTTGGTCATTCAAACAAAGCTGGAACAAAAGACAAACTTTTGATGAAAAACATAAAAGAGAAAAACTAATTTTATATTAAAATAATTTTTAAATATAGTACAGAGAAATATTTTACATATGATAAGGGCTATATTTTATATATTATAAGGGATATATGAAAAAACTGTCATGTACTAGTCTTTAAAATATAATTTTACAAACTGAAAATATAAAAATAAATGCTCATTCAAGATACAAACAAAAGGATAACACCCTAATACACTGCACATTCTAAAATGAATCTATATAGTGCTTGTATATATTCATTCATTCATTTTCTTTTCAGCTTAGTCTCTGTATTTATCAGGGGTTGCCACAGCAGAATGAATCACCAACTTAAAAAGTAGGGGTGTCGAAATTAATTGTCTCTTCGATGCACTGCGATGCAGATGTGAAATATTCAGTATTGGTGCAGTAATAATCATAACCGGTTATTATGTACCGAAGTCATTTATCACATATACGTTGTATGGCGGTGGCTTACTATGGCAAGGAAGGAGACTGGAAGTAATTAAAACGCTCCAACTTCTTAGAAAAGCAGATAACTGTGCTCAATTCACTGCTTGTGAGTTTGCTGGACAGTCTTGCACTGATAGGGAAGTACATCAGAACCTAGCTAGGAAAAAATGAAAGCTGTAAACGCTCCCTCTCTCTCCCCTTTGTTCGTGAGGTAACATTTTGTATGTTACTCTTCTGGTTGTTAAAACAATAACGTTAATTGTGGATCCAGGCATGAGCGTGTCTGCAGAGCGAGTTTTCTCCACCGCGTCGCCATCTATAATAGATCAGCCGATTGCCGTGGTCGTTTAACATCAGAACCGAATTGAACCGAATTGAACAATTGAACAACATGCCTGAACAATTGAATTGAACTATTGAACCGAATCCATGGCATGCTAATCTTAACCGAACTGAACTGTGAGCCCAATGTAGGTTCACACCCCTATTATCTAGCATATGTTTTACACAGCAAATGCCGCTTTCAGCCACAACCCAGCACTGGGAAACACCCATAAACTCTTCACACACATTCATACAATTTATCTTTTTCAACTCACTTATAGCACTGGACTGTGGAGCAAACCGGAGCACCCATGCCAGCACGGGGGGAACATGCAAACTCCACACAGAAATGCCAACTGACCCAGCCGAGGTTCGAACCAGCAACCTTCTTGCTGTGAGGCAATTGTGCTACCCACTGCGCCACCGTGAGGCACCCGCTTGTATATATTTGTGATATTACATACTTGTGATATGAGTAATATATATGCAGCTACTCATTTTGGATGCACAAAAAGGGAAATATAACCATTTTCCACTCATACCCAGTGCAATAAAGTCCTCTTTTTCTCTGGGCTGAGGTGCTCCCATTGGGCCGTTGTAGAACAGCAGGCCGTTGGCTGCCTCTGTGATGAACTCCAGAGAGATGTGGCTCTGGAAGCATGGCTTTATGGGACGGAACCAAGCATAGCCATTGCCAAGAAAGCTGTGTTTGGTTTGCTGGCATTCTGGCCCATCAAACATTGGGGGACATTTACACCTGCGACAGAGCAGAAGATCAGTCATTGCTTAAAGGGATAGTTCATCCAAAATTGAACATTCTGCCATATCAACTTTCATATCAATTTGAGTTTTTTGTTATATTGAACACACAAAAAATTATTTATGTTGAAAAATGTTGAAAATCTGTAACCACTCAGTGGTTTAAGAGTGAAAAGTCGTCCAAACCCTGCACCAGTGAACTTTCATAAAAAAGGTGTAGCTGTAATGGCTAGTAGAAATCTGGTTTGATTAAAAATTAAAGCATATGATTAAAAAAATATAAATATATGTGTGCACAAAAAATATTTACTACATAATACTGCAATGTTCTGTTTAAAAATAAAACATGTTTGTAGTATATTTGTTCATATCAGATGTGAAACCAGAAAAAAAACTGTTTATAAATAACATTTTTCATATTTCATAAGTGATTTAAATAAAATACAAAATGAGATTAAAACAAAGTTAATGCTTTCCTCTGAAAATATGAAATATTTTGAAGAATGCTGCAAACCTGTAACCATTAACGTCCATTCATTCATTAATTTTCTTTTCGGCTTAATCCCTTTATTCATCAGGGGTCGCCAAAGTGGAATGAACCACCAACTTATCCAGCATATGTTTTAATGTTGGGCAAACTGGAGCACCATGAGGAAACCCACACCAACATGGGGAGAACATGCAAATTCCTCACAGAAATGCCAAGTGGACCAGCATCCTTCTTGGTGTGAGGCGATTGTTCTACTCACTGCGCCACCATGACGGCTATTAACATCAATAAATAAAACAAATACTATGGAGGTCAACAGTTAACACTTTCCAGCATTCTTCAAAATATCTTCTTTTGTATTCAACAAAAAAAATTCTTAAACTGGTTTGAAACAAGTCAAGGGTGAGTTATTGATGACATTATTTTGCATTTCGGGTGAACTATCCCTTTAACCATGTCATCACATGATTAAAAACAACAATTATTCTATCATAAAAACTGAAGATCAAAATTAGAGAATATAAACATTTAAATATATTTATTCATGTAATCTTGATTGAAATTTAAAGAAATGTTTGCTGTGGCTATACCATGATTTTTACAAAAGAAAAAAGGTATTTTAACATTAGAATTAGAGTACAGTAATAACTGTAGCATGAACAGAGATTACAACTACAATCTATGACATTTTTAGCAGACAAAATATGAAGTGTGCAGGTCAATCACAGCACTTCCTCCATCTTTCACTGACTTCTTCACACAAGTTCAGTGGTTTCCCAGCATGAGGAACATGATGTTTCCCACAGACCCAAATAAATTCAGCTTTAATCACAAAAGTGAGCTTTGAACAGTTCTCAAAATTGAGTAGACTATAGATCATTCTCTAGTTTTGATCTCCACTGTAGAACAGGACTCGGTTATTAATCTGACTTGAGTGGTGGATGAGTGTTTTACCTGTAGCCTAGCTCACTATCCACACAGGTGCCTCCGTTCAGGCAGGGGTTTTGTGAGTATGAGGAGCAGTGCAGATGAACGCGCTCTCGGCCCAGACACCCACACTGAACACTTGCTTTAGGTGAAACCGACACCAGAGAGATGTTCCCATTGTTGAGGGTTGTAGGGGTGTCGCTGAACGTCACCTTGCTGGAGCAGCCACCTGTCTGACCACAGGCTGCATATGCGCACTCGTCCACCCCCACCTGGAGAATGGTCACTCCCAGAGCAGACTCCAACTGAAAGACAAGCACACAAACCCTGATTAAAACTAATAAACAGAAGTCTGTTCTTCCCTATCATGGCATCCCAGTGAAACAACTTTCTGGCCAAGAAAAGAAAAGTAGAAGTTTGTGAGTCCAAACATGGGCCATATCTGGATCAAGTCTCAGCCAAGTTAATAACTCATAACTGGGCCAGATAGGTTGGTGTGTCACGATTGCATTGAAATTGATAAACCCATGAAGCATTGCGCTTTAGGAACACTATGGGCATGCTTTTTCTCAAAGCGACCTGGTTGGTAGAGTTTTTTAATATTGAAAAATTGTTTTAATGTATTTAAAATGTGGGTCAAGACTGGCCAAACTTACATGGCCCACATATCCATTTTTAAAATCTGGGCCAAATACTACATTTTACATCTGGCCCAAAACTTGCGTGCCGCCTTAAAGATGGTGCCACCTCTGCCAAACCCGGGCCATGTTTGGCCCACATGCTGTTTGCCAGTGCCGGATGAATGCCTGCTGTGCCAGCTTTATGCCAAATCTGGGCCAGAATTTGTTGCTATTAGGGTAGGTACAGGCCCTGTTTACACTAATGCGTTTTCGTTTTAAAACGCACAAGTTTTTCTACGGTTACACCATCCGTCCACACTACGCTGGAGTTTTCGAGCCCCGAAAACGGAGCGTTTTGGAAACGCTGGAGAGGTCATTTTCATTCTAAAACGCTGCTGCTCCATCTCAGTGTGGATGGGGGAAACGGAGACATTTGAAAACGGAGGCGTGGCTGCTGAGATTCACTACTGAGATTTGCTTTTGGGTCATTGCGTATCCTTCCCTTATTTGTCAAGCCCCTATCACATGACGATAACGCCACAGACCAGCCTTCACTGTAAACAATATGGACAGATATGGGAGCGTTGTTTGAACTATTGTCTGTTTTAGGCGCTATTGTGCAGTTAAACTCTGCCTTTTTTACTACAACAGCTGCATATATTCGCAAGAGGCAAGCTACTGTTCGAGCACTCGCTAATCGCTCGCGTTTCAAGCAGCGTAAGCCCTATTTAGAATGCCGAGCGAGACACATGCTTCCTGTTTATACTTGAACGCGCATGCCCAGAGTGTGCGAATGGTCACGTGACAAAGGTTTCTGGTGGAGTAGTGTGGAAGGAGATATGTTCAGAAACGCTGGGTGAAACGCTAGTGTGGACGCGAATTGTTTTCATGCTAAAACGCCGTTTTAAAACCATAACGCATTAGTGTAAACGGGGCCACAGTTGCCTTGAACCATGTCGAATCGCACTTATCCCCCCTCCCCTCTCCCCCAATGGCCTGCACTCACACTGCATATTTTACCTTCCAAGCCGGAGCACGCTTCCGTCATCGATGATGTGACTGTTCAGCGTTCTCGCTCAGCAGTGGACATTGCTTTAGTTATATAGTTTTGTATTATCTTTAGTCGTTTAGGATGCAGTGACACGCAGTCAAATACTTTTTTTGAATACATCCACCACTTTTATGCTCATAAATTATCCTAAAAGTGCTGCAATGTATTAGCAGGTTTGCTGAAGGTGCAGCTGACGTGCAGCGAGGGGTTTGCGTCTTTAATAAACTATGACGCATTCATAGAAAAGTAAGAATGATTAATAAGTCCATATGAAACAGTTCCTTAAAAGTGACGTTGCGTCTTCAGTTTCGCGCTCAGATGCGGTTTGCACTCCAACTACAACTGAACCATGCCTGGGCCCGATTCGGAGCACTCACACTTGTCAAACGAACTGGGAAATGTGCCTTGGCATGGTTAAACAGTTGCATCGAACAGTTGCATCACTGATGACGTAAGCGTGCTCAGGTTCAGAAAGCAAAATGCAATGTTAGGACAATCGCACTTCGGCACGGTTTAAGGCAACTGTACCTAGTATGAGTACACCCTAAAAACAGTTAGTTAATGCAAAAGGGAAAGTTCACCCAAAAATGAACATTAACTCATTATTTACTAACCTGCAAGTAGTACTAAACATTTGTGAGTTTCTATCATCTGTTGAACACAAATGCAGATTTTTGAAGAATGCTGAATGTTGTAACTATTGACAGTAGAAAAAAATACTATGGGAGTCAATGGTTACCGGTTTTCATCATTCTTCAAAATATCTTAATCTGTTTTTAACAGAAAAAAGACACTCAAAAAGGTTTGAAACAAGCAGAGGGTGAGTAAATGACAGAAATTCATTTTTTGGGTGAACTATACCTTAATAACCCTGACCCACAAACATGAAGCTAGAGGAGGGAATATTCTTTATTGGTGTATGTAAAAACACACCAAAAACATATAAACATCCTACATAGCTTAAAATACAGCACAAGTGATTTTTCCTCAGTGGGTGTGCACATGTGCTTGTTAGCATAAGTGTGTTTATTTGTTTGTTCAGGAGTGACGGGGTCCTTCTCAAGGGCAGTCCATCACATCCCTCAACAGCGGCTGTAAAAATGTCAGCGCAGCTTTCGGTGTTGTGCATCAACATCATCTCGCTGAGAGCATTAGCGCCACGCTGGGCTGTGAAGAACACCCACTCTACACCTGATTTATAGAGCTGCACAGGGAGCAACATGTTCTTTCCATCCAGTCTTCAATCCCAACATCCCTCTCTCCCCCTGCCCTGCCGACCCAAAGCGACAGCCCACCATCTCATACCTTACATGGAAATGAAATATTCATTGACCCGTCATGCAGTGTGTCTCCGAGTGCAGGTGTGAGACGCGTGTAAACGCAAACGGCTCCATAGACTCCATGTCTGAGACACGCAGGAGACACGGTTTGGTGTAAAAGTGTGAGTTTTTGTGCGTGCTCGTCTTTGTCACCTTAGCTTTGTTCATGGCTACGTAGCCGTGAAGTTTCTCTGGTTTGTAGTACGGCGAGCCATGAGCGGCAAACCAAACGCTGAGGTGATGCTGAGCTGGTTGTCTGCCGCTGGCCAAGCTGAAGACGTCAACGTTCTCCACGTCTGTCTGGAAGAGTTCTGACAACAGGCGACGCAGACGCATGTAACGGCTTTCCTCATTCGCTGAGGCACGGAAAAACTCATTCGCCGTCAGGTCTGTGTATTATAAACAGATAGAAACAAAATGTTAAAAACAGCAATGTATTACATTTATTAGTGTAGTCACAAACAGTTAAAGGGCACCTATGATGAAAATCATCTTTTGTAAGCTGATTGGACAGAACTGTGTGTAGGTATAGTGTGTCTCAAGTCATATTCGAAGTAATATAAATACAACAACTCTTTTTTAAAATTTCCTGACACTAAAATAGGACCCAAATCCCAGTGATTTTGAGGCCCACCGCAACGTGACGGAGGAGTACGGTTATCCCCGCCCACCGAATTGATTGACAGGTGCCATGTTTCTATAACAACATGTATACACATCCACAGAACACTGTTTTGCTAAAAAAAGAGGTTAAAATATCTGTTACAACTCTCTTTTCATACATTTTTAAGTTTAAAACGTTTTTTAAACAGAGCATGTTTGTAATAAAGACAGTAAAATCACTTTGTAATTTTTAACCTCTATAATCACCACGGTGTGTGTGTGTACACCAAACGGCATTTGTGAGACTCATCATTTCAGAAAGGCTTGAATAAATTCCACCACAAATACATGAAATAAATTTACTTGATATTCTTGACTAATAAGCTGCATTTCAGCTTCTTCCGAGTCTGTCTCCGTCACTGACTGCTGTTTATCTGACATAACTTATGATAAGAAACAGACACGTATGGATTTAAAGCCACATGCTACAATGTATTTAGACACCAAAAGGGGCAGATTCTGGAGGCTATAATAAATGATCTGATGGGTATTTTGAGCTGAAACTTTACAGATACATTCTGGAGACACCAAAGGCTTTTCTTACATCTCGCAAAGGGTGTAAAACAGGTGCTTTTTAAAGTCAAAATTATTAGCCCTCCTGTGAATTTATTGTCAAATATTTCCCAAATTATGTTTAACAGAGCAAGGAATTTTTCACAGTATTTCCTATAACATTTTTTTCTTCTTTGTTTGTGTTATTTCAGCTAGAGTAAAAGCATATTAATTTTTTTTTAATCCGTTTTAAGGTCATTATTATTAGCCCCCTTAAACAATATTTTTTTGATTGTCTACAGAACAAACAATCGTTGCCACTGAGCCACTGTGTCTCCCACACAAGACAGTACTATTTTATAATAGTTTTACCTTAACATTGTTACTTGCTTAACATTTTGTCTTCAATTTACTTAGTCAAAATTATAAACAAATGCATTAAAAAAGTGCATGCACATTTTTAAAGAGTGAAATGATCATAACTTGCAGAAAATAAACACAGCTATAGATGAAGAAAAATGCAGAGTGTGTATGTATTAAGATTTCAGTGTTTGTGAAAGGAGTTCGCACTCACTGGCCAGTCGGATGGAGGCAGCGTTTCTCAAAGCCTCCTCTTGCAGCTCCAACACCGTGACCTCAGCCGACGAGGTGACGTCAGGCCAGCTCTTATCAGCCACCCTCACCTGCAGACTGTACAAACCAGCGGCCGTTCCCTCTCGGACACTCAGCTGACCACTGTTCTGGTTCAGGATGAACTGCCTGTGCAGACAAAAGAAGACAAGAATGAACCCAAGACTCAACTAGCGAAGCGATAGTTTTACAATTTAAATATTTATAACAACAAGAGATTAAAGGAAAATTCATAATTTAGGAGGAGTTCTCCTTGACTGTAAGAAACTACACTGTTACAAATATTTTTTATTTAACACTTTTTACATTTTGTGATTCACAAATGCTTTCCGGCGCCACGGTGGTGTAGTGAGTAGCACGTTCGCCTCACAGCAAGAAGGTCGCTGGTTCGAGCCTCGGCTGGGTCAGTTGCCATTTCTGTGTGGAGTTTGCATGTTCTCCCCGTGGTTGCGTGGGTTTCCCCCACAAGTCCAAAGACATGCGCTATAGGTGAATTGGGTAAGCTAAATTGTCCATAGTGTATGAGTGTGAATGAGAGTGTATGGATGTTTCCCAGAGATGGGTTGTGGCTGGAAGGGCATCCGCTGTGTAAAACGAATGCTGAATAAGTTGGCGGTTCATTCCGCTGTGGCGAACCCCGAATTAATAAAGGGACTAAGCCGAAAAGAAAATGAATGAATGAAGGAACAAATGCTTTCCATTTACAATATATAGACTTTTAAATTGATTGCTGATCACTTTTGAGCAACTTTTATCAATTTTTTAGCAGTTTAAAACAATTTATTTTATAGGGAATAACATACATTCGAAGCAGAAATTATTATTTTATTTAAAAATATATCCCATTGTTAAATATAATAGTTTTAATATCTAATTTATAATAACTTTCTATTCAGCTAGAAGTGCAATTTAAAACTTACTTTCTTACTCACAGGGCCATTTATATCAAAGTTAATATTTAGCAACACCATATTGATGTTTTTATGAGGTGGGATGATGTTTTGTGAGGTGGGTTGTTAGCTCAATACTCAACCCCCAAATTGGACATACACTACAGACAATTCAGCTTACCCAATTCATCTACAGCACAGTCTTTGGACTGTGGGGGAAACTGGAGCACCAAGAAGAAACCAACACGAACACGGGGAAAACACACAGAAATGCCAACTGACCCAGCCGAGGTTTTTATTTCAGCCAGAAGACAAAATAATATAGGAAAAATTTTGAAAATGTCTTTGCTTTGGTAAACATCACTTGGGAAATATTTGAGTAATAGCATTACATTTTCACATGAGGGCTAATAAATTTGTCTTCAACTGTATTTAGAAGTAAATACATAAAATAACAGAAAAAGTATTGACAGTTAATATTCTGTACATTCACATGGTTTCTAACTACAAAAAATGTTGATAGTATCCACTTTGTTAAACTTTTTTAAAAAATCCAAAGCTGTCAGAGCAGAGATCAAGTGTAATGTAATTTGAAAGCATAAAGAAACAGAATAAAGTTATGCAAAATTCTTCATCTAAAGACTTTTTTTAAATATAAAAATATGTAAAATATGTATCTTGTGAAAAGGGCTTCTCAGTTTGACAGAAGAAAGTTAAGTCATATAGACTTGGAACAACACGACAGAATTTCCATTTTTAGTTAGAACTGTCCCTTTAAACTTAGACAAACCAGGGTGAAAGTAACTGTACAGTAACTAGAGGTTCATTCCAAAGGTTCATTGCTGGATCATCACACATGAGAGAGCATGCCGTAAGATGACTCAAGATGTATTATTAATGGCGGTGTGTATATCAGTGAAAGCACTTATGTCAGCTCCTGTCTCCGTGCCCAGATGTGATGACCATGACAGGGACACTTCTGCAGCTCTGGATAAGAGATTCTAGGAACAGCTGGCCTGCACCAATCTCTCGCTCTCTCTGTATGGATAAGCTCTTTCTCTGTCTACTGTAGGTCACAGTTGTGTTGTGGCTGCTCTCTATTTGGAACAGTGGTGAATGAAGTACACAAATCAAGCACACCCTGTGAACTCCAGTAACAGCACCAAGTCTTCTTTTTCCATTATACTTAAAACAGATATTAAAGTCGAAAAATACTTGAGTTTTTTCTGAATTTGAGTATTTAAGGAAAAATATCTTATTGATGAACGATTTATTTTACAGGATTAACCCATCTCTGGGAAACATCCATACACAAACATTCACACTCATACACTATGGACAATTTAGCTTACCCAATTCACCTATACCACATGTCTTTGGACTTGTGGGGGAAACCGGAGCACCCGGAGGAAACCCACGCAACCACGGGGAGAACATGCAAACTCCACACAGAAATGCCAACTGACCCAGCCGGGGCTCGAACCAGCGACCTTCTTGCTGTGAGGCGAACGTGCTACTCACTACGCCACCGTGGCGCCCTTCTATATATACATATATAATTGTAAATATGTATAAATGTAAATGCTAAAATACAGTAGGAAATTAAATACATCTAATTACTGTCCACAGTTTTTTAAGCAAAAAACATCAGTTGTGTTGTTAAAACCAGATTGACATTTTGACATTGGATATTAACTGTAAATATAGAGTAGTGTGAGAGACAAGCTTATGTCTTGTAGAGTGTGCAAGAGGACAAGGACAAAAGTGACATGCCAATTAGAGCGACGCTGCTTTATGTCCCCTAATATGGCGTTTGCACTGAAGCTACAGTATGCTTGGCCCTGTAACTTCAGACATTGTGCAGCAAGGTCGCTAAACTCACAGTAGTCACAGCTCAAATTAAATTCAATCATGTTCATATAACAGGAATAGAGTTCCACCTCAATGGTAACCTTCAGCGCCGGTGCCAAATTAGCTACTTAACTGTCAAGTAAGCAAATGAAAAACTGCTTGGATCGAAACTACGCTCTCGGTGCCAAGAGATGTGTCATACAAGCTAGCATCAAACTGCTAATGTATTAATGTGTTAATTATCCAAATTAATGAGAGCGGATCCTGCATAACACACCGTCGGGCACAGCTTTGGATGGAACTTGAAATAGACTGTGATTGAACTCAAGACTAAACTGATTGAGTTGGCACTGGTTGCTGGAGTGCTAGCATAATCGCTTTGCTTAAAGGTGCTAGAGCTGGCATGAACCACAGAATCTGGTTTGGACAGAGACCATCACTTAGATGCAGCTCTTTAGAGAGAACCTCTAGCCAATGTAATCTTTCTTATGGGTTACTAGGTGAGAATTCATGTATCACTTCAGAGCAAATTTTGAAATTAAAAAGAAGAGTGACAGGCAAGATGTCAGTGAGCTAATATGCACGGTCTCATCCTTTATCTTCCCCTCGCTTTTGTTCTTTTTTCTTCCCTTGTAGGTGTCACTTGACACACAGCAGAGTTTGAATCAAACTTCAATAGAAGATCAAAGCACCTGGGGGGTTTGCCTTCGAACTTGTAAACCTTCTCGCTCCAGTCATCAAGGTCAGGGGATTGAACCTGTCCAAGTAGCGTCGTGGGGAGTGTACCTGGGGAAAATACATAATGAGGTTAGAGAAAAGCTACCTCCATCCAGGCTGTGCGATACCTGGGGCGATGCGTGCCTGTGTGGGAGGGTGGAGGAGAGGTATCTTTAAGGAGATAAGCAAAGAGCAGAGCATCTCATTGGCACATATGGACCCACTTAAACAGCACAGTGGGGGGGATGCAATGCTATTAGCATGCAACATTGCCATTTCTCCAAAAGGCAAAACGAAACGCTGTAATCCTGTTAGTCATGAAATCAACATCCTTTAAAATGCCTCGTGTTTATGTGCTTCTTAAACCTGGGATTAAAGCAAATTGTTAGCATCATGCCATGTTTGAGCTACATGACAAATTCTTATTAGAAGGCTAATGCATGAGAGGGCTAATGCAAGAGGAAAATGCTAAAAATATATATTGAGATTGGTTAAAGCTTAACAGACTGTGTTTTGGACGATGTAACATGGCAAAACTACTGTTTTACGTTTACCATGAAACATCATGTAGGTATCTTAAATTACAGTAAATATCATGCTGAACATATTGCAACACTTTCCAATTGCACCATGGTATTGCAATAATATCGTTAATAAACATTTAAAGATGTATAATTTGAAATACACTATCTTGCTAAATACATATGATAACTTTTACAAAAAGTCCAATGGTATAACCAGAGTATTTGGGATCTAAACTTTAGCATTACTTTGCATTTCAGAACTTTGCAAGAACCTTGTAGTACAGAGTAAATATGCTAAATAAGTTTGGTAACACTTAAGGTAATACCATGGAACAACTGTGGTATTTTAAACATGTGATATCATAGTATTCTTTAAAGCAGTGGTTCTCAACTGGTTTGGCCACGGGACCCACATTTTTACATGGTCATCAAGCCGCGACCCAAATTTTTAGGAACTGTAATATAATTTTAGGAATTATAATTAATTTGTATAAAAAAAATCAGCAAGACTTATAAATAAACAATATTTTATTGTTGACATTTAACAAAATGTATCAAATTATAGAAATATTACAAAGTAAAGAGCGGTTAGGGTAAGGAAAGGTGGTTACCATAAACAAAACTGAACTGTTAATAAAACATTAACACTGATCCTGTTGAACAGAACAAACCAGCAAATTGTAAAATGATTCAAATATTCATAACCATTTTTACATCTAATATGACCGCAATTATAAACATCTGTTTCACTTAACAGTAATTTGGGAAGATAATGTAGTGATGCAGTGATGGTAGACAGTGCTACCCGAAGATCGTGCTCTATGTCCAACCCGTTTTTCTGCTTTGACTCTGCACCAAGGAAGATAAGCCACTTTCACAGATACGTAGTTCTGAATGGGATAAGTTTGATCGCACTCTCAGATCGCGAAAACTGGGAGAGGCTTACAGTACTTCACTGAATTTCTTTTTCAGCGTCTTATCACGACAGTTCCACCAGCTGACTCTCTATGTTGCTCGGCAACGTGACGCGCGTGTGTATTTCAAAATAAAAGTCCGGTATACGCGAAACAAGTTAAAAATGAAACTTTTGTTGTTTTTTTGACCACACACTCCGCGACCCACTGAAAATGTTCCTGCGACCCACCAGTTGAGAAACACTGCTTTAAAGCACCATGGAGTATTGTGTGTGAGACATGTAAATACCATAGTCAGTGTATTTTAGCATATTAGCAAGGTTATGACATTGCTTTGGAACATACCTTGTATGTTGTATACTATGAACTCGCTGTGTCCAGGCGCATGAGGATGGTCATTTTTATCTCCAATTATGACGGTAAGTGTGCTGGTGGAGCTCATTGGTGGAGAGCCACTGTCAATCATCAGGATGGGGAGAAGATACTGTTTCTGCTGCTCCCGGTCAAAACTGCGAAGAGCAGTTATCATTGCACTGCCGTTCCTCATATCAGTCAAGTTGAAATTAGTAACATCAGAGGTCAGCATTAGCAGACGGATAGAAAAAGGCCCTCCGTTGGATGATGTGTCTCTGTCAATAGCATGCAAAAGAATAGATGTGTCATTCATGTGAATGACTTGTGGCGCAATAGTGTTCTCCCAAACAATGGGCCGATATGGAGCCTCAAACTCTGGTCCATTGTCATTGACATCCTGTACAGTAACTAGCACAATAGCAGAGCCAGTCAATGCAGGGCTGCCCATGTCTGTGGCCAGGATCATGAGCCTGTGTTGGGCCACCTTCTCCCTGTCCAGAGAGTCAGCTACTACAACCCAACCACTTTTATCCACCAGGAACTGCTGAAAGGGGTCAGATTCTGGGGCAATACTGTAAGTGAACCTCCCATTTTGACCAGAGTCCAGATCCATGGCTGTCACCTGTGCTACGATGGTGCCCACTGGAACATCTTCAAACATGGATCCTGCCTCGTAGAACTGTGGGAAAAAGACTGGAGCGTGATCATTGGAGTCTTCCACCTGAATGATGCAATAGGCCAGACTGAAGAAGTCAGCATCCTCCACTTTGACTGTCAAGTTGAAGGTACGCTCATGTGGCTTCTCAAAGTCAATCTTTTTCTTCAGCCTCACTATACCACGGCGGTTCACTTTGTCAGTCTCTATGAAGAACTTGCGGTCTTCATCTCCACCAATGATGCTGAACGTCATTACTGAATTTTCACCTTCATCACCGTCTGTGGCAGCGACTACCATTACCTCACTGTTGATGTCCAGGTTTTCTGACATAGAGGCCATGTAGACCCTTTGAGTGAACACCGGAGGATGGTCATTCACATCAGAAATCACAATAGTGGCTGTTCCTGTTCCCGAAAGTCCTCCTCCGTCACGAGCTTCCACCACAACAAGATATCGATCCACCACTTCCCGGTCCAAAGAACGCAGGACAGTATAGATGGTGCCCGTGGTTGGGTTGATGGAAAAAAGGTTGAGATTTATCTCATTGCGCACATTCTGCACAATTCTGTAGGTAAGGATGGCGTTCTTGCCAGCTTTTGGGTCATCTAGGTCAGTGGCCCGCATTTCCATGATGGAGGTGTCAGCAGGGGAGTTCTCAGGCACATGGCCCAAAAAGCAATTGTCTGTTGCACACAGGAAGACAGGAGCATTGTCATTGATATCCTGCACATCGACTAGTACATCAGCAAACCCGGTAAGACCTGCTCCATTCTCATCGGTGGCAAGTACAAGGAATTGCCAGGCCGAGCGAACTTCACGATCCAAGCGTCGTTGGGCGAAGATCCTACCATTGATCTCATCTATGGTGAATTCGCTACCAGCTCCCTGCCCATGTAGAGAATAGCGTACTGCACGCTGGTCTGCCTCCTGATCTGGATCTGTAGCTGAGACCTGCGAGAGGCACAGATGGGAAAAAACAGGCACGCCTATTAGAATTCAACACACTTGTCACAGAACACATGAGGCAATTAAAAGTTAATAGTCGCAGCAAAGAAATGCTGATGGTTTCCTCCGCCTCTTTTCCGGTATGTTTATTCGAAACCTTTGAAGTCTATTTTTACACTGACATCACAATAGACAGCAATTCTGAGACATGCTAGAGGAGAATTAAAATAGTGGAAGGGTGTGCCAAAATATTATAATATAATAATACGAGGCTTCCTTTTTTCTTTCAAAGCTTTAAACTACACAAGGACAATAATAAATATTGTACATCCCTTCAGGAAATCCCATAATGAAACCGGAACCAGTTTTACATAACCAGCATATGTACAAGACACGCACAACCCCATTTTGTATCGACCACATTATTGATATTGTTTGACCTCTCACCTCTAGCACAAGAACCGGAAGCTCTGTAAGTTCCTCCATGACGCTGGCATGGTACTCAGTCTGAGTGAAAAGGGGTGCCTCGTCATTCTGGTTGATGACATTAATGACAACCATTGTCTGGTTTTCCCACTTTCCATCCGACGCTACTAGCCGTAACTCGTAGCGCTGCACCTGCTCGTAGTCTAGCCGCTGGGCAATGAATATCGTGCCAACCTCTGGCTCCACATCGAACGTGCCCATCGTGTTCCCGGAGGTAATCTGGTACCGCAGTTTGGCATTGGCACCTGTTTGGGGGGTTTGGGAAGTGTTAGAATACCAGGAAGTGTTAAGCTTGGCTGAGCTGGATAAAAAGAGAATGTCAGCATTAATCTGTGCTCATTTGATGAGGATTACATAAAGGACAAGAAGGCTCTAATGCACACAGGCATGATATGATTGTGCTTAAATACGGAAATCAACATACATATGAAGACAGTATGTCACAAACAAACTGTGCATCGTTTTTTAACATAACACGCAGACAATGCTTGATCAAAACATAATTAAACTAATCCTATTTGATCTTTTGAATATAATAGTTTGGATATGAAATTGAAAATGTATCTTATTTTAAACAGTCACCATATCTTTCCCTCTTCTGCTGCTCTCCAGTTTGACCCCAACATGATTTACCCACCATGGTACACTGTAGCGGGGACAAGGATTTAGTTTTGTGCCAGCTCTGTTTACCAGTCCGGATCAGATTCTATGAGACAAACACCATCTGGGCGTGATGTGTGAGGATTTCATTAGAACGTGTCACACTCATCCTGGCTACGGCCATCACGGATATGAAGTGTGATGTGCTGTGACACTTGCTGAGGGGAGCTCTGGCGATTTTGCCAAAAGCAAGCTTCCTTAATGACCAGCCGGGCCATATGGCGGTCCTCCCACAGCGGCACCATGGGCCAACCAGGTTAAACCTAACTACTGTGATCTATAGGATGGTCACAGCCGACGAAAGACAGCTGAAAGTCTAGGAGACCTTGTGCTCAATCGGCTGTTGAAGAAAGTTCGGCATGTTTTACATATTCCATCTTGGAAATCAGTCTGGAGTTTAATGAACAGCTCAAAGAGGGCACTGCTAATCAGCTTTAGGAAACACTTAACAGGACCATAAAATTCCTCCTCTCCTGCAAATCAGCTCCTAATTATTCCTATTCCCCATTTTCATCCCCAGCGTAATAAGAAATATTGCATTTTAATAGCGATCTCATTCATTGTGCCTTCCAAAGCAGGAAGGGGACAGAGGGACATCAAGCTTCGATTTGCATTCCCCTTCATGACAGTGGTGAGATATTAGCTGTCGCTCGGCTCCGGACTGTCCATCCAGCCGTGGCAGGTCACGTCACCCTTCTCACCTCCACAACGGTGCGGGCGTCTCATCGTTAATGAGCTATCAGACACCTGCACATCTCCATCCCGCTGCCCCTGTCTCCTTCACCGCAGCCTGCTTGTTGACACGGCTCCACGCCACAGCTAATTTGTCATGCATATGTAACAGGTGAAGCCGCGTCGCCGTCAGAGGCATTGCGCTCCCGCCTGTTTGTTTATGTTGACAGATGAGCCCAAGTCGCCATGCCCTGATGGAAATCAGACCGAGATCAGGTGGAAGAATGGTGTCACTGAGATGTGTGGAGGTGACAGCCCGGAATATTCTACAGGCGGAGGATGAGAAATGAGGGGGTGGGCAGACAGGCAGGCTGCCACGCTACATTGGACGGATAGGTGATTTGTCCAAGCCTGTCGTGCTCAGATTAACAGGACCGACTCTATGGCTGTCGGAGTTCCAAAACTCACAAAATCAACACTAGCAAGTCACTCAGTAATCCAGAACATGCTAATTCAACTGACCACAGAGAGCTCTCGAGGCTAATTCATAGCTGCTCATGCATTCACATGGCTTCTGCTGCTAAGGCGAAGTTTTCAGGCAGATCATCTGAAGGATGCGGGGCTCTCTAAAGACATAAATAAAACATTTACTAAACAGCCAAGTTTCATTCCTGAGGTCAAACAATGCATAGCATTAGGCTAAAGTACACTGTCAGCAATGCTCACACACATGCTAATTTTGCCATCTTGTATATTACATGGACAAACATACACGGGCGGTTTTCTGTAAAATGGTGTAATGGTGATGGTTACATCATTGCAAAGTCTGTACGCTACTGAAATAAACATGAACTCCGCAATTTCAGCTTGCCCTTGAGGGGTTCAGCATACTTTGGTAACAATACCAAAGTAAGCTGATGTGTGGAGCGGTTAGGACAACAAAACTGCATGTTGTTCTTCTCTTCGCCTCTGTGTAATCGTAAATAAAAAACAGCTTGTGGAAAATGTGAAATTCTGTTAGCGTTTGCTCATTCCTATGTTGTTGTGATCCAGGGCTTTTGAAGTTAAAGTGACAGATTACACAGAAATATATTCCATCATCATACCATCCTACCTAAGTTAAAGAGCCTATGAAACTAAAATAAATTTTTTGGATGTTAGTATCAGTATTGTATGTTTTTAGGATATCTATAAGCTGGTGTGCTCCAAAATAGTGACAAAATTCACGTTTAGAAGATATAAAACCGAGATAAACATGTAAATCCTGTAGTTTGTCACTTCCGCCTAAATGAATCAACGGTTTTATTCACATCACCTCATACTTCAGTTTCTCATGAAATCTTCACCAGTCAAATGCTCGTGTCTAACATGTCCCACACCCTTTAAGACGCTTCTCAATAGCTTTTCAATTGATGTGCTTAAGCACTCTCCCTGGCAGAGCAATGATAAAACAAAACACACAGCAAATTCATTAGTGTTAAATTTCGAGTGTTGCGGTAATTCAGAGTAAAGTGCTGAAATTCTAGAGTTGGATAAAGATAAAATAACCCTCTCAGTGTTAGAAGCTGATTTGCCTCCTTGTCATACATAGTTACATGTATCTAATGCTAATACAGTGTTGACTACAACATCCTGGAATTTATGCAGCAATATTACCCCAGAGCAGTGGTTCTCAAACTTTTTTCACCAAGTACCACCTCAGAAAAAAATTGTCTCTCCAAGTACCACCATAATGACCAGTATTGAAATACAGTAGCGTGGTAGGCCTAATTAAGCAGCGACAGCACTGCACAGTTAAAAAAAAAGACAAATCAATTCCTTTTATTAAGAATATGTACTATTGTCAGCCACTTTACACATTATAAATAGTTTGAACATTAACTGTGCTTGCAGAGTAAAAAATAACTTTACCATTTAAATTAAAATGTGCTTTTAAAAGTGATTTAAAAATGGCACAGTTCTTAAATAATAAAAAGAAAACTGCTGTACATGTAAAGTATTAATGTATAGTAGCCTATTCATCAAAACCTGCAAATGTTGCTTGGACCTGATGAATATAGGTTATATGTCATATACGTATATACATACATTTTTTATACCTTTTAAGACATATATTGCATGTACATATGACATATATTTGATATCTAAACATTAACTTGTATTTTGATACGATTCGGAATTACATATTTAAATTAGAAATTAGATCTGCTGCTCGTCATTTACAGCAGGCCTGTGTGTGTCAGAAAAGCGAGTGATTAATGCATAAATTCCATAGTCTGTTGATATTCTTGATTCTGATTGGCTGGAGGTGTGCAACGCACATGTAGTTCCAGTCAGTTTTGATCACAGTTTAAAATGAATGCGCTTCTCCCAAACGTTTATAGTTACTATAGCAACTCGCATGTGAAACCGATGAGAGATCCGCAAAATTAGAAAAGTACTCATCTGACTGAGAATGTCTTATCTGTCCACTCATGATCGCACTGATGAAATCGTATAATAATATCAGCATGTTTAAACAGCACTGACACATGCTCTCTATCTCTCTGTCTGCCTGTGCGTCCTGCATTAACGCACGGCAAGCCATTGATTATCCCTTACATGCACATGTACAGTGCTTGACCAATTCATACGTGCAGTATTCCCGAGTTAGTAACTGAAATGCCAACACAACAAAACTGGTCTGTTGAAGGGCTTCACTAGCGCGTGTATCTCCTCCGCACAACTCTCCGCCAGCGCGCGCGCCTCTTTTTCTTCCTCCGTGGCAAGCAGACTGATTTTTTTTACGTTTGATGACGCGATGCACTAAAGTAAACATTCTAAGCACTCCGGTGTACTCGTACGCTTCAGGAAACAGCCAATGCTCTCTGCTCACGGTGTTATAGTACGTGTCAAAGGGTTTAAAAAGTGTGTTCATTTTATTCTTTTATTATTCAGAGATTCTTCCGCGTACCACTGGAAGAAGTCCCGCGTACCACTAGTGGTACGCGTACCACAGTTTGAGAACCACTGCCCCAGAGGATTTTTCCAGACTCCATTTTCTTTTGCCACAAGGAGCAATGAGTGACTGTTTTGAATTGTTTTCCCTAAACAATACCCGAATATTTAATAAATTGTTGCCGATATTAAACAGGATATATTTTTATTTCTGTGTGGTGTTGAAAATTTGACCTAAGAGTGTTAAAACATAACTCTGAGTGGTGTTCTTATTTTACACTATAAGATTTTGCTAATGAACAGTCTGTGAGTGTTAATAATGTCAACTCTTTCAAAAGTGTTATTTTAACACTTTTATAGTGGTTCCCATATAAACTGAGGGAGTGTTAATTTGAACTCTAAGGTAGTTAAATCTACCATCTAAAATTTGCAGTGCACGTTTTTTTTTTTTAAAGGGGACTGGGTACACAATGTACCACCCTCTCTTCATGTTTTGTGTAAGATTACGTCAAACGTCAAATAAAAAATGCACATTTCAAAGCACTTGACCTTTAAATGTTGGTAACCAGTAGCCAATGACTTTCATAGTATTTTTTCCCAATATGGCAGTCTGTGGCTACAATCATCTGTCTGGCTACCAGATCTTTTTTTTGTGTTCAACAGAAGAAGTGAATTTACACAGGTTTGGAACAACTTGAGGATGAGTAAATGTTCACATTTGGGTAAATTTTCCTCTTGATAAAAAAATTTATAATACGAATTCTTGTTTGGAATAAGATAACCAATAACTTTGCATGTATTTTGGCTCATCTAGCTTTCTTATTGCCAAGGAGATATATTTCAGATTTTTCTTGATAAAATAACTGACAACAAAATAAAGATTTGTCTAAACATGCACAACTGTACTAGACAAACTATGCCAGAATCTTAATAATATTAAAATAACATAGTTGTGTATTTGTATCAAATATTTGTAACAAATTACATAAAATATGAACCATTCCTCATACAGTAACACTGAAAACTGTTTTTAGGGCTCTAATGTGGTGCTTTTTCTTTTTATTGAAAAACTTGTTCATGCTTTTATCAGCAGCAGGGTGGATTACTGTAACGGCCTCCTCACTGGCCTTCCAGAAAAAGACAGTCAGACAGTTGCTGCTCATCCAGAACGCTGCTGCCAGGATTCTGACCAGAATCAGAAAATCAGAGCACATCACACCTGTCCTCAGGTCTCTACACTGGCTCCCAGTCACAATCAGAATAGATTTTAAAGTATTATTACTGGTCTATAAACCACTAAATGGCCTAGGACCTCAATAGATTACAGATACACTCACTCAGATCACTCAGATCATTAGGATCAAATAAACCAGAAATTCCAAGGGTTCAGTTAAAGCAGGGTGAATTTGCCTTCAGCTACTGCGCTCCTCACTGCTGGAATTCCAGAAATGATCAGATGTGCTCATTGTCAACATTAGGCACACTCAAATCAAGACTGAAAACACATCTGTTTAGCTGTGCCTTTGACTGAGCACTGTGCTACAGAATGCACTATTATATCTTTCTTTTCTTTTTCTTTCCTTTAAAATCTGTTTTAACACATTTTAATCTGTTTTTAATCATTTTTATTCTCTGTTGTTTTTATTTCTTTTATTCCTGATTATGTAAAGCACTTAGATTTACCATTGTGTATGAAATGTGCTATATAAATTAACGTGCCTTGGCTTTTTAATGGACAAAATCACTCATTCTTCAATACAAAAGTGTTCTTTTGTGTTACACAGAATAAAAAAGAAATTACAGATGGCATGATTGTGAATAAGTAATGACAGAATGTTCATTTTTGGAGAAAACATTCTGTATCCTTTGTTAGCAGATGGAATTATTTGAAAGTTTTGTTATTTGACTGACACACAACAGAGGGAGGAATCTGTGCAGCTTGTTTAATACACTTGTTATTTTCCTTCTCATTTAATCTCTGGTTAAGCCACCAAGTAAAGGCTCCCAAGAGTTTTGTCAAAAATCTGCCATTACACACGGCTTTTATCATTTCGGTATATATTTCAAAAGGGCAGAGCCGCATATTCCGATCCATTTAAAAATCTCAATGGCTGTTTGCCTAGGCTCTCAGATGCCTCGCATCTCATGTAAATTTCTACACAAAATCTTTCACACATGGGTTTACTTCCATCATTAAAGAAGGCCCGCTACTTATTTAATTCTTTTTCTTGAAGACAACAAAGAAAAACAAATCAAAGAGACAAACATCAAATGGGGTGCTGAAATTGTTACTCCCACATTCACCGCAGAGATTTGCTAACAAGCTCAGCACAAACAGAAGCGAATCTTCCACCTAGATTTATTGCGCTCAATATCTTTTCGCAACCCCTCCTTCTCCGTCAAAAGTATCAGTGGGCTGTCAGATAGAAACCAAACAAACAAATCTAAAGCAACAAAACCATAGAGATAGAACCACCTGAATAATATATACGACATGCCTACATACAACAGAAGAAATTACCTTCATCTTCATCGTTAGCTGTAACGGTAATGACCACGAAGCCCACTTCCTTGTCTTCCTCCACGCTGATCTCATAAACCGGCTGTGAAAAAGCTGGAGCGTTGTCGTTCACATCCGTGACGAAAACCCTCACGTAGGCTGTGTCTATGGGGCAGAAGAGGTGTGTATTACTTCCAGAGTACATCAATGCGGTAAGTATCTCAAGAGGAAAGACGTTCTTTAGGGATAATAATTCATAAATCAAACCAAGATGCGACAACAAAACAAAAACAAGTCATTGGCATTCATTTTATAGTGACAATTCATTATCGTCAAAGCACAAATGAACATGCCTATATACTGTATGTTTAAACCACAGTGAAACAGCTTGGGGCTTGTAAGACTATTTTAATTAAAAAATATTATTAAGGCTGCATTTATCTGATGGAAACATTGTGAAACATTGTTATGATATTCAAATGAGCTGCAACACGATGGCTTAGTAGTTAGTACTGTCCAAGAAGGTAGCTGGTTCGAGTCCTGGCTGGGTCAGTTGACATTTCTGTGTGAATTTTGTATGTTATCCCGGAGTTGGCGTGGGTTTCCTCTGGGTACATGTGGTACAGGTGAATTGAATTAACTAAATTGTAGTGTATGTGTGTGGATGAATGTGTTTGGATGTTTCCCAGTACTGGGTTGCAGATGGAAGGGTATGCCCTGTGCAATATATGCTAGATAATTTGATAATCACTCCACTGTGGCGACTCCTAATGAATAAAGGGACTAAGCCGAAGGAAAATGAATGAATGAATGTTAAGTATTCCTCATCATAAATCTACTTTTTCAACATCGTTCATAAATCATTCTATTATGCTGACTTTTCTTATTATTTAAACAAACACTCTTACTTTTATTGAAAATAAACTCATTTTACAACTCAAAGAAGTTCTTTTCAACAATCTTTCAACAACAATAACTAAACAGTGGAGTTTTACCACTTTTAAATCCATTAAAAGATAGAAAAATGGTAAAAATTTTAGCTTAGCTTAGCATAGATCATTGAATGAGTTTAGACTGTTAGCATCTCACTCAAAAATGACCAGAGGTTCAATAACTTTCCTATTTATAGCTTATCTGTAGTTACATTCTATAGTGAATGTGAAGGTCATCAGGTCATCGAACTCACCGATGTGTACTGAGTGTAACAACAGACACAAGGACACTGCAGCATTTTAAAGCCGCAAAGATTAGCTGCTCTGTTTATAAGCTGCCATACAAGTGATCCGCTGATGAATCGACTGATCTTCACTGCTTTAAAAAGCTCCAGTGTCCCTGTATCTGTGGTTATACTCAGTAAAAAGTGATAAGTTTGGTGAACAGATGACCTTCACGGCTAATCATAGTCATTTCTGTTGAGCATGAACACAATGGCAAATCAGCGGTATTTAAGAACACGCTAAATAGCACTCAAATGTTAGCAGGAATGGACGTTTTTAAAATATCAGTACTGGTTGTTATCGAATTCCAGTATTGTGACAACACTAGTTTAGGTAGATAATTCAGGTTCTGCACCAGAGCAAATATGTTCTAAATCATGGGTCACCTGGAGAGCCACTGACCCTGCAGGGTTTAGATCCAATTTGCCTAAACACACCTGCCGGAATGTTTCAAGTATATGTAGTTATACGTTGATTAGCTTGTTCAGGTGTGTTTGATTAGGGTTGGAGCTAATATCTGCAGGACACCGGCCCTCCAGGAACAAGTTTGGGGAGGCACGTTTTTTAACTAGATGCTAATGGTCTAATCCGATTTGTTGATCTATGCTAAGCTAAAAGGGATCCTGACAGACTCAGAGATTGGCTGAATGAATTTAAAAATGGTAAAACTCAACTGTTTAACTCTAGGGGAATTGTAAAAGTGAGTGTTTTTAATGTGAAGTGTATCTTTAAAGTTAAAAACGGTTATATTTTTTTCAGAATCTTTAACGAATATGAGTTTAAAAGAACAACATTTTGGTAAAACATAATAAAGTCTTTAATGTCACATTTTAATTGACGCATATTTGCGAAATCATTCTATTACCTACTCTTAAAAAACTCTTTTCAACAAACTTCTTTAGCTGTTATGAAAACATATTTACAAGAATGTAGTCCTCTTAGAAAGCGTTAATGAGAAACTATTATTCGTGAAAACTTGTAATGATTTATTCCATAAAATGTATTAAACATCTTAATGACTGTTTAATATTGCAACTGTGGACTTATTGTATTAAACGTGCCCTATATTGCACACAAATCCCTAGGACGGCATTAGTCCTTCATTAGGCATGACTCATTGAAGTCTTAATGAATGGAGTTCATGCTGGAGGCTGCTGTGGCCTGACTTTAATTAGTGGAGGGGGAAACCAAGGGGTGAAGAAGACATGCTTGATGGATCACACCTGTGTTGGGCTGGCCCTGCTGACCAGGTCGGGCTGATTCCGAGCTGTCCTGAGACTGGACTTCGATCAAGTACGAGCCTTTCTGCTCACGGTCGAAGGTGGCCCGCGTGTGGATGATGCCTGTGTAGGAATTAATGCTGAAGAACTGCGAGTCGCCGCTTTGGTCCTTCAGGATGATGTAGTTAATCTGAGAAGAAAAGAGTGTCAGGGAAGATTTCAAAAAAGACCTTGTTGCAAAGGCCAAACAGACATGGTTTTAGAGCTTAAAAGAGGCACACCATGCCATGAAGACCAGAGTCTAGGTCAGTGGCTGAGACCTGAGCGACTGATGTGCCAATTTCTGCCCCCTCTGGAACGGTCGCTTCGTACGTAGATGACATGAAGAAGGGAACATTGTCATTCACATCTGGAGGAAACAAAAGAGTGAATGAAACATTACTGAAAACAAGAATTGAAAAGTTAGATTGGTGTCTGTCACGATTACCAGCTATCTAAACTTCCAGAGATCGCTGGCACACACACTATTACATAAGAACTACAAATACGCCATTTTATGAACTACATCCCCAGTCATGCAACACACACACTCACTTGCTCCAAGTCACCACTGATTAGAGACTCCCAGCTGAAGCCACTCACTACTGATTCACAGACTATTTAATCCACACAGAAATACTCACTGTTTAATCACTGTTTGAGTCTTGTTTACTTCTAGTGACATTACAACGCATTCCCTTGGTCTGGTTTGGCCGTGTTTGTACCTTTGCCTTGCTATCTGTTCATCCCTGCCTGCCGCCAGCCTTCTGACTTCTTGCCTGTTTTCGACCACGTTTCTGGACTGTCTATATACATCTGTTTGCACCTATTGACAATTGCTTACCTGACATCTCCATTACACCTGCATGTGGATCTGCATCTCAGTTGTCAGTGTCACTCCCCGTGTTACTGTAGCAAGCATCATTTTACAGTACATATAAATTCAGCTTTCAGAAAGTAATAAAAATAAAAGGATATTTTAATTGCAAGAGATGGGACCTGCAAGCAAATTACCTTCTTTTTTTTTTAACTATATAATTTTTTTTAGACCTATTAGATATATTTCACAATGCCATGACGTATCTGTATCGCATTTTATACCACTGACCACTTTGCATTTGAAGCAAATTAGAAATAGCAGACTAATTGTTCAAAAGCTGGTTTCACGATGGATTATTACTGTTACACAAAACTAAAATTAAAATTATTATTAACATATATTCTGATATACATACATAAATTAAACGAAACAATCTAGATATTTACAATAAAACTATAGAATGAAAAGAGTTACAATCTAAAACCATTAAAACATGTTCTGAGATTAATACATAAATAAAACAAAACAAAACAAAAAACAAATGAATATTTACAATTAGAATACAAAATGAAAAGGGTTTACTGTAAAATATTTTTGAATAATATGTCAGCTAGGCTAAAAATATTTTTTTTATTTAAATCAAAATTAAAGTAAAAAAAAAAAAAAATAATAATAATAATTGTGCCGAAATTGCCGAAACAACAAAAATTCAATGTCTAGTCAGTGTCTAAGGACAAAGTTATTTTGACATCCAATATCAACATCAAATGATGTTGATAATCCAACATCATTTTGACGTCAAATATGGACATTTATTCGTCAGGTATGGCATTCAAAATCCAACGTCTGATAAACGTCATAGTGGGAACATCCACACAACGTCAAGCTGTAACATCATTAGCTGTTGATATTTGGTTGATTTTAGGTTGGACGTTGGACATTGACGTCTGCCTGACATTGGGTGTTGACGTCAAGCCGATTTTCTTTTCCAAACAAACTGCAACATCCCCACAACGCTGGGGTACGATGTCAATCTGACATCACATTGACGTCCTGTACCTGCAGGGTAAGTACAACAGCGATTCTTTATCTCAATAGAAGTTTGCAAAATATATATATATTTTTTTTAAATCGAGAATTTCTTTTCATAATCTGTTCACTGTGATCAAGTTTGGTGTGTGGTTCTGCCTGTTCAAGCTAGACATCACTCTTTACATCCACACTCTTTGATTATGTGCAGTAAAGTTTTAATGTGTGGAATCACTTAATGCAGGTTTATTGTTTGGATTCTTCTCAGTTCGGGGATTTCAGCCTTTCTAAACTTGTTTTTCCATGGGTTTATTGTCTCCTTTTCCTTCTATTTCAATCTCTATTTTCCTCTTAATTAATGCTGATATGGTCTCAAGTGCTGTGCGTTGGTGCCAAAGCTCTTTACTATTCCTATTACACACACACACACACACACACACACACGATACGCCTTCGCCTGTCACGCGCTCATCAGCGATCTGCATTTTCACATACACTTGATGACAGCAGAGAACACTTTTGTGTACAAATGCACAACAGAGGCTAAATGAGCTATGAAGAAAGGGGGGAAAAAACATTAGCGTCAGCGCCTCAAACACAATCAGCGGATCAGATCAGACACTGCTGTGCTTCTGAGAAACCGCGCTGGCATGAAATGCTGATTGGTAAACTACCGCAAATGTGTTTACCTCTCCGAGGGCACACAGGCAGCGTGGAACCGGTTGTCGAGGAGTATTTGTAGTTTGCTAGTGAGACATGTCAACATGGACTATTATCATTGTGTCAGATTTTTGTTCTCTTTCTCTCGCTTTGTATTACATGAAAATAAGTAGCACCAGGGTTTTATAGTGGTTTCTGGACATGGTAATATATTTGTAGACTGATGCTGTTCTTTTGAACTTTCTATTGATTATTTTTGCTTAAATGAATTCAGCCTTGGTGGGAGTAAGAGACTTCATTCAAAACCATTAATAACGTCTCTTCAATGGTTGCTCACTGAGAGCACCCTTCTGACAGACACTTATTCTGGATTCTGATGTATGTCTTTACAATGCTTCAATGGGAAATATAATTTATTTTAGGTATATCTAATGACAATATTTGGAAGAAATCGTCTGTTATTTGCTTCAGAGCAAACAGATTTGACTACAATGTGAATTTTTTACTCACAAAAATCATTTTATATTGAAAGCATATTAAATGCAAGTAAAATATCTATGTTGTCAAGCATTTGTGGAAATAAAATGGCAAAATATGGGTGAAATTATGTTCCTGTCACAGTCTGGTGTCTTCGTTGTGTTATGTTACATGTCTGGTGTGTCAGTGTTATGTTGTGTCATGTGATTTTATGTTGTGTCGTGTTTCTGTGTGCTTGTGTTGATGTCATGTGACTCCTTTGTTTTGTTTTCACACTGTGTGTTAATGTTCATTAGTTCCACCTGTTGTCTGACCCCTGTTTGTAATCTGTTCAATCTTGTCCTGTGTATTTAGTTTATTTCGTTGTGCATTATTGAATCGTCAACCCTTCCATGTGATGCCTGTGTGCGGCATGTTCCTGTATATGTAGTAAGTGCGACTTTTGTAAATTAATTACAAAATTTTTTTTGGTAACCCCCGAGTCTCGATCGTCTGTGGTGCGACACCTGTGACAGCTCCACTGTTATTCAGTTTAACTAATGTGTTTTTGCAATAATTAAACGAAAACTATTTATTATTAAATAATATTTTGCTTTTCCCAATAATGGGTTGCAACTGGAAGGGTATTCGCTGCGTAAAACACATGCTGGATAAGTTGGTGGTTCATTCCGCTGTGGCGACCACAGATTAATAAAGGGACTAAGCTGACAAGAAAATGAATGAATGAATAATATTTTGCTTACATATTTATAAACCATAGTCTATAGGAAGACAGTGGCAAAGGATAAAGTAGTAATTTCATGGCTGCATTGTGATCTCTAAATAGAGTCTTTTTTATGTGCCATGAAAGGATTCTTGTTCTAAATATGCCTAAGATGATTTTTTTGGTATATAAATTGTTGCAACAAATGCCATATTCATGGGTTTATACAGCCTGGAATGTAAGATGAACAAATTAAAAGGGAAAAATATACAGGAATAAAAAAACAAAAAAACAAAAACAAAAAAACACTTGCACCTTTCCTGTTCTGATGAGTAAATAAAAAATATATATTTGAAGTCAAAATGTGAAATAATATTTTGTGAAATATTTTTTTTCTTTTTCAAATATTTGCCAAATGATGTTTAACTGAGCAAGGCATTTTACACAGTATTTCCTAGAATATTATTTATTTTAGAAAATGTCTTTTTTGTTTTATTGTGCCTGGAATAAAGCAGTTTTAATTTTTTAAAACAGTTTTAAGGTCAATATTATTAGCCCCCTTAAGGAATATTTTTTTCCATAGTCAATAGAACAAACCATTGTTTTACAATAATTTGCCTAATTACACTAATTTACCTAATTTACCTAGTTAAGGCTTTACATTTTACTTTAAGCAGAGTAAAATACCATCATTTTGGCAAAGATAAAAAAAATAACTTATTAGAAATGAGTTATTAAAACTATTATGTTAGAAATGTGCTGAAAAAAAAATCTTATTTCTGTTAAACAGAAATTATGTAAAAAAAAATATCCAGGGGGTAGTGATGTGCAGATGGCAGTTATATCCGCGGGCGCTTCGGATAATCCACGGGTCGGGTAATAAAAAATACATTATGATTAATTGCGGGTGGGTTGCGGGTGGATGATTTTAATTATTAGTGATTTTTGCTTTGTATTTTTTAAACATTCTGTAAAACACGAATGTGTTTTTAATACATTTTTTATCAGGCAAACGGGCCCTAATTTGCAGGCTAATAAAAAAAAAACGCACATGGTGGTGGAGGTCCATTTGTTAAAGCAGAAACGGAGGCGAAAGAGGTCCGAGAGAAACTAAAAAAGGAAGAATTAAATAAAAAACAAAAGGAAGGAAAGAAAGAAAAGTGTCATGTGGGAGCGTTGTAGCAAAGGGTTTAACGAGGATGAATTAAGTGCTGGGTATGTAATACGTAACGGCTCAATACCTCAAATATGAAACGTAATGTGTGTGCTAAATTGAAAGTCCGGTCAAAGTCAGACAAACACTTTAAGTTCTTACACTCGTCAGGACAGCAAAAAATACCACTGGAAGTTAAGTCTAGTCTCATGGATGCATGTGTGGACCTGTGCTGCCTTGATATACGCCCCTTCCATCTTGTCTCTGGCCGAGGGATGCGCCGATCAGCTTACTGAATCTGCTGTTAATAAGCTATCCACGCTGACCTATCATCATGCTTAAAACAAATAATTAAAATTATTAAAGTGACGGGTGCGGGTCGGGCGCGGATATATACATCAGATCAAATTATATGTGCAGGTGGATGATTAGTATGAAGCCGTGACATTCTGGTGACATTTCAGCTGATCTGTGCATCTTTTAAGGGGGGCTAATAATTCTGACTTCAACTGTAATTTACAGAAGATAAGCGTATATCCCACCTGTGATGTTAACATAGACAGTGGTGAAGGAAGCCAGTGGTACAGCCGCCACGTTTTGTACACGAACCCGAAGCGTAAAGAAACCAGTGGTCTCGTAGTCCAGATTCTCTGCCACCAGGATAGAAGCAGAACCGTCCCTCCGGTTGGGCTTGATGTAGAAGCGCACAGGCATGTTGGTCTCAGGAACCTGACCTTCCTCCAGGTTATACGTCACCCTCGGGTCACCAAGAGGAGATGTTGCCTTGATGGTCTGTGACGGAAAAAAAAAAACGAGCTTTAGGTTTGGTGATAAAAAATTAAGTACTGCCTTCACTGTGAAATATAAGACCTTACAAAATGTATGAGCAGAGATATAAGCAGCGATATTTCTATGTGCATTTCTAATATGGGTTTATGTGTGTAGTTTGGTAGATACTGCTGGGCTGTGCGATGCAACACTTGATCAGATTTTCTCATTCCAAAATACATATTAGAGTAAGATGTAAGGACCTCTTCCCAAAGCTCTAACAGGATAATTAGCATTATTTGCTAGAAAGCATTCGAAATCAGCAGAAGCATCCTTTAAGTGCCTGCTGACTGCAGCGTGTGAATACATTAGACACGGTTCAGCTATAATCCATCCAATTGCTTATCGAACTGATATTGACAGTTATGGAGTAACTTTCTGCAGTAGAAGTTTCCGGACTTCCTCCTGGAGAACAGCATTTATATTGCATTCAATTACAAACCAAATAGAAAGAGTACCATTGAGTAACAATACATCTGATTTAGTAGAATCATTTAATTTACATTGCTGTTAAAGGATTAGTTCATCCAAAAAACTAAAGTTCTGTTATTAATCACTCAAAACATTATCACCTTCATCTCGAGAACAGAAATTAAGATATTACAAGAGCTTTCTGACTCCCCACATTCCTGTTTCTTTTCTTAGAGTTGTGACCACTGAAGACCGTTGAAAATAAGGGAGCTCTCTGATTTCATCTAACATATCTTAATTTGAGTTTGTAAGATGAATGAATGAGTAAACAATAATAGAATTTTCATTTCTGAGTGAAATAATCCTTTAACTTGCCAATGTGAGGGAACTTTGCATTGGTTTGATACTGAAACTAGCCACCAGGCATCCTCTGGTTCCTCTGGTACATAAGCCACAGTAGACAGTTTTTATTGTTCTGTGATATGCAAATGAAGCACCCTAGCAGTGCAATGCCACAACCTCAAAGTCATTGTTTATTTGGTTTCAGCCAAAACCACGAGCATAGTGCTTGGACACAAGACATACAGCTAATTTTGGCTCGGAAAATCCATTATTACAGCTGGAACTTGTCTGCGAGGGGAATTTTTAGCTGACTAAAACACGTTTAACCCAAAACACCATCAACCAAATGACACTATAAAGCAAACAAAACATTCCAATGACCATACAGCCTACGGCCTAGCAGAGCCAACAGTCAAAGTCAAAGAGAAAGACCTAAACCATGTATGGTCATCCAGAACAATGAATCCTTGGCATCCAGCACTGGTTATAAAACTTAGAAGACGACAGAAAAAAAGAGTGAAAAGGTAGAGTGAAATCAAAGTGCAAAGAGAGAAAGTGTGTGAGTGAGAGAGTTGGAGAAATGACAAGATACAGAAGGAGAACTCAGTGTGTCAGAGAACATGGGTCCAGTCAGCCATTAAATCAAGCCTGGCCATGATTGTGAGAGCATCCACCCACCGCAGCACAGAAAACAAGCACCTTAAAAGCTCTGTGGCTTTTGCTTCCTGCTTTTAAGGGTAGGCTTCGCCATCCGGTGCATGTCCCCCAACAGGAATGACCTATTCAGTGAACTTATTTGCCAGAGTCACTTTGACAGAGCTCCTCTAACTTCCCTGACCCTTGCTACTCTCGCAGTTCCTCTGTGACTCAAAACTGATGCAGATTTCAGAAAGTGTGTTTAAAAAGCAACATTTTACAATAAGCAGATCTTGAAAAAACGAAGGAACCCCTTCAAAGTTAGCGGTTATTACTAGGTACATGCTTTGCATAAATGTTCATTTGCGTTATATTTTTTTCGACTTAGTCCCTTTATTAATCAGGGGTCGCCACAGCAGAATGAACCGCCAACATATGCAGCATATGTTTTACACAGAGGATGCCCTTCCAGCTGCAACCAAACACTAAGAAACACCCATACACTCTTGCATTCACACACATCCATTACGGCAAGCTTATTCAATTCACCTATACCACATGTCTTTGAACTTGGGGGGAAACCGGAGCACACGGGGGAAACCCACGGGGAGAACATGCAAACTCCACACAGAAAGGACAACTGGCCCAGCCGGGGCTTGAATCAGCAACCTTCTTGCTGTGAGGTGATCGTGTTACCCACTGCACCACCGTGACACCCAGCGTATTTTCAAAATCTCAGATTTATTTTTAAAGCATTTATTTGCAAAAAGGGTAATAATAATTTATTATAATTTTATAATTCTATAATTACCTATTATGGTTTTCTCGAAATAAATGCTGTGAATGATATTACTCTTATTTAAAAAAAATAGTTATCAGTAGTTTTTAAAATAAAACTCTTACAAATATTTTACTATGAATAAATATTTCATTTAATGCGATACTGGGTGTAAAATTGTTCAAAAAATATTTTTTATAATTATTGTAACTAAAGTAAACAACCCAGGCTCGTTATTGATAAGTACCCTGCATACACTTCTGGACAAAGCAAAATACATCGCAGGAGGTAAATTTGTTTGCAGTTTTTGTTTTTGCAAATCCACCAGAAGCCGCTGTCTGCGCTTTTTTAGATCTCAAATTTCTCTGACTGACTGACTGACCAACTGACTGATCCCCCGAACCTCCTTCCCTAAACCCAACCAATAGTGTTTTGTTTGACCCGCCCACAACCTTTCCTTAACCCAATCGACAGTGTTTTCAAAAGCAATACAGAAAAAGAAAATCCCTTGGGGTCGCCTGATTTTTATTACGTTTTCAGATCTTCCCACATTCTCACCCTGCTATTTGCTTATTTTATTTTTCGCCTTTTGTTTTTGTTTTACCTGCTTTCTGGAACTAGTCACGCTGGACTTGAACCCTGTCGTTGCGGTCAACTCCTCTCTGAGTTTTAGTGGCGAGCCACTGGGCAAAACTGGTAACAGCAGAAAAGCTGTCCACATGGCGGTAAGTGGTCAGCTGTTTGCGTGAAAAGAAAAAAAAGCCGTCGGCGGCGTCATACCATCTCTTAGCATTCAAAATGCTACAGATGAAATGCAGCCATATGTAGCTCTGGCTACATAATGTGCTCTCCAGAAATGTATACAGGGGTATGTTTTCACAAAGAGCATGTGTTAAAAGTAAACCATAATCCATCCAAATGATTGCTGAACTGAAGTGCTTGGCACTTAAGGAGTTAACAAGATAAAATTGTGTAAAATGGAATTCATACATAAAGAACTTGTAAGGTCTGAAACATCAAAATGGTCATTCACACACTCTCTAAACAGCATAATTTACGCCTAGGTGACATCAAAAAGCTCTCAGAAGTAACCCAGGCTAGTGCTCATGTCCAATGGGACACCTTACCTTCACTTCAAAGCCTTCATTTCAACTAATTCATCATGTAGTTGACATTTTTCCAAAGTGACTTACAGTGCAGTTTCTACAGGACAATCCACCTGGAATAAACAGAGGTTACGTGTTTTGATCAAAAGTACAATGGCGACAATTTACAGATCGACCGTTCTGGGATTTGAACCTTTAATTTTCTATCGCGTTTTGTTGGTTAATAACCCCCGGGTCGCAACTGTTCACACTATTCAAAGTTCCCCCGCAGAACCAGGGAGAAATCTGGTCAACTTTTAAATCCCAACCTGTCTAATCTTCCCTCCAAGAGTTTATTAGCAGACGTCTCTCAGGCTTGATGAGAACGGCGCTCTCATTATCCACACACACGAACAAGGCCCTTTAAATTACATCCTCAAGGTTGCAATTACTGCTTTTGAAAATGTGTTAATTAGCATTCCTTGAGATAATACCACAATGAGCTGACTGATATTTAAATTTTTAATTAGTTAGACAGAGAGACAGATAGATAGATGAAGGAGAAAGGCAAGGGGGGGGGCGAGAGCGAGAAATGAATAGCAGCACTCGACGCACAACAAGGCTACTCAGTGTTGCTAATGAATGCATTATACTGTTTAACAAGCCTAATTTGTATTTAGAGTTCTGAGGATGAATTAGCATGAAGCCTCCCAATGCACAGAACAGATTTGAACAGCCAGTTGCTACAGTTATTTCACATGAGGGACTTCGTACTGTATTCGGAGGGTTGAAGAGAAAGAGAGATCGACGGTAATTGTTGTAAAGCGCTTTGTTTTTCAAGTCATATTATGGGGAACATCGGTGTTAGAGTTCGGGCGTCTGCGTGGGCGTCCAAGGGAGGGAAATAAGAGGCGCACCACAAGAAGGATAAAGAAAACGGGGTTATTTGTCCAATTGTCAAGGTGCGTTCCATTAACAAAGGCGGTGATTGCATCTGAATACTTGTGTGACCTGTGTTTTGAAACCCCTCGACTGCAATTATAATCATTCCATCCGACTCAAAGAAGTGCGGAGGGGGCGAACAGCTTGAAAATAGAGCGGCTGAATGTATGAAAAGATACTGAAATGCAACGGAGAGCAGGAAGGCAGGTGATAAAAAGCTCTGAGGAACAACACTTATCTTGTTTTCTGACTGAAGAGACACTGAAGGTGACCTCCAGGTACATCCTCCATTAGTAGAGCGAGAGTGGGCAGAAACACACAGATCTGCTCTGACACACTGCCCTGAGGACCATCACCTTCATGCACAACGTGGCAAGCTACTAACACACGCGCAGACATGAAGAAACCACCAAATCAGAGGCTGAGACTTTAGGTAACTTTGAGAAGATATTCAGCTCATCTAATTGAGACCCTGTTGAATTTCCACACTAGTCAAAGGGGGATTGGGTTATTTAATGAGGGTTTAGTTCAGATTTAGGTTGTTGATCAGTCATGGAAAATTGGAAAATATGTTAGCTTATCCAACATCCGTCTCCTACTGTGGTAACATTTTACATTAATGCTAGTTAATGTATTTACTAACATGAACAAACGATGAACAATACATTTATTAAGGTATTTAATCATTATTATTAAAGTTAGTTAATGACAATAAAGTGGTTCGTTATTAGTTCTTGATAACTCATAGTCCCTTCATGTCAACAAGCATATATTTGGATATTAATGACGCAACAGTATATCTTGAACTCTAATTAATAAACGCTGTATAATTCATTTTAGTTCATGATAGTAACTAACTAACTAAAGGAACCTTATTTTAAAGTGTGACCATAAGAACGTGTAAAATTGACACTAGCAAAGCGTCAAGCTAACAGAAGTCACTATCAAAACAAGCAGCATTTTATTGGTTTTGAATTAACAACTTGGATATCTGAAAATTGAATTGCTTGGATTCCTGCTGAAGTGACTTGAATTCACCCACAAAAGCTTGCAATGAACTGTAAATTTGACTGCACTTTAATCACTAGCTTCTAGAAGGAAAATGTGTGGAGGTTTTGCTATTTATTTAGCATGAGGAAAATATCTGAGCAAGGACATTTTGTTGGTTACATAAAAGAAAACAATCAACAAACTAATTTAAATCTTGTTATACAATATAGGCTCATTCTGAAAATGTACATACTATATGCATTTCTAGAGATCACCAAATATGTCCTAGGAGCTACGTTTTTTTTTAAAAAGTTTTTGTTTTTGCAAATCCACCAGAGGCCACTGTGAATGGTTTTTATAAAAACTCAACGCGTGCTTGAGTCTGGTACAGAATGCTTGCAGAAAGGAGGTAAGACAAAAAAAGAATCCAAAAAAAAAAAAAATGAACCAGTAAATAACAGGGTGAGAATTTGGTCAAATCTGAAAATGTGGTAAAAATCGATCGATTGGTTTGTCAGTCAGTCAGTCAAACAGTCAGTCGACAGCGGCCTCTGGTGGGTTTATGAAAAAAGCATACACAGTTGCCTCTCGTGCATTAGTGAAAACAAAAACCTCCCGGGACGTATATCGCGGCCTCCAGAAGCATAGATAGGACTACATTTTCAGAATGAGCCTGGGTTGCTCAAATTTCTTAAAGTTACTTAAAGCGAGTAAATCAACTGCCTTTAAAAGCAACAAGTTGACTATACAAAGATAATTTAAGTAAACCCATTGAAATTTGGAACTGTTACGTTGCATTTTTTATAATATGCTAATTGTACTCACTTTTTTAAAGTCACCTAATTCCTTTGTACAGTATCAGACTTTTTTTAGCACTTCTATTTTCAAGTAATTACTGCGATTATTACAACATTGGTGCTTCATTAAGTTTATAAAATCTACAATTATGGCCTGTACTGAATTTAGAAGACACGCTATTCTGGAAGAACAGATTTATTTTAATTACTTTAATTATGCCATTTTGCTAGATACAGAAAAGTTGAAAAAACAACAACAACAACAACAACAAATATAATAAAGGTGTATTGGAAAAAAGTGATTTGTTTGCTTTTGTTTTAAAAACAAGAAAGTACAATTTGCATAATTATAAAAGTCAACTTAACAGTTCCACATTATAGAATGGGTTTACTTACATTCTTTTTGTGAAGTCAACTTGTTGCTTTTAAGGCAGTTGGTTTACTCGTTTTAAGTAACTAATCACTTTTCACAGTGTAGGGCTATGTTTTCAGAATGAGCCTACGTTGTCAATCAAAATCAACAATTCTGCACAAATATCTGAAAAAGTATGCAGCGTTCCTTTAAGAACATAAAAAATGGCTTTTGAACAATTTGACGTCAAGCGTTTTTTGATACACTAAATACTCAAGTACCGCACTCAAAAAATTATTTTTGCTGCTTGCTCTAACTGCATATGAAATGGCCGAATCAACACAATTTTTGAGTTTTCTAGGGGGACAACTTCATTGTTTTATGTTCAATCCAATTTAATTTGTAAAAACTATTAAATTAACTTAATCTCTTTGTGTCAGGGCAACATGAATACATTGTGTGGAACATGTCCCACCAAATAAAGTACACCAAATAAAATGCAACGAGAGACTCTCAGCCTTGAATTGGAAACAGGTACAAATAAATGAAGAGACGCCATATCAAAACCCATTGCAAGAGCTGTGATCTCATATCCTGTATTAAATAAAGAACATATCTCTTTATAAAATCAGAAATAACACTGAGCCCACAGCACAAAAGGACTGGATCAGACAAAATAAATAAATAAATAAAGTAGCTTGTGAGAGGGCGTTTTAAAAAAAAACATGTCTGGATGATAAGATGGGTAATGGCACTCCCAGCAAAATGAGCACAGCCCGAGGTGCCATGAAATTAGCAATAATTAGAAATCATCTCATTACGCTGCAATGGCATCAGAAAGAAAAGGCTGATCTGAGATGCCTTGGGGTGACTCTTATTCAGCGCCCGTCATAAAGTATGCGGTCACATTGGACAATGTGCCCTAGAAAGTGACAGTTTTACTTACAACAAGCCCTTTCTACTTACAGACTTCATGCTGCATTGAGGATTAAATACATTCATTTACATCTAAGAACATTTAGTTCAAAGCCAAACCTGGTGTAACTGAGAAAGCAGTGTTTATTACATTGTTATTAATAGTCTGGTATGACATCATCCTGCTTTCAGCGTATTCCCTTTCTATCAGGGGTCAGTCTAGTATGATATAACATAGTAAATAATTGAATTTTAGAAAAGTTGAATAAAGAGGTAAAGAAAGCTTCTGTATTGAAATATGCAGCATGCGGCGTGTGGAACAGTACATTAGGACGATATTAATTTTCTTTGACAGGGATGCTAACAGTAGCCCCCAGAGGAGAGCAGGCTGTCAGGAGATGAATGCAGTTAACTGAGCATCATGCTGATAGCAAAGTCTCAGCCAATTAGAAACTACTATGCAACATGCCGTTTTAGCTCTTTTTCCTGGTTTTCATTGCATGAATACAGTACGTAGAGGCAAAGAATTCAAGCTGATTTGTTTCCGAGACCTGCTTACAGTAGTCTTTCCTGACACCTGAGCTGCATTCTAATGGAAAAGCATAGGTAAACAATAGGTAAACAATGACTCGAGTTTCACACAATTAACAATCCTTACATGCAATACAAAGGGAGGCTGACATGAGACTGACATGAGACTGACATATTCCTGCTAAGATAGACAAACATTAACAGGAGACATTAACTTGGACATGAAAACTTTTATTTTGACATTCATTTATTCAATCTTTTTTTTTATCGGCTTAGTCCCTTTATTAATCAGGGGTTGCCACAGCGGAATGTACTGCCAACTTATCCAGCATATGTTTTACACAGCGGACGCCTTTCCAGCCATAACCCAACACTGGGAAACACCCAAAAGCTCTTGCATTCACAGACATACATTCCGACCAATTAAGCTTATTCAACTCACCTACTGTATAGTGCATGTCTTTGGACTGTGGGGGAAACCGGAGCACCCGGAGGAAACCCACGAGAACACAGGGAGAACATGCAAACTCTACACAGAAATGCCAACTGACCCACCAATTTAAGTTATTTAAGTAACCTTTACCGCATGTAATTGGACTGTGGGGGAAACCGAAGCACCCGGAGGAAACCCATACGAATACAAGGAAAACATGCAAACTCCACACAGAAATGACAACTGAACCAGCTGGTGCTCGAACCAGCGACCGTCTTGCTGTGAGGCGATTATGCTACCCACTGTGTCACCGTGACACCCTTATTTTGACATATAAGACGTAATTGTTCTATAAAAACATCCTGTGTGCTTCAAAACTTTCTCATTGTGCTTAAGCCAAAAATGAGGTAAGTAACAAGAAAGGCAAAAAGGCCCCTGAAGACAAGTTGTTTATAAACACAGATTTGCATTGCATTCCTTCTGGTCCCAACATTTTAAAAAAAGAATGCAGGAGCTTTATTTTTACAGACTGCATCAGTCAGAACTTTTATCCTTTGTTTCACAACAAAGAACAATGCAAAGCTGGTTTTTTCAAGCAAAGTTAAGGTTTAAAGTAAGGTGATGTGACTTACTGGATCTGATCTGATACCACACAATATTAGTGATGGTCTGTTACTACAGATGCTTTGATTTGTGTTTTAATATGACTGATCACACTTCATGTGGTGTATTGGGATAATGTGTGTTTGAAATGATCTGGTGTTGGTCTGGCAATTCATTGGTTCTTGACAACTATTTAAGTCATGTGATGTATTGTTGTGATGACGTTGTCATTTCTTGTTGTTTGACTGGTAAATATAACACTTTATTTTAGGGTTCTTTTCCATTAACAAACCAATAACTAAGACTTTTTTTAGCTCAATAAACTACTTATTAGCTGCGTATTAGTAGGCTATAGTTGGGCATTGGGTAGAATTAGTGATGTAGAATAAGATCTTACTTAATAATTACTAATAAACAGCCAATATCATATTAACAGACAGGTAATAAGACAGTAGTTAAAAGCGGAAATTGGTATTTAAACTGAAATGTTACCACAGACGTTTATATCAATAGCCTAAACAGCTGTCCTTTCCAACTTTCGAAAATCTAAAATCTACAATCCACCACATCTATTTAAACAGTGTATTTAAAACAAGACAGAAAAAAAAATGTATTTAAAAATCTTGATAAGACAAAATAAAAAAGGCAGTCCATGTTCCCTTTAAAAGAATGGGAAGAATGCAATTTATGTGCATGTGATTTAAATATTTAAATTGATACCAAAAAGGTTTCACAGGTGGCAAAGTGGGTAGCACAATCGCCTCACAGCAAGAAGATCGCTGGTTTGAGTCTCGGCTGGATCAGTTGGCATTTCTGTGTGGGGTTTACATGTTCTCCCCGTGTTCGCGTGAGTTTCCTCCGGGTGCTCTGCTTTCCCCCACAGTCCAAAGATTAAACTAACTAGCTACAACTAAATTGGTCGTAGTGTATGTGTGTAAATGCAGGAGGAGTGTATGGGTGTTTCCCACTGATGGGTTGTGGCTGGAAGGGCATCCGCTGAATAAAATATATGCCGGATAAGTTGGCGGTTCATTAAGCTGTGGCAAGCCCTGATTAATAAAGGGACTAAGCCGAAAAGAAAATGAATGAATGAACGAATGATACCAAAATGTTCCCAGAACTGGATTACGTCTGGAAGGGCATCGGCTGCATAAAACATATGTCGGAATAGTTGTTGGTTCATTCTGCTGTGATGACCCCTGATAAATAAGGGACTAAGCAGAAGGAAAATGAACGAACTAATGAATGAATGAATGTATGAATGAATGAAGGTTACCAAAATGACCAAGAAGTGCATTTGCCTTGTAAGTGCTTTCAGTGTATTGGTGTACAGCAGGGGGTCACCATTCTCGATCCTGGAGGGCCGGTGTCCCTGCAGGGTTTAGCTTCAACTTGCCTCAACACACCTGCCTGGATGTTTGTTCAGGTGTGTTTGATTAGGGTTGGAGTTAAAATCTGCAGGACACCGGCCCTCCAGGAACAAGTTTGTTGACCCCTGGTGTACAGTATATACATATCACATCATAATCCACGAAACTTTTCCATTCAACCAAAGTTTCTTTATTGTGGAAAAATATTCTATAAATTCTTTGAATGTTCTTCTCACTAAGAAAAAAAAGCACTGCTATGAAATCCCCTCTTTATTTTTTAAAAGTGCATTACAAACCCTGGAGGTCTTTACAAACAGGTTAGTAAAAACGACTAGCCAAGCAGTCCGCGCACTAAAACCCATGAAGACGGAACCACCCTTTACAAGCCAGCGGGGAAAGAAGGTATTTTAAGATCAAACATCCCACCTAAGCCTATTTTACATCCTGTGGCAACGTGAAGAGGAGAACATCCCTGCCACAGTTTGAGCCACCGAGGACTGCAAAGACAGATGCGGAGCTTCATACAGATTGCAGAATAGCTGGCAGCAGCCCGAGGAAGCCGCTGATGTCAGGGAAACACAGCAGAACTCCTCCTGGCGCTCTTCGCTGAGAAAAAAAAATCTGCTGTATGCGAGGAAAACGGACTCCGAGGACTGGCCTTTTCGCCCCTTTTGAATGAATTAGACTAGAATGTTCAGACAAGCAGTCTGCTTGAGTTTGCCGGACAGATGAGGTTGTTTGCGGATGCTGATCTCTCTGTGGGTACAAGCTCCCAGACGAATGTAAAATGTGACAGAGAATGAAACGGGCTGAAATAGCAAACAAGATGAAGGTTGGATAAGATGTGACAACCCTCAGCGGTGAGAAAGTCACAACACTCTACCTTCTGCTTATCAACAGCACAACCAAAGCAAGAAGCATTCTGAGTGAAAACCACTACACGGTTTAGATCAATCAATAAAAAAAGAAGAGTAAGTGTGAAAGCCTAGAAAACTACATCAGAAGAATCATAAATGTGATCTTGACACAAAGGCTGTTACAAAAAGTATATTAATTATGCTCATTCTTGGTAAGGACAGCATACTGCATTTGTTTCTGGAGAAGAAAACGATCCCAGATTGCAGTGCGTGATAAGCTGAGAGAAAATTAACTCAGGTTGGCAGATGGAGATTGATTACAATACTTATAATTCATTCGGTTTTGAGAAGTACTGATATATATATATAAATAATTTAATAAAGGACAGACCTAAACGTTTGTTTACTATGTATATTTATGTGTCTCTCACATTGTATGCATTAAAATCAACTGTGAGCTGTGTTCTGACTGCACTA
>CAIGQQ010032566.1:9104638-9138609 GCA_903798035.1 Danio albolineatus
TTGTATGCATTAAAATCAACTGTGAGCTGTGTTCTGACTGCACTATTTACACGACACACATGTGAGTTGCTACTATGTAGATAATTTCAAGGAATCTATGTCAAAAAGGGGGTCGTGTCTATATATATATTTTTATATAGATACATATATAGAAATGACTAGAATTGACAGCAGGGGTGAGAAGATGGGGATAACATATGCAAATATGATAATGTTAAAGGGAGGTGTTGCGGGGGGCCCAACATTTGGTGCTACAAACTTGAGTGGCAATAATGACACTAATAATGTTATCTGTTCTTTCTTGAACCTTTTAGGAACATGTACCTCATAATATTAATATAATAAGGAATTTTTCTCTTTTTTCCCCTCCAAATTAGCACATTAAAATATTTTCTGCAGCATCATGTGATTGCTAATGGCAACTTATATGGCAAACATAGCAATAAATATATATATTTTTGGAAAATATAGAAAACAAAGCATTCTTAGTATTATTTCAACTGTATTTTAAATCAAATATATTCAGACATTTTATGCATAAGATACTTAAAAATCTTACTGTCCCCAAAATTCTAAAAAGTATTGCAGAGTTATATTTCAAAAACTGCATGACCTGATTGAATGAAAAGTACATTTTAACCCTTTAACTAAAAAAAAATAATTTTAGTTAAACGGTTAAAATTTAGTTAAAGGGTTAAAAAACACATTTCTAGTTTCCGTATTTCATGATTGATTTTTTTAAAGATATTAAGGAGCAACCGTTATTTAATAATTTGCAACAAGGGAGGCTTTTAAGAGTCGTAAAGCATTACTTTGCTACAGCAATCCACATGTAAAATCACAAAAACACCTCAAAAGATAACATGCATTCTGTATTTAATAAAAATTATCTGAATATGTTTTAAATATTATAAAAAACAAAAGATTCTCTCTTTTTGGGATGCACAACCAACTCTAACACATCCTAGTTTCAAGCCAAAACAGCCTATATTCAAATCAAAAACCACCAAAATGCTAAAACTACTTTAGAATTTGATGCTCATTTTGCAAATATTGTGAAAAGTATCAAAATATGGTTCAGATCACCCAAACCACACACAGGACTCGGTCATCAACGGACACTGGAAGCAATATGGTGATGTAAGGTAAGCTTTTGAGATATCAACTTTAAATTTGGAATATAATTTGTTCAAAGATTTTTTTATTGTTCATTTTATGCCGTAAAACAGATTTTTTTAATGGGTAAAACAGGTTTTTAATATGAAAACATTCAATATAGAATATGAGAAAATATATACTTTCATAAACTAAACATACTTAACTTATTTGATTTTTTCAATTTGACATGGGTCTTCTTTTCAATGAGACCAAGCTTAAATATGTGCACCAAAGCCAAAGATTTACAACAATTCAAGTTTAAACATGCCATTTTTGCGTCTTTGCTCATAAAGCTGGGCTGACAGAAGTTAGCTTTAGAAGTTGTACAACATGTTTGGCAAAATATGGCATGCTTAAAGAAAGCAGAGGTAAAGTATTTAAATGAATTACCACTATTTTGGTGTCGCGTGGTGTGTTCTCTGGGATGGTGACCCAATATTCTGCCTGTTCCCACTGCGGGGGCTGGTTGTGCACGTTGGTGATGATGACAGTGAGGTCGACCGAGCTGCTCCGACTCCCTCCGTCTGTAGCGATGATCTGCTGGCTGATCCGTGATGTCTGTCAGGACAAGAGACAGGTGATATAATCCAGCCTAGGGGCTTATCAGTATACACAAAAATAATACAGGTTGTCACTGATACCGGCGAAGACAGGTGAAGTTCTTTGTCAACGGGGGATTCAGAGATGAGAGAAATCCCTGATAACTCCACCTGAAGAACGGGCTTCCATTATCCACCAGATGTTTCATATACAGAATAGCAAGTATATTAAGCTAAGATTTGAGATATTTGCTTTTTTTATTTGATATTCAAGATCGGGGTCTGGGAGGAAAATATGACACTCAAATGACTACTTTTAGCAAATTTACATAAAGTAAGTGAGAGCGCTTTGTGGATTTTGCATTTAATTGATGTGAATTGCATTTAGTAAGGTGTTTTGAAATAGCTTGGTTTCATAGTTTTGGCCTGTAATGAAATTCTTCATTTACATTTATTTCCCAATTTATTTTCCATGTTTGCATTCACACGATCATTGTAAAGACAAACTTAAAGATGCAAGGCTTATTATGACAATTATTTGGGACAGAGTTATTGACTAAAGATAGTGGTGGTATGTACAATGCATTTGTCAGGGTTCCTGTGTCCATGTGCTTTGTGTTTTCCCATGCCCAGTGTTCCATGTGCTTTTGTTATGATCATGTGCTCCTTTGTTCTCTTTTCCCGCCACTAGTTAGTTTCATGAGTTTCACCTGTGTCTCACCCCTGTGTTTAATTAATTGAATGATGTCCTGCGTATTTAAGTCTCTGTCAGGGTTCTGTCAGTCTTGTAAATTCTTGTTTTGGTTGCAGAGTCCAGACACTAGCTCGGTCTAGTCCTGTGTGTTGTGCTCGGCTCGAGTTTTCTTGGGTCGAGCACTCATTTTGTCATTGTGTCTCTGTATGAGTGCCAACTGTGAGCACGCTTGGACCGTACACGTTGCTGCTTAATGTGGTGAACTGTGTAGCGTGTACTGATGGGGTTCAAAAGTAACAATATGCAACTTGTTTTAAGTGAAATTATATTGGAGTTGTTCTACATTGATACATAATAACACCTGATTTTGATAAACCGTTGTTGTGAGTTGGTAACATATATAATTTTATTTCTGCTAAAAACATTCTTTCTTTTAAAATTAGTTTATGAAAAATGGTACTTTCGTCCCCACTCTTCCCTACCGATATAGACATTTCTATAGCAAATATAACTTGTAGTGACTGACTGAAAGGGAACCAAGTATGCTTGAGCAATAAAGACAATTGTAATGCTATAATTTCTTTTATTGAACTTTCTGAATCCTAAACATTTGTCAGAAAAGGGACCATTATTAACCGTTTGCAGCACTGATAATAAATATTTCTTGTGCACCGAATTAGCATATTATGATAGCATCACATGATATCGAAAAATTGGCTGATATCAATTGAAAATCATAGGGAAAAACTACATATAAAAACAAACAGAAAACATATCTTTCCTGACATCATTTCAGCCATATTACGTACAAGAATCTTTAAAACTTAACAACAAAACTGCCCACATAATTCAAGATATGTAGAAAAAGTGTGCTTGAGCATCTTGTGCTTTTAAGGCCCCTTGGAACATCACATCCTATTTTTGTTCATTTAGATTAATCATTAGTGAAAGATTAGAATTTCTACCTTCCAATCCGTCTCAGCATGGATCAATGTTTATCCTTTTCTCATCATCCTGTTTCTCATTATTTTTATTAAAGATGATTATTGAATAATGAATAAAGTTAACACATTGCTTAATATAAGAATGTTCAGTACATTTCTCTTTGTAACTATTTTCAGGAGCCATCAAACTAGGTCAGAGGTCATGGAGACCTCGAGTGGAAATGAAGGGCTTAGGACTGTAAAGAACTGTTTCTATTATTATTTCTATGAGTTAATACTATCTAAAATGTCTAAAGTTATTTTGCTATTTTTATGGTTAATTCATTTAAAGTGATTCTACTTTTTATTCAAGATAGACCTTGTGTAGTAAGGATATAACTGCCTGAATGTAGATTACACCGGTTTTTAACCAGTTTTGATAAAGACAGCTGAGAGTACACTCAGCCTTGGGTAAGAAGCAGATTGTACTTTAAGTTTGTATGTTCTATTTGATTGTGGATCCGTTTCACAGATCTGGAGTCAGCTCTAAACAGTCTAGTGGATGTCTGACGTTTATATGCTTAAGATATTTTCAGAATTGTACGCACGCACCCACGTGGAATTTACTAGTCTATCTGTTTTTAACCAATTACAAAACATTTCGTATCTTACAATTTTGACTTATGGTCATCACGGTGGCGCAGTGAGTATCGCTTTCACTTCACAGCAAGAAGGTCGCTGGTTTGAGCCTCAGTTAGGTCCTTTGCCGTTTCTGTGTGGAGTTTGCATGTTCTCCCCGTGTTCATGTGGATTTTCTCTGGGTGTAGGTTAGAACACCTATATGTATGACGCAGTTAATGACATTATGTGCGAGTATAATTGATGTTGATTTGTGATTGTAAGCAGAGCGGCCTAGGAACTCATTGCGAGTGTTGAAGCTGGCTTCTGCTGATGAAACTGCAAACATCTTCAGTAAACATCTTCATTATCTTCAGTAAACTTTATTTACTTAATTGAATCTCTGACTCCGGCTCTTCTTCATCTGACAGACTGGTCAGTCGAACCAGAGATCTGAACCAAACTCACCTTATTTTATATTTCAATGAAAATGACCTTATCATTTGTTCAACCTTATGTGGTTTTAAACATTTATGAGCTTCTTTTGTTGGACACAAAAGAAGATATTTTGAAAAATGCCAGTAAATGGTACCCATTGACATTTTTTCCCCTGGCTACTATGGAAGTTAAAGGGTCCCAGTATCCAGCATTCTTCATAATATCTTATTTTGTGTCCAACAGAAGAAAGAAACTCACAAATGTTTAAAACCACATTATGGAAGTCCAACATTCCTCAAAATATCTTCTTTTGTGTTCAACAGAAGAAAGAATCTCAAATGCGTTTAAGAAAATTAAAGAATGAGAAATGATATAGAATTTTCATTTTTGGGTGAACTATCCCTTTACGTCGCAGCGTGTTTGATTAAAAAAGCAGAAATAGTGTATTCAGAAAGCAGCTCCAAGTTGAAGTCAGCAGTAAACTTTGCTTGACTGGCTCTGAAATGTTGCCGTTTTCAGGTCAGAAAGAGGGAAAGGAAGAGGCAGACAGTTAGAAACAGACAGAGAATGAGAAGAGGCAGGAATAACAGCAGGGGGGCAGTTTAAGTTGTCAATCTGAAGACAGGTGAGTTTAGTGTGGGTGACATGTCCTGCCTTTCAAGAACTGATCCACTCGGACGTAAATGATGCAAGGTGGTCAGACTGGCTAATGAAAAACACGGAGCAGACTCAACAGTGCATGCATGTGTATTAATGACCTGCTTCTGAGGCAATTGATGCACATTTCTGTCAAAAGCGATGGAAACATAAAATGCAGAGTAGATGTGGACACGAGCTCTGCATTAATAAAGGCTGATCTCTGCTGCTGTATCTGAAGACTGTTATCACTTCTGACTCTATAAACAGGCATGGCCTGGCTTCCTGTCTGCATTTCTGTATGCACATACAGCACTTTTATTGTCGAATCAACCTTGACCTATCAAAGCATATATATCGAGCACAGAAATGACACAGACAGTTATTTGTGGGCAGAATAGTAAAGACTATGGCATTTCAGCTCAGATGAAACAATAAAACTAAATACAAGAATAGATTTTTTTCCAAATATTGGAATTTTTGGCCTTGTAGACTCTGTTAAAACACACTTTTCACGCTCTCATTATTTTAAGCTTCTGGTCGTGTTGAAAATACTATTTTGAACATGTTATTAGAAAAAAAACAGTGTTGAACAATAATATTAAAATATATTGTTGATTTTGTGTGAATCATCAAGATTTTAATGTAAAAAATAAGATTTTTTTGTTATGATTTCATAAATATTTTTGAAATCTTTATCAGTTATAAAGTCTTTATGAATTATTGTTCATTATTATTATTATTATTATTATTATTATTATTATTATTATTATTATTATTATTATTATTATTATTATTATATACTACACAATAAAATGTAAAAGTCCTGTTTCATTAATAATAACTGTAGCGGTAATTTATTATTTTAAATTATTTTATTATTATTTTTATTTATTATTTAAAAATGGTAACAGAACGGAAAAAAAAAACCCTGAAGACTTGGCACTAATTTCCATAACAAATATAATTTGCATAAACCTGAGATATTACCACTAAGACTGATAAGGTAAAAATTTTGCCTTTCTTTACTATACTGTAAATAATATAGTCACAAAATGTTCTCTCTGGCAAGTTATCTAAGTTTTATAGCTCTTTTAGTCTTAATAAATAATTTTTCATTATTTAGTTATTTTTTTGTTTAATATTACGTAATAAAATGTAAAAGTCCTATTTCATTATTAATTACTGTAGTCATAATTTATTATTTAAAATTATTTAAAATTATATTTAATTATATATTATAATTATTTATTATTTTAAAAAAATGGTTAAGTCTTTGATAACTCTTGTTCACAGACAACAACAAAAAATCTGAAGACTTGGCAATAATTTCCATAACAAATCCTAAAATCGACAGAAGTTGAAAAAATCAGTTAAAGAAACACCTAAAAATGAATCACAAAGTAAAAAGGACATTATGTCAGGTGAAAAGAAGAAAAAAATGTAAAGAATAACGTTTAATGAGAAATTAATAATCACAATGCATTTTTAATAAACTCCACACTCCCACATGAATAAAGCAACTCATTACTGTGTTTATGCTTATGATAACTGAACGCTGTACCTCCACATACAGTATAAGGTGTGCTTGGATATATTTAGCATCTCTCTTGGTCCCTACCAAGTTTAATATGCAAAACTCTGAGGATTTGAACAGAGAACAAAGTAAGATCTGGTCTCTCTGGAGGAAGATAAGTGAGAATATGCAGAATATAAAGCACACATGCGAGAAAAAGTACCTGTGCTACAATAAGCAAGCACTATTGAATCTTCTCAGTAGCGAATGTCAGCATATGATCACTACACATTGTGCATAGTGCGCATGTGTGTTTCAATAGCTATATTTCAGAAGCAAAACAAAGGTTGGCTAAATCTGATGAACTTCCATATTATATACACTCACCGGCCAATTTATTAGGTACACCTTACTAGTACCGGGTTGGACCCCCTTTTGCTTTCAGAACTACCTGTTTCAGCAGCTCCCAAAGGAGCTGCTGAAACAGTTCTACACCTCCATCATTGAATCAGTCATCTGCACTTCAATAACTGTCTGGTTCAGCTCAGCTACCAAATCTGACCTTCAAAGACTACGTCGAATAGTTCGGACTGCTGAGCGAATCATTGGTACAACCCTCCCTACTCTCCAAGAACTGTACTTATCCAGAGCGAGCAGAAGGGCTGCCAAAATCACTCTGGACCCCTCACACCCAGCACACTGCCTCTTTGAACTGTTACCTTCTGGTCGACGCTACAGAGCACTGCGCACCAGAACAGCCCGACATAGGAACAGGTTCCTCCCTCAGGCGATCCATCTCATGAACACTTGATGATAATAATCATGGAACCAACATCACTACTTGCAATACACTTTCTACATACACATACACTTATTTAACAACACACTTTACATGCCAATTTGCACATAACAAGTACACTTTTTACACACGAATACACTTATTTAACAACACACTTTACATGCCAATTTGCACATAACAGCTGCACATATAATGTTGTATATAGTAATACACCTGTACATACACTTGTCTATTTGTATATTTGCATTTAACACTCACTTCTATTTTTTGAATATATTTATTATCTGTTTTTTGTCCTGTCTCTGTAATTCTGTTGCACTGTAGAAGCTCTGTCACGAAAACAAATTCCTCGTATGTGTGAACATACCTGGCAATAAAGCTCTTTCTGATTCTGATTCTTAATACTTTTTGGCATAGATATAACAAGGTACTAGAAATGTTCCTCAGAGATTTTGGTCCATATTGACATGATAGCATCACGCAGTTGCTGCAGATTTGTCGGCTGCACATCCATGATCCAAAACTCACGTTCCACCACATCCCAAAGGTGCTCTATTAGATTGAGATCTGGTGATCTTTTTCAGTCAATAATGAAGTAAATAACACTCAGTTTCTACCACAGACTGACAAAAGTTTTGCTTTATAAATTTTTGCTTCATTTATCCATGTCAATGCACTTCTGAGCTCGTGCTCCAGAGAAACCACCTTTGACAAACCTTTACTGCAGTTTTATTTAAAGTTTAAAGTTTTATTTATGGAGAAAATTAAAGTGCCACAGTGCCAGGGTAATTACTCTACTGCTATTACTGAAATGTGTATAATTCACAAAATGTGAAGCTGACTGTCTGGTTCTTGTCACATGATAAATAGTGCACATTCTGAAAAGGTGAGATGCAAAAATCTTATATAATCTTTTAAAAGAGGGCTTAACATATCAAAAGCAGTGTGCTTTTTGATAGTGTCGTCCTTTAAGTCCTTCAATTTTCATTGGATTCTGACCGTCTGTCCACATTTTATCACTCATCAGTAGTGCCAGACGGAATCTGCGGACATTTTTCGCTATTTCTGCAGAGTATTTTTTTTAAATCTGCGGATTTATGCGGAATGATTTTAGAAGTATCATAACTAAAAACTTAATATATTAAATAAAAAGTAATACATTTTTAACTTTTATTTAATGTTTACAATGCAAATCCAATTAGATCTACTTTATTTGGTAAACAAAGCAAGTCTCTCGAATAAAACTTCTACTAAAAGACAGAAAATATTACATTACAAACTGTATTGTAAATAAATCATATCAATATTTTCATATTAGTCAATATTATTACTAAAATTAATTTAAAAACTGAATAAATATAAATTTTCACACATTTACCCAAGTCAATAAACAGAATCAATGATGGGCTAAAAATCTGCGGAAATCTGCGGAATTCTGCACGCGCAGATTCTGTGTGGCCCTACTCATCAGCTAGGAAAAATCATTCTGAAAGTAATGATCATCCTAACGATATCGTTCCTCAGCATTTTTATCATTGTAGTGTGAAGCATGCTACTCTTTAACACTGTGCACAATTTCTAAAACTATATCTTTATCCTTATAGTTATCGTGCTTGGTGCGAACGGCCCTAAGATCTATATTTACTGCCAAGAGCCGCAGGTAGTAATTTGTTTTGCCTGTATATGTTTTTGACTCTATAGGTAATGGTGTGTGCAATATAAAGTGTACCTGTGAGATCGGTTGGTTGACGTAAATCCATCCTGTACTAGGGTTGATGTGAAAGTAAGCCGGATTCTGCTGGGACAGGGAGTATGTGATGGCCGAATTGGTGCCCTGATCGTCATCATGAGCCGCGGCCCTCAGGAAACTAGTCCCAACCGGCGTGTCCTCTCTCAAGAAGTCTGGCATGGGAAAGGTTAACACAGACGTCAACAAAAACCAATAACAACAGTCTAAAACCAAGAAATGTCTCGTGCTATTAAAATCCATGTGCGCTGAAAAGGAATGCGCGTCCCAGAAAACGTTTCAATCCTAGCCTTTAATTGTTAATGAGCTTTCCCAGTAGCACTTTCAATGTGACGAAAAGCATTTCTGACATCAAACTTGCTCAAGTTATATTTGCAATTATAAATAAAACCCCCTCGGAAGATTTCATGCACTTCCAGTAAGCTTTCCAGGATTGCATCCAGATTGCATGTAAAATGACTGGTGACGTGTTTATACGGCGTTCAAGCGCATTAAAGCTCACCTTGCTTATGCATTTTTAATATTGTGGTTAAATGTGTATTGACCACACTCAAGAATCCGGGACTTAAGTATTTGTTAAGCTTGCAAAATCCTCAATGCCATTAAGTGCAACGTTAAAGGTCTGCGTATAAATGTTTAAAGAGTCTACGAATAAAACCGGGGACTATGACTTTTTGCCATGCTATCACTCTTTTATATATGCTAACGGGTGGTGGAACTGATTTTAAGTACGGCCAACAAATGCAATCAATGAAGAAGACCATTTGGAAGATTTCATACCTAGTCATTTCTCGATAACACACAGCACTTTACAGTTTTATTTTAGGACTTATATCAGAGCAGCACACTGCCTTGCACAAATGCTAACATCAACAACAATCTGACCTGGTCTTCAATAAGGGTAATAAACACAGCACTTACACTGGTACCGGCTGTTCTCAAACTTGGGGTCGTTGTCGTTCTGGTCAGCGATGAGGACTGTGATCTGACAGATGCCGATGAGCGGCTCCTGTGCTTGGTCTGTAGCTGTGACTGATAAAGTGTACTCTCGCTGTTTCTCTCTGTCAAAGCTCACTGCTGTACTGATCACACCTGGGCAACACATACAGAGCACATATTTGATTTTCAGTGGTCAAATCCTGTTTTATATATTTTGTGACAAGCTTGAATTGCCTAAATGGCATTTTTTGGTTTGGATGCTTGGATACAAGAATTTCATCTGAACAAATGAGAATGTTCTTTTATTGTTTTACCATTTTTTTTTTGTAGATGAGGAAAAAGGAAGACGTGAAAAATAAAACAATGAAATAAAATAAATATAAATGAAATAATATTAAAATCTAATATTCAAATAAAGAATAAAATAAAATTTAAATAAAATAAAATATAAAATAAATTTAAATAAATTTTAAAAATAAAATAAAATAAAATTACATTGAGGAAAATGAAAACATGAAAAAAAAAGAAATTAAAAAAATATTAATATGTAAAATTTAAATAAAGAATAAAATTAATAAAATAAAATAAAATATAAAACTAAATATATAAATCTAAAACAATATAAAATAAAATATAATAAAATATACAATATACAATATAAAATAATAAAATGAAATAAAAAACAATAAAATAAAATAAAAATAAAGTAAAAGTAAGGAAAATTAAAACATGAAAAATAAAATAAAGAAATAAATTAAAGACAAATAAAATATTATTAAAATGTAAAATTTAAATAATCAAAATAAATAAAAAATAATATAATATAAAATTCTAAAATAAGATAAAACCTAAAATTAAAAATAATAAAAACATTAAATAAAATATAAAATAAATTCTAAAATAAGATATAAAACCTAAAAATAAAATAAAATAAAATAAAATAAAATAAAATAAAATAAAATAAAATAAAATAAAATAAAATAAAATAAAATAAAATAAAATAAAATAAAGTTGAGGAAAATGAAAACAATTTGGAAGTATGTACCTGTATCCGGGTTGATAGTGAACCCCGGTGAGGCTCCATCCCTCTGCATTATCCCGTATTTGACTTCCCCGTTGACCCCAGTGTCGGCATCATGAGCCTGTACTCGCAGGACAAAGGTGCCCGGGGGCTGATTCTCCAGAACCAGCGCATTCACACTGTAGTTGTGGCACTTCAAAAAAACACAACCAGAGTTTCAGACACAGACAGTTCACTGCTAGAATTATGGCCAATATCAAGGCCAGTATCAAGATCTTAGAGAAAAGCTAAATAGTTCTAGATTGACATGGATTGACTGAATATATTAAAAAAAAATTAAAAATCTGATTTTTGCTGAATCTTTTTAAGACTATGGGAGCTGAAAACCTTTTTTAAAAAGATAACATTACTTTTTTTTTGCTCACTTTTATTTAAGGTTTACAATGCAAATCCAATTAGAACCACTTGCTTGTTAAACTAAGCTACAGTTGGTCTCTCAGATAAGACCACTGCAAGACAGAACATATTACTTTACAAACTGTATTGTACACAAATCATCGAAACCTTTGCATTTTGTTCATTAATACAATTAAATAAAAATAAAAATGAATAAATACAGTTAAAGTCTAAACTATTAGCCCGTTTCAAATACTTTCCAAATGATCTTTACCAGAGAAAGGATTTTTTTCACAGTATTTCCTATAATATTTTTTCTTTTGGAGAAAGTCCTATTTGGATTATTTCGGCTACAATGAAAGCTGTTTTTAATTTACAAAAATTATACTAATACTAATAATTCTGACTACAACCATATATGCACTGTATAAAAGACTACAAACAAAAAGCTCTCTGAATAAAAGTTTTTGAGTAAACTGAACTAAAATATTTTTATTTGAAATGTTTACAATTAATACTTTATTTGTCCAACAAATATGGTGCTTTATTGATAAAAACTTGCACTTTTTTGTTGAACTAATACGAAGACGTAAGTCTTGTGTTGATGTGCCCTTGTTGTATTTTATTTAATTTTCTTAAAAACATTGTGATGTGCAGTAAAAATTCAAATGTTAAGCATACTAAACGCTAAGCTTTGAGTTCTAATACGCAATATTCTTGGATTCTTTTTTGATCTATCAAAAAATACAAAATTGTTTTTATATGGTTTGAACTGAGATTTTTTTGAGGTTTACTCATACTTTTATGTCTGTTCTGAATTCATGTACTTTGTTCACCTGCTAAAACAGTATAGTATGCTTTACATTGATCCAGTGTAGTGTAATTTAAAGTTTACTCAGATGTTTTTTTTTTGTTTGTTTATGTGTTTGTTTTTAAACACTAATAACTGTCATTTTATTTTGAGACAATGTTATAAAATTTCCAAATCAGTGGAAACATTCAGTAATAGCTGTGTCCAAACATGAATAATCCTGAAGGTGGCTTATGTCAAACCTTTGTTGAATTTTTACAGAATTTTTATTGTGTTTTGGACTTATTGGTTATGTGGTCTTCAGACCCTGTTTGTTGAGTTTACTCAAAAATGTGTGTGTGATAGGTTGCCTCATTATTTTAAGTTGGTTCAACTTTTTTTTTTTACAGTGTGTACACATTTAAATTGGAATATATATATTGAATGACAAATGGAATTCCGTCTCTCTACTCACAACAATAGAAAAGCAAGAAAAAGTGAGAACGGGCGAGCAAAGACACGAGAGATGCGTTTAGAATAAAGTGTTAATAAATTTCTCATGTGAGGTCCTGTGTCTCCATAATAGCAGCACAGACACTCATAATGAGGCCTCAAGCTCCCTCTTCCTCCTCCTCCTCCTCTTGCTTTCTCATCATGCTCTCATTACCGAGCGGGCATCTGGCAGGGCGTCCTGGTGAGCGGTGCCCACAAGGGAGCGGGATGTCAACTTAAGGCGATTAATCAAGTGACTAGATCGATACAGGGGCTAAAAGCTGGAATTAGCTTCCCTCCCCGGCTCTGAAGAGAATTCTCTCTGCGCTTTGCACTTCACACCTCTCATTGTCTTTCCACACACACAAACACACACACGCACCCACCCTTCTGAGAGGGCTTAGGGAGGATTTCTCAGTTTAGCAAGGGAAAAGACTCGAACAGATAGTCTATTGCCGTAATCTGCAGTGCTATTAGGAGAGCTGGCACGGAGCAACTACAAAGCAGGGTGAGGGTTTGTATTCGGCTGAATGTCAAAGAAAAGAAAAAATGTGTGAGGCCAAGATGAGGACGTGTTAATGGTGAAGCTCGTAACAGTCAGTGGAGAACAGGATTGGGTCAAATTGCGCATTGAAATCTAAAGAATAATATGCTGGTGCATGAACATATTTCATATTTTAAATAATAATGAAACTAAAATGCTCTAAATAATATTTAAGACCCATTTAAATTATTTAATTTAACTGTAAAAATGGTATGTAAATATACAGGTAGAGTCACAATTAGTAGCCTGATTCTATTAGAACGTTGTTCCAGGATCAACATAGATGTTCATCCAGGAACATGTCCTACTAGGTTAAATCAGATTGGCGTATTGGCTTGATGGATATGACATCATTGTAACCATTAAATGAATGTAAATTAAACATAAACTTCATTCATTCATTTTCTTTTAGGCTTAGTCCCTTTATTAATCTGGGGTCGCCACAGCGGAATGAACCGCCAACTTATCCAGCATTTGTTTTACGCAGCGGAAGCCTTTCCAGCTGCAATCTCTGGGAAACATCCAGACACACTCATTCACTCTCATACACTACAGACAATTTAGCCTTTCCCAATTCACCTATACCACATGTCTTTGGACTGTGGGGAAACCGGAGCACCCGGAGGAAACCCACGCAACCACAGGGAGAACATGCAAACTCCACACAGAAGTGGCAACTGACCCAGCCGAGGCTCGAACCAGCGATTTTCTTGCTGTGAGGTGAACGTGTTACTCACTACGCCATCGTGGCGCCTAAACATAAAGTTTTTTTTTTTAATTTTACAATGCCATGATGACAGTTACTGTTTTTGGTGAGGTACTATCTGTTGCTTTTTTTCTTTTTTCGATAGACTTAAATTCTTTTAAAACGTTTAAAAATGTTAATGCTAATATCACTGCTAATAAATACAAAATCAGAAACCTAATTGCTCTATGTAAGTTTTTAAACCGTCAACAGTATAAAGCAGAATGGAATCAGAGGAAATGTAAAAAAAGAGGAGAGCATAGCATGATAGCAAAGAATACGAGTTGTTTTTCTAATACAATGCTGATAAATATTTATGAATAACATTGTTTCTAGATGATTTTATTGTGAAGGTGATGTAAATGTGCATTGCGCAATGAATTATTAGCTGCACAGAGCATAAGAATCATCACAGTTCAAGAGTCATTTAGTATCCGAACACACTGACTAAAAAATAAGACTGCTGAGGTGAACAAACATATTTCTTTATGCTCTTATTAATAAATTACCATTAATAAATGCCTGAATAACTTTCAAGGTTTGAATTTTAGCACACCAAACAGTACTATGTTGAGACACAGTGAGAAGGAAAAAGGCAAGAATTCAAATCATTTGCCAGAAATATGAGTTGACAAAGGACAGAAGTAAACAGTGCTAGACTGATCATGGACACATGGCTCCACATAACAATAGAGACAATGCAAGAATAAGGAGAGCAATACATGATGACCAGAAGATTTAGAATAATATTTAGGGTAAAGTGTTTATAATAAGCTGTAAAACAAAACGTTGGCTCAACTTAAAATTGTAAGGCAACTCACTGCAGAGCTTTTTAAGTGCACTCAACTTAAAGTCAAGTGCAGTACTTGGGTTAAAAATTAAGTCAACTCAAAAAAGCTGTGCAGCAAGTTGCCTTACAATTTTAAGTTGAGTTAACTTTTTTTTTACTGTGGCATATCTAATGTCTAAACTTGAAGTGTAGCAAATGTATTTGTGCAATGAATTAGCTGCACAGCCTATACAATAAAACAAGCAGAGAGAGATATTTATAAAACACAGACTATAGAAAAAAAGAATGTGCTGGGGTATTCATGGTGTCACAACCACCAGCAAGCTATTCTTGCAGATCGCTGGTATACATGAGGATCGCTAACAGACTACAAGTTCCAGTACATGGACTATAAGTTTCAGTCATGCACCACACACACTCACACCGGTTTCTGATCTTGACTGATTGCAAACACACAGCCGGAGGATTGTCAAAGACTGATTACATGGACTATAAATACAGCGCTAGGCATGGGCTGGTGTAAAATTCTGACGGTATGATGACCTTGGATAAAAGATTACTCTTCAGTGTTTGAACTCTAAGTAGTGAATATTAAACAACACTGAACTGAACTGAACTCAGCTATATACTAGCTAATAATTTACTAGCTAATAACTAAACTGACATTTTCAATTTACTATAACCTTCTATGTGAAGCTGCTTTGACACAATCCACATTGTAAAAGCGCTATACAAATAAAGGTGAATTGAACTGAATTGAATAAAAATATCATGGTTTGACTTGGTTTATCAAGATTTAGCGTGCACTGCACTTTAACCAATCGATACTTAAAACTATGTGTACACCTATTCTTTGTCTTCTACATACTGCTGTCAACATTGCCAATTGTACATTGTTTTGTTTCTTTTTGGGAGTATGTTGTTGTATGTTGTATTTGCACTGTCTGGAGCCAGCACCTAAGCTTTTCACTCATGATAGCACACGTGCTGCTGACAATGTGACAATAAAAGTGATTTGATTTGATTTATTGTGTTTACTGCTCTGAAATATGTTCTTTTTAAATGTCTGGGTAAAAACAAAAACTTTTTCCCCCTTTGAACACATTTAAAATATTTTGGAGCATGTAGACATGTCATGCTAAATAATCCAAATGAATCATTGACTTCTGCAGTCTTCACTCGTTTCAAAAACACAAATTTCTTTTCAATATTACAATGCTTTTTCCTTTCCATGCCTTGCCTTCCATGTTAGAACCTTGCTTTGTTTTGTTTGTTTACGTTTGATGCTGCCTGCCTTTTGACCATTCGCCTGTGTATTGACCATGACTCTGGATTGCCCGTATACATCTGTTTGCTCCTGTGTTGTCTGTTGCTTGCCTGGCCATTCTCTGCATAATAAACCCTGCACTTGGATCCGCACTTCCGTTATCAGCGTCCCCACATTCAAATTACCATTAAAAACTTACCATTAATAAATATATAACTTTCAGTATTTGAATTTAAGCACTTTTTAATGTGTGTGTATATATAGTTCCACATAAAAATACTGAAAGAGCAAGAAAAAGCATGAATTGGGGAGAAATACACGATGACCAGGATGTTTTTCTGGTATAAATTATTCATAAATAGCTTTATTTTCTTTATGTGTAATATAGTTTCTAACTCATTTCATTTTCGAATGATGCATATGTATTTGTACAAACAATCATTAGCAGCACAAAGCATGAAAACCCTCAATATTTAAGCGATGTTTAGAAACCAAACACTAAAAGCAACTGCTGATGTGTTCAAAATACTTTAATATTAATAAATTACCATTAAAAATAGATAACTTTCAGTATTTGAATTTAAGCACATTTGTATATGTACTATATATAAGACTGCACATAACAATGGAGAAAAACAAGAAAAGGCATGAATTGAGGAGAAAGATACGATGACGAGGAGCTATGTTTTTTTGCATTAGAGTTCATAAATGACTTCATTTTCTCAAGTGTAATATAGTTTCTAACTTATTTCATTTCCGAATGATGCAAATGTGTTTGTGTAAACAATCATTAGCAGCACAAAGCATAAAAACCATCAATATTTAAGCGATGTTTAGAAACTAAACACTATGACTATAGAAAAGCAACACTGCTGATGTGTTCAAAATACTTTAATATTAATAAATTACCATTAAAAATAGATAACCTTTAGTATTTGAATTTAAGCACATTTGTATATGTACTATATACATGTGTCCAAATAACAATAGAAAAAAAAAACAAGAAAAGGCATAAATTGAGAAAGACACGATGACGAGGAGCTATTTTTTTGCATTAGAGTTCATAAATGACTTCATTTTCTCAAGTGTAATATAGTTTCTAGCTTATTTCATTTCCGAATGATGCAAATGTGTTTGTGTAAACAATCATTAGCAGCACAAAGCATGAAAACCATCAAAATTCAAGAGATGTTTAGAAACCAAACACTATGACTACAAGAAGAAGCAAGACTGCTGAGCTGTTCAAACAACTTTTCCTGTTAATATTAATAAATTACCATGAATAAATACATAAACAACTTTCAATGTTTGAATTTAAGCACTTCTTACAGCCTGATGTGCTCTCAGACTCTTGAAACCAGTTGTGAACCAGTGAATAAGAAAATAAAAAAAGACTCTGGTCAGCAGGGTGAGAGCAGAGAAAAAGATAGTAAGGAATAGGGCCAGATGTTGCCCCTGGGGCTCACTTAGCGCCTCTATTTCATATGCATCCCCTGTGCCGGTGAGTAATTCCCCCTTGAAATATTCATAGGCAGCAGCAGAGGAGGTGGCGGCGGCGGCAGCAGAAGTGGGGCCTGTGGGGCTCACGGAAAGTGTACAGGGACGCACTTCTGCCTCCTACACACTCACCAGCGGCCTGCGCACTGCAGCTCTCCCACCGGAGACCTCCGAGAGCCTTTAGATCTCCTACTGCCAGCTGTCTGCTCTTCCCACAGCTCAGCTTCACCTGTCTCTTTCTTACTCTGCTACATTTAGAACACACTCTTTAATATTTGCTCTCCTTCACTTGTTTAGAGTTAGGAAAATTTGCAGAATAGCTTTATTAATACAACGTACTCAGTTTCTGCAGATTTGTCGGTTGCGTCGGCTGCACATCCATGATTCGAATCTCCCATTCCACCACATCCCAAAGGTGCTCTATCAGATTGAGATCTGGTGACTGTGGAGGCCAGTGAACTCATTGTCATTTTCACGAAACCAGTCTGAGATGGTTTGCACTTTATGACATGGAGTGTTATCCTCCTGGAAGTAGCCATCAGAAGATGGGAACACTGTGGTCATAAAGGGATGGACATGGTCAGCAACAATACTCAAGTAGGCTGTAACATTGACACAATGCTCAATTAATGGGCCCAAAGTGTGCCAAGTAAAATATCCCCCACACTATTACACCACCACCACCAGCCTGAACGTTGATACAAGGCAGGATGGATCCATGCTTTTATGTTGTTGATGACAAATTCTCACCCTAGCATCCGAATGTCGCGGCAGAAATAGAGACTCATCAGACCAGGCAACGTTTACCAATCTCCTATTGTCCAATTTTGGTGAGCCTGTGTGAATTGCAGCCTCAGTTTCCTGTTCTTAGCTGACAGGAGTGACACCTGGTGTGGTCTTCTGCTGCTGTAGCCCATCTGTCTCAAGGTTTGACATGTTGTGTGTTCAGAGATGCTCTAATGCATACCTCGGTTGTAACGACTGGTTATTTGAGTTACTGTTGCCTTCCTATCGCGTCGAACCAGTCTGGCCATTCTCCTCTGACCTCCGGCATCAACAAGACCTTTGCGCTCACGGAACTGTCGCACACTGGATATTTTCTCTTTTTTCAGATCAATCTCTGTAAACCCTAGAGATGGTTGTGCATAAAAATCCAAGTAGATCAGCAGTTTCTGAAATACTAAGAACAGCCCGTCTGGCACAAACAACCATGCAACAATCAAAGCCACTTAAATCCCCTTTCTTCCCCATTCTAATGCTCAGTTTGAACTGCAGCAGATCGTCTTGATCATGTCTAAATGCATTGAGTTGCTTCCACGTGATTGGCTGATAAGAAATCTGCGTTAACGAGCTGTTGGACAGACGTACCTAATAAAGTGGCCGGTGAGTGTATTATGCTATTCTTATGCTTTAGGGAAGTCAAAAAACATACAGTACCATTAAGAACTAATGCTAAAAATGACAAATTGTGATATTCTCTATTTCAGCAATGATTCTGTCTTCACATTTGTGCAGCTCATTGATTTTCATTGTTTCTTTACTAAAATGGGGGATAAAGCAAGACTGAGACATATCATCAGTAGGCACAACTCATTCTTTATCCTTCATCTCGCACTACATCTTCGACTCGATCATTTCTATTTATCAACTCCTACCCCATTCTTCACTTTTTGTCCCCTCAGACTTTATCTGTCTCTAAACTCTGCCATTAGTGAGGTGTTCACAGTGGCACTGGTATTAAAAGCCCGGGGCGCTTTAAGCAAGGCAGATTTAATGAGAGAATATATTTGAATTTTATAGTGATATATCAACACTGGTAGAGTCAGACTTTTCTGCTGTACACACTAGGCTATATTCATTCTTCATGTGCACAGATTGGGTCATTAAAAGTCCTGTGAAATACTTTGAGATGTGCATTTTTATTAGATGTTTGACGTTATCTCTTGTTTTTTTATTTATTTTTTTGCTTTTGTTTTTTTTTCTTTATTAACAAGAACCAGGATGTTCAGTTTTATTAATACAACAAAATCACTTCACATTCCTTAACAAGAAGAATTAAATGAGAAAAAAAGTAAATAAATAAATAAAACAAACAGATGAGAGGGTACATAATTATTAAATTACATATAAATATATTATACATTTGTACTAGAGAAAACGCATGTATACAAACATTGTTATGCAAAAATGTTAAAGGAGGAGCATATATTAACTGTTTTAGTTGCTTTTCTAATTTTAGACTTAGAAATCACTTTTACATACATTTTAATCTCTTTTTATAGCACCATGAAGAGAGTTTTGCTTTTGGCAAATGTGGATTTGTGTATCTGAAAGGTATATAACAATAAAATTAAGTTTATAATAAAACCAGCATCTTTTAAAGAGAGATCCTTAACATAATAAACCAATATCACATGTTTATAAGGCTTGACGTAATCTCAACTGAAAAATGAAGAGTGGGCGGGACATAGAGTAGCTCCTCACCTTTAAATAACAGCCAATAGCTTTTCGTTTTCATCAGTGCTCTGTCAGTGCGAGTGGATAGATTAGGGCCCCGTTTACACTAGTGCGTTTTAGTTTTAAAACGGCGTTTTAGCAAGAAAATGATCCGCGTCCACACTAGCGTTTTCACCCAGCATCTCAACAGATCTCCGTCTTCATTACTCCACTAGAAACGTATATCACGTGACCATTCGCACACTCTGGGCATGCGCGTTCAAGTATAAACAGGAAGCATGCGTCTCGCTCGGCATTTGGTTATTGTTAGTCAACAAACGCTGGTTGAACGATGAACGCGATGGTAAAGAAAGCAAGAGAGGTCTTTTTGTGGACAGACGACGAGGTCGAGTTGTTACTTAAAGTAACAAATGAATATAAAACATCCATGGCTATCGAAAATACAGTTTTTACAGTGAAGGCTGGTCTGCCGTCTGCCGGTGACGTTATAGCCACGTGCGCTTGACGAATAAGGAAAGCATACGCAATGACCCAAAGCCCCAATCACGTAGCGGATCTCAGCAGCCACGCCTCCGTTTTTAAAAGTATGCGTTTTCCTCCATCCACACTGAGACGCAGCAGCAGCGTTTCAGAATGAAAACGCTCTCTCCAGCGTTTCTAAAACGCTCCGTTTTCGCACCTCGAAAACTCCGGCGTAGTGTGGACGGATGGCGTAACCGTAGCAAAACTTATGTGTTTTAAAACGAAAACGCAGTAGTGTAAACGGGGCCTAGGAGTGCTTTCACATGGTAAAGGCTAGAACGGATACGCGGCCAGCGGTAATGCGATAAGCACATTAATATAGCGGCATTTTTTATGACACTGTATAACAATAATTTATATTTTTACAGTACTGTGACGGTTGGGTTTAGGGTTGGGGTGGGGGTTAAAAATACATTGTATTGTGTCATTTAATAGATAACATAAAATACTCGGTACTACTGTTTTCAGGTTACTGTGACGGTTGGGTTTAGGGTTGGGGTGGGGGTAGACGATAATAAAATACAATGAATGGGAAATTTAATAAATAATACAAATAATTCTTGTTAACTTCCGCCCGCAAACGTATCCGTTCTTGCAACTACCCTTTCACACCTGCCTTATTTAGTTCTGTTGAATCGCACTAGTGTTCGTTTGGGCAGGTGTGAATGTAGCAATCGTACTCGAGTGCACACCAGGTACTGCGACCTACTTGAAGAGGTGGTCTCGGAACGCCTTCAAACACACCCTGGAGCGGTTCATTTGTGGTGAGAACATGATTCAAACTAAAACAGACCCAACTGCAAAAAGTACCGCTGCTTTTTGGACTAATCCAGCTGCCGTAGTCCGATGTGCTATGTTATGGGGTGTGGAGGAAAAATATTTGTTGACAGCGCTTTACCAACGGTTTTAAACAGAAAGTGAGAGTGAGAGAGAGAGAGAGAGAGAAAGAGAGGGAAAAACATTACCTGATGGAGTGTTGAAAATATTTTTGGAAAATTACCATGTTGCAGTTTAGCTAAATTAATTCACGCCTTCGCCGATTGCAATGCATTAAAACATTATTTTCCAGCCGCTCTTCATTCTCGAAATCTATAGTTTGTCTAAAGTGATGTATACAAACTATATAGTATACTGGGCAGGGATACAATCAGCCAGTGCAGCAACATTTTGTGTCTGCCGGTTTGTTTACTTGCGAGAGTTCGATTGGTAAATTCCAGCAAGTTAATTCTGACCAATCGAAAAGCAGATTTGAAAATACGTTTAATAACATCTAACGAATGAGTGATGTGGATTTTGTCACATGACTGCATTTTGGTTCTTTTCAACTAATTCGGACCAAAGCAATCAGTGTGGTGTAAAAAGGACCCAAAACGTCAGGAAATGGCTACAATGTATTGTGGGAATATAAATTTATATAATCTAATTTCAAATTAACAATAATCTACATATAACTGAAAAGTTATACTCTTTGGTTTTTTAATCATATAATTACATTAACAGCCCAGCCATGAGGGACACCTTTGTCTCCCTGACCACTGCCTGAGCCAATGTGATGCAAATGCTGTAAACGGGGCCTCAGTGACTCTGCCTTTGTCTTCAGATGATACTTCCAGGCCAAAGAAACTCCTTTTGTTAACTCATGTGGTCAGTGTCTGGGCAGGTTTCTCACACCTATATTCTGGTTATCATGCTGACTCCCATACTTAAATTGCATCCTTTGCTTAGCAATCTCCCCTCCTCCTAAGAAGACAATATAGACAGCACAACTTTGTCTCAATTCAGACTCGTGATAAAACTCGCAGACTGCAGACCCTCCAGTAGGCTCTGCAGACGCATGGACTTCTTGAAGACGCTGTATGACTGCAGATTAACCAACACGTCTCAATAAAAGGATTCTGCTTGTTTCGAGTCTCCTGGTCTGGGTTCTCTTTCTCTCTTTCCGCCAGTATTTAACAGTATCCAAACCTAGTGAACCAAACCACAGACGTGAAAGCACCCTAAGCGGATCAAACGAAAAGCAAATGAGAAGCGTCTTGAAGAGGGTGGGGCATGTCAGATACTAGAGAGCATTTGATTGGTCAAGATTTGATGAGTAACTGAAGTATGAAGTGACATGAATAAAACAGTTGATCAATTTAGGCAGAAGTGACAACTTGCGAGCTTTTGGATGTTTATATCAGTTTAATATTTTCTAAACACAAGCACACTAGCTAATAGCCATCCTTAAACTTACAGACTAAAACTAACATCTTTAAATTTAATTTCAGAGGACTTTTGGATATAGATTTGCACGAGTTTTCAAATAGCTTTTTTAATCCTAGCTTGTCAAACAATGGCTTCATGTTGATATCACTGATGGACTGATTTTAAGATATGTTTAACCTCACCTCATCAAACACAGGCTTGTTGTTGTTGATGTCATTGATGCCCACGATGACCTGTGCGCAGCTGCTGAGGGGCAGTGCTCCACCGGCTGCATTGTCATCAGTGGCTGTGACATTCAGGACATACTGAGGACCCCGCAGTCTAGGAGGAGGACTACGCCGCAGTTTGATGATGCCTGTAAATAAGTCAATAAAACACTTCAGCTTATCTTAATGTCTTGAGGAGGAAAACACCTGACTGTAGTATCAAACTGAGAAAGTATATTAGAAATTCACTGCATAATCACTTTTTTTCAGTGATGGGTTGCGGCTGAAAGGGCATCTTCTGCATAAAATAAATGTTAGGTAGTTAGTAGTGGGTTCATTCCACAGTGGCAACCCCTGATAAATCAGGGACTAAGCTAAAGGATAGTGAGTGAGTGCATAATCACTGAGTGTGTACACTTTTGCACACTTAAAATTGAACGTAAGGTGTTGTATTAATAAAATAAAATAACACTTAAGTACACTTAAAAAAAGTACATCTTAAGATAATGTGATCTAACTGAAATGAAATGACACTTAAATCCCATGCTTCAAAAGAAGAATTTTTGACAATTAGAAAATTTGGCATCATGTTAAAATCCAATGTGAACACATACTGTATGGAACAAACATGGAAGACAAATGAAACACATATGAAACACATGGTTTTGGAACATTTCTGTGTGGAGAATGATCATTCTAATGTTATTCTTTTTCCACATAAATATCCAAAAGCACATTTCACATTCATTTAATTTCATTTTCCTTTATCTTAGTCTCTTATTTATCAGGAGTCGCCACAGTGGAATGAACCGCCAACTATTCCGGCATATCTTACGCAGCGGATGACCTTTCAACTGCAACTTAGTAGTAGGAAATTAACGTGAAACCCATGTGGCGCTTGAGTTTTGTTTTCTGTAAAAGTTCATCGACACTTTTAAAAAAGTGCACTTTGTAATTATTAATGGCAAAATAAGTTTTATTATTTATTATTTTTTAACTTATATCCTACTTTAAGCGATCGTTCAACAAAAATTTGAAATCTGTTCATTATTTACTTTACTTGACATAAACCTGTTTGGGTTTCTAGCTTTTGTTGAACACAAAACAATATATAATAATGAAAAAGACTGGAAAGCTGTAACCACTGACTTCCATAGTATTTGTTTTTCTTACTATGGAAGTCGATGCTGTCAAACATTTTTAAAAATATCTTCTTAAGTGTTCAACAGAATAAGAAAACTCTTAAAGTCTTGGAAACACTTGAGGCTAAGCAAATGGATAGTACATTTTCATTTTTGAGTGAACTATCCCTTTAAGTGAGTTAATAAACAGTCTAAAGTTTAACTGAATGTAATATAAATCTAAACAACACTATTTCGTCACCTCAGAATTATAAGGTTCTATCTGCATTTTGAATGATTTTGAGATATTGTCGTCAAAGTTTTTGCATTCCATAGCAAACAGAACGTGTGTAACATTTGATTTTGAAATAAAGTCTTAAAATGTAAAACAACTTTTAAAAAAACATCCCATGCTGTAAAAACGTTCTCAATTAATAAGAACATGTCAATAACTCAATTTTGACAAAAAAATCAGATAGAACCTTATAATTTTAAGGTAACGATTTCTATTTAAAGGGCACCTATTTTACCCCTTTTTCAAGATTTAAGATAAGTCTTTTGTGTCTCCAGAATGTGTCTGTAAAGTTTCAGCTCAAAACACCCATCAGATTATTTATTATACCTTACAGAATGTTGGAATTTTCTGCTTTAAACACAATGTAGCTGTTTTTGTTGCCTGTGCCTCTAATGCTAGTTCTCCCCACCCACTGTTCCCATGTGCCTCTCAGAGTGTGCCTCAATCTCCACCTCGGCTGCATCAGATAAACAGCACAGTAACAGACATGAAGGAAGCAGATCTCACATAGCGTTTGTGAGAAATACTACAGTAAGAACTTTCCCAATGATTATTTGATGTATTTGTTGTGGAGTTGATTCAAGCCTTTCAATGACACAATGTCACACACAATGTTGTTTCAAAGTTCACGCACACACACAGATACACACAAACACATTTAACTTTGCAGTGTTTTTGCACACAAATGTGACAGGATACACGTTAATATGCACTGCTGTATAGATATTCGCTATGTTAATGTAGAAAATAAACCTGATTTCACGTCCACAAACCGGGATTGAAACGTCTTCTTTTATAATTGTACTGACATAATAAATACACGGTGATAAAGACGGTAAAACTGCTATTCATTGACATGCATTGTTTTAAAAACATTTTAAACTTAAAAACTCCTTCTTGATCACATTTGATGGTGATTGATGATCACAGAGAGCTGAACAGATCTTTTAATCTTGGTTGCTTTGTCAATCAATTCAATGGGCATGGAAACCGCACTCCTAAGTCAAGTTGCAGTAGGCCTCAAAATGGAACAGATACCTGAACACATCATATTAATTTCACATTTAATTGTATTTTTGCATATAACTCTACTCTTTTAACTGTATTCTGTTACAGGGAAACACCCATACACTCTCCTTTACACACATACTAAGTGTGTGTAACTACTTTACACTAAGGACAATTTAGCTTACCCAATTCACCTGTACCGCATGTCTTTGGACTTGTGGGGGAAAACAGAGCACCCGGAGGAAACCCACACTAACACGGGGAGAACATGCAAACTCCACACAGAAATGCCAACTGACCCAGCCGAGGCTCGAACCAGCTGTGAGGCGATTGTGCTACCCACTGTGCCACCGTGATGCCCTCTTTGACTATATTTGTTTCACAAAGCTATCGTTTTTAACACACTCAAATCAAAACATTAGCATTTTAAAAAATTAAACGACAACTGCATTTGCATATCCAGCTTTACAATATCGCAAAACGGCTTCTAATGGCTGCACACTCGCCAAACAACTGAGAAGTAGGTGGTAGTGTGCAAAAAAAAAAAAAGAAAAGAAAAGAAAAAAAAAGCACTGCTGCATCTTTGAAGTGACAACTCCACGCAGCTTTCTGAGAGCCGAAGCCATGGGCCATCTCTCTCTGCGCTGGCCTGTAATGGGTTGGGGTGGTGGAACAGTCGTGCCGCGAGGCTGATAAGACAGGAGAGAGCTTTAGCATACTGCTGTTTTCCCGCTCTCAGGCATAAAATGTGCTGGTAAACAAACGAAAAGCAAACACCGCAGACAAATGTAACCTTGAGACTGAAAGTACACAGGCAGGCAGGCAGGCAGGCAGGCATGAAAACAGACAAACATTGCATTCACACACAAGTGCACACATACACACACAAAAAAAACAAGAGCTGTAGACCAAATACAACACAAGGGGTGTTTGTTTTTCCCACAAATACCACAAACGTGGGCTGAATGATGGATTAAAGGAGCGTGCTGAGCAGACAGGAAGTGGAAAATCATTTTTGAATGGCTTGAGATGTCCCCGTTTAAGAAAGCATCCTTAACGCCAAACTGAGGAACAAACTGGTGTGACGCCATTTCAAAAAACAACCTAGCTTGGTTTAAGACCCGTTCATTTTAAGCATAATAGCTATACAAATAACGATACAGATTGGGTTGTTAAAACCGTTCTGAATGTAAAACGACAGCAGAGTTCAGACCACCACTACAACAATAAAGATGTAACTAAATGATATTGCTGGATCACTTTCAGAATGATTTTTCCCTAACTAATAAGTGATAAAACATTGACAGCCAGTCAGAATCCATAGAAATATTAAGGGCTTGAGCAATTTAAAGCTAAAGACGACACTTTGGAGAAGCACTGCTTGAAATGAAGCCCTCTTTTCAGATTATTTAAAGATAATAACTATAAAGAAAACGGTCACACTATACAATATTCATACAATAAAACACTATACAATAAGATTCATTAGTTAATGTTAATTAATGCATTTACTAACATGAACAAACAATACATTTACTACAGTATTTGTTCATGTTAGTTAACCTTAGTTAATGAAAATTCAGTTGTTCATTGTTAATTCATGTTTACTCCTGGTGCATTAACTAATGTTGGACTTGTATGTTAATAAAGCATTAGTAAATGTTCAATTATGATTAATAAATGTTGTACAAGTGTTGTTCATAATTAGTTAATGTTACTAAACGCATTAACTAATGAACCTTATTGTAAAGTGTGACCAAAAAAACAAGTGGCTACCATTGGAACGAACTATGAAAATGCATGAAAGTTAGGCCCCGTTTACACTAATACGCTTTAGTTTTAATAAAAACTATCCACATCCACACTGTCGTTTCATCTAGCGTTTCTGAACAGATCTCTTTCCACACTACACCGCTGAAAACCAACATCACATGACAATACACACACTCTAGCTTGTGCTGCAGCATCTGCTGACGTCTGGGTGCTTTGAGCACACATCCCCAGGTGAGAGCAGCGCACGTCGGACAGTTCAGCAAGGATCTACCGCTGGATCTCATCTCACTACAGTTGTTAATTGTGATATTTAATTCATCAAGTCTCCATTGAACGACTCTTTGGTCTTTTGACTCTATTACAGTTCTTGTTCCCAGGTAATGTGTTTTTTCTGAGAGAAAAGATAAGTTAATATAAATTTATTCCTATATTGTATAAACTTATTGTATCATTGATTGCCATTTTTGATTATTAAACTGATATTCAGCAAAAGAGACAGGGTATGTTTCATATTTTTCAATGAAAATGAAAGGAGGCATTTATGTTATAGGCTCGGTTTTGATATAAATATGCTTACAGTGAAGATGACAAAACCTCCATGTTTGCACTAAATGCTTAGTTTTGGGGCTTGAAAACTCAGCGGTAGTGTGGATGGAAGGCAAAACTTACGCGTTTTAAATCTAAAACATATTAGAGTGAACGGGCCTTAGTCAAGCCAGGCTAGCAAAATGTTGATTCATTTTATGGCACATTAACCATTACAGTTTTAAGTGACTTCGTAGTTTTATCTGTATGAACAAAACAGATAGGTATTTTAAGCTGAATTGAAATTTATATTAAAAAATATTTTAATATAACATATGTATTATTCATTTATATTATAAATTTATATTATAACAACAAAATCTGTAATCATACTGCATGTACACAATATTCATTGATAACTTGACATCACAACCTGCTGTCAGACAAAAAAAAAAAAACATAGAAATGGTAAAGACTTCAAAGTACTATTGGTTTGCGGTGATAACACAATACTAAAGGTGTTTGTGGCTCTGAGGCCATGCCTTCTTTGACATGGAAATGTTCGAGGGTTCATTTCTTCTCTTCAGTTCGTTAAGTTCAGACGGAAGTAAAAATTGCTATATTATATAGGGATTGGAATGTTTGCAGACAATGAACTGCTAAAAAGGTATCTCAAGTGTTTTTTTTATGTAAACACATTAAACATCTTTGTTGTGATTATATTAATTCATGACATATATTATTGTGATTATAATAATTCATTCAAAAATAAAAATTCTGTCAACATTTCCTCACCCTCCAATTCTTCCAGAATTATTTGAATTTCTTTCCTTGGCTGAACACAAAATTATATATTTTCGAGATCTTCTATTGTTGTTCAACTGCAGTAAGAAACTTTCAATCCACTTTGGGGATGAGTAAATGGTGAAAAAACTTCAATAATGGTGTGAACTACTCATTTAAGGCCTTGGACCGGATGCTTGGATGCCATTGCCATAGCAACAAACTTTCGAGTTTGCATCCAATTTGACTCAACTCACCCTTCTGGTTGTCCAGTTCAAAATTGCTGTCTTCATTTCCCCCAGTAATGGCATACGTTACGCCATCCCCGTCTGGGTCTTTGGCGTGCACAATGGCTACTAGCGTTTCGGGCCCGGCGTCTTCAGAAAGGAAGGTTTTATATCTGCAGAAAAAGAAGACAGAAAGAGACAGATCAGGCTCAGAACATCACAGACCCACCATCTGCTTCCTCTACACGGCCTCTGAAGTGCATCCCAGGGCGCACACAAACAACCACGCAGTCCCTGCACTGAGAAGAACCAGAGCAAATCCTAACATAAACACACACACACACACACACACACACACACACACTGCAGCTCTAATGATGATACACCAACACCAGCTCCTTTATATGTCTCCCAAACTCCTACCAAGGGAGATGATGTTCTCAAATAGAGTGCAGTGTGTGTGTGTGTGTGTGTGTGTAGACAGCTTGCTTGCTACACTGTGATTGTTGTCTTTCTGCTGAATCGGACCAAATGTCTGCCTCTCCTTCTGGCTACATTTAATAAATGCCAGAGCCGTATAGCCTGACGCCCAGCTTTCACGGGACCCTCGGCTCGCTTCTGCTCTGATGAAATCCCATTGTGATGGAAAAAGAGTGTAAAATTCATATCTCTATATTCTCAGGCTCTCTGAGACCGGGCTGGAGGAGATACTAGGAAAGAAGGAGAGAACTGTACAGAAAACTAAGACAGAGCAGACAGAGGATGTGAAAAACGAGTCAGGTTAACATTTGTTGACTCAAAATAATATTTAATTTTTTATTAAATATTATTTACATTTTCGTGCTGAATTTGTATTGTACATAACTGTCGCCTGGACACTGCAGTAAATAAAAAAATGATATATGGAAAAATATATTATATCTGGTTGTCAAGGTGACGCAGCGAGTACACTAGCACGATCGCCTCATAGCAAGAAGGTCGCCGGTTCGAGCCTCGGCTGAGTCAGCTGGCGTTTCTGTGTGGAGTTTGCATGTTCTCCCGGTGTTCCGGTTTCTCCCACAAGTCCAAAGACATGCGGCTATAGGTGAATTGGGTAGGGTAAATTGGCCGAAGTGTATGAGTGTGAATGATTGTGTTTGGATGTTTCCCAGTGAAGGGTTGCAGCTGGAAGGGCATCCGCTGCATAAAACATATGCTGGATAAGTTGATGGTTCATTCCGCTGTGGCGACCCCAGATTAATAAAAAACTAAGCCAAAAAGAATATGAACGAACGAATGAATGAATGAATATTATATCTACAAATCTGCAAAAAAAAATTGTATTATATAATAAATATTTATGTGGAAAAATTATATAATTATTATCAATGTATATGTATATTAAATAAAAAAACTTAAATTATAATAAATATTTAAAAAATATATAAATAATAATAATTAAATAAAAATATTTATTATATTGCTAAAAATCTATTTTATATTATATAACAAATAATTATGTGAAAAAACTTTAATTTTAATAATAAAATCAATAAATATTTTTATTAAAAATACTAAACAAATAATTAAATGAAAAAATTATTATATTGCTAATGATTTGTTTTATATTATATAATAATTATGTGAAAATAAATAGTTTAATAATAAATATAAATAAATTTTTTTAATAAAAAATAATATAACAAATAATTTAAAATATATATTATATTGCAAAAAATAATGCTTTTTATATTATATAACAAATAATTGAATTATATGAAAATAATTATATGAAAAAAAATATATATAATGTTGCTAAAAATCTTTTTTATTATATTATAAATAATTATGCGAAAATATATATGTTGAAATAATATTAAAGTATATGTATATTAAATTTAAAAAAAACTTTAATTTTAATAACAAATATAAATATAAATAAAAATATCTTAAAGGATGAATACATAAAGAAAGTTAGATCTGTTTATAATGATTATAAACACATTTAAAATATTTAAAAAAATTATTAACTAAAATGTTATTTATATTAATTATTGTGATTGTGTGAAAAGCAAATGCTTACGGTTGATCTGAGAGATTGCCAGGCAGTTATAGAGTTTTCCTCCAAATCAAAAAACTCTATATATTAGAGCTATATATATATTAAAATTATATATAAGATAAAATGTAGTAATATTTTCAAAAAGTATAGCAAATAATACACCTGTAAACTGATTTGAGAAAGCAATGGCCAATTGTTTAGTAATAAATGCAAAAAATTTGACTGCAGAATTTTGAAATCGACCCATCAAAATCAAGCTTTGTAATGACAAATCAAAAACAAAAAGAAAAACAGACAGAAGAAAAGAGTCATACATTGTTTGGGAAAAGACAGGGGCTTCATCGTTGACGTTGGCCATGCGGATGCGGATGGAGGCAGTGCCAGTGCGAGGTGGCGTTCCCTTATCCACAGCCAGCACGGTGCACTCATACATGTGATTTGGTCTCTCATAGTCCAGCCTCTGACTGGGACTCACGACTCCCTGAGATGTGATGTCGAAGTCCACGCTCTGGATGAAGTAGGACAGTTCTGCGTTCAGGCCCGTGTCACAGTCCCGTGCCAGAACTAGACAGATAGAGAGAGACAGAGAGAGTGTTAAACATCAGGTCACGTTGACTAAAGGCAACAGCTAGCAATAACACTGCAGTAAATTGTGGCGAAGGCAACCTTGGCAGCGATCTGCTCTGGGTCAGGCACTGAAAACAAATGTTGGCTCTAAATCATCTCTATGCTCTTCTTTAGACAGTTGTGTTCTCATTAGGGCTGGAATGGTCCTGTATGGTGCTATTCAATATCAATTACAAGCTTTAAAGTCACTATGACCAATGTTTGTGTGGTTTTGAGGATGGATTTGAGTGTGTGCGTGCTGATATCGTTGTTTTAAAGATTCTTGATATTCGAAGTATATATATACAGTGCTCAGCATAAACGCAACACAGGCTCATTCTGAAAACGTAGTCCCACGTACGTTTCTGGAGACCGCACATTACGTGGTCAGAGGTACGTATGGCTGCGTTTCATTTTTTAAACTAATGCTACGGGGCAGTATGACACCATTCCTTTTCACGCTTACCAGCTGACCACTTACCTCCGTATGTTACGTTCCGGGGTGGTGTGATGAAGACAACGGGGCGAGGATCCAAGTGCAGAATTATTTAATAAAAAATCTAAGTTAAAGCAGGCATGAGATCGCAAGGCAGATAGCAGACACAGATAATCAAAATATAAAGCTGAGGTCAAAAACACGGAAGAAACTGGAACAAAAGAAAACCGTTGCAAAGTCACAAACAGAGAACACATAATATTAGGCAATGTCGCTGCGATGAATGAGCGTGTGTGTGCTGCTTATGAAGTGTGTGTGATCAGTCGTGATGGTCCTCCGCTGGTGTGTGTGCAATCAGTTGTGATATGGAGCAGGAGTGTGTGTGTGTGTTGCATGACCGGAGTTGTAGTTCGTTAACTGGCTGATCTGTAGTTCCCGGAAGTGTGAACCAGCGATCTCTGGCAGAGGAGAGATCGCTGGTGATCATGACACCGTGTGGACGACTTTCCCACTGCAATCAGTTTACCCCTTTAGCTCGCCGTGTACGTCGCCGGACTTGAGACGCAGAGAAGAGTTGACCATGATAAGGTGCGGTTCCAGAAAAAAGGTAAGACAAAAACAGAATCCAAAAAATAAAAAATAAACCAGATGACAGCGTGAGAACGTGGTAAAGTCTGAAAAACGTGGTAAAAATAAGACGAGGGCTTTTATTTTTTTCTGGATAGTTTTTTTGAAAATTGTTGGTTGGGTTTAGGGAAATGTGATGGTGGGTCAATCGATAAAATTTTGGTTGGGTTTAGGAAAGGAGGAAGGTGGGTCAGTCGATTGGTCGGTCAGTCATTCAGTCAGCCAAACAGTCAGTCGACAGTGGCCTCTGGTGGGTTTATGCGAGAACAGCAGGCAGGAACAGCACTCGCGAGAGACATTTTAGATCTCAAAACGCGTACACAGTGGCCTCTTGTGGATTTGCCAAAACAAAAAGTACAAAAAGACGTACCTCCTGGGCTGTATTCTGCGACCTCCAGAAACGTACTCAGGACTATTTTCTCAGAATGAGCCTGGGTTGCATAAATGAGTACACCACATTTTGAAAATGAATATTTTTATCCATTTATCAGTGAATAAGGGTAACATATATTGGTGCATGTGAACAAAACAGATTTATTAAATAAATATATTAATTTAAGAAATTATTTATCACAGGACATCTTTAGAAATGGAAAGATAATACATTTAAATTCGTGCAAAACATCGCCAAAAAATTACAAACTACAACATTAACAATTTTTTTTCTCCTGATTTTTGCTATTTTTGAAAATTATATCTAATATTTTTTCCTAACATATAAATTAGGGCTACTCATTTTTGAACCATTAAGTTATTAATTTATTTTGTTGGCTCCAGATTTGGCTTCAGTGCTGACTAAACTCATGTAAATGCACAAATATAATATAGTAAAGCATCCTATAGGAAATATTAATTTAAATGAGACATTTGTGGGGGATGTACTTATATTTGCATATATATTTCAACCTCAATTTTTATTGAATTAAATGTATCACATTTAAATCCAAACTAACTAAATCCAAATGTACTCACCCCAATAAACAAAGAAAATATTCAGTGGTCCAAAAAAAACAACTTTTATTACTATTTATTTTTCGTTTTTAATACACCTCTTTTTAAATAATTATCACCTTCCAAATTATTATTAAAATCTTTAATACGAACCCTTAATTCTATACATTTATATTTAGGTATATTTTTTTATTCATATTATAGATCAAATATGCATTCATTTTCTTTTTGGCTTAGTTCCTTTATTAATCAGGGGTCGCCACAGCGGAACAAACCGCCAACTTATCCAGCATATGTTTTATGCAGTGGATGCCCTTCCAGCTACAACCCATCACTGGGAAACATCCATACACACTCATTCACACACATACACTATGGACAATTTAGCTTACCCAATTCACCTATACCACGTCTTTGGACTTGTGGGGGAAACCGGAGCACCCGGAGGAAACACATACAAACACAGAAAAAACATGCAAACTCCACAAAGAAATGCCAACTGACAAGCGAAGGCTCGAACCAGTGACCTTCATACTGTGTTGTGCTAACCACTGTGCCACTGTGGCACCCAGATAAAATACTGTAGAATTATATAATAATAATAATAATAATAATAATAATAATAATAATAATAATAAT
>CAIGQQ010032566.1:9138619-9157736 GCA_903798035.1 Danio albolineatus
AATAATAATAATAATAATAATAATAATAATAATAATAATAATAATAACAATAACAACAACAACAACAATAATAATAACAATAATAATAATAATAATAATAATAATAATAATAATAATAATAATAATAATAATAATAATGATAATAATAAATATACTTATTATACTTATTATTATCATCATCGAAAATGTTTTACATTCCTGTCATGGCACAGCCTAAAAATAATTTATAATTTATGATTTTATATATTTTTCATATATACTAGACGTGTTTTAACACATAAAATTGTAATTATTACTCTTCTTAATTCTGATTAATACTGACCCTAAAATTTAAATATTATAAATAATATAAATATAACATAACTATACTGAAATATTTGAATATTCATTTATATTTATATTACAGATCAACAATTGTGATTGCTATGCACATTAAGGCTTATTAAATTATAAATGCAGTAAGAACAGTAATTTTATGAAATGTTAATGTTATTATTATTATTATTATTAATAATTTTTTTAATTATTATTATTATTATTATTATTATCTAATTTACTCCCGTCATGGCGCTGCCTAATGTCACAATATATGTGATTTTACTGTATTTTCTCAGATCAAATAAATCCAGCCTTTATGAGCATTACAGTAATCTTAAACTTTTGACTGGTACTGAATTTAAGGTGTCATATTAATAGAGCAAATATTAATTAAAACTATGTAGTGGTAAATTTGATCTATTTAAGTGGCCATCTGTCAGTGGCACGGTGAAAAGCTGCTGTTGACTGAAGCAGATCAAAAGTAAAAGTGGAGGAAGGCTTTGCTGTCATTAGGCCCACAGCCAAAGTCAGGGTCCTGTATCATTATACTGCAGGCAAGCTGTCATCACACTCAGCCAGCCAGCCAGCCAGCACACTCATTTACTACAGCCACATGACGACCCTCTAATCTCCAAGGCAAATAGTGAGTGTCCACAAATGTAGGTACTTCCATCAGAAACCCTCTTGCTCTCTGACTTGAGCAAAAGACCCTCCAGGATTGCACGATTCTGTCATTTCTCAGTTTAACGCAAAATCATGCAAATGTCACACTATTTCGAGGAGCTTGCAATTTTTTTAATGGTTACAGATTTTCCACATTTTGGGCAGTCAAGACACCGTTCAAAGTCCCAATGTGCTACAGAACGCCTTCTGCATAGTTTTACATTCAAAAACATTATAGTGTTCATGAACAGAATGTGCTCGCAGTGCAAAGCCTCAAGTTGTCAACAAACACTTTGGGTCCTGTGTGTGATCCGTGTCATGAGACGTTATCACAACAAGCATTCAAAGCCTGTTTGAACTTGGCCACATGAGTTACATCAATCGCTATACTTCTATATATACTATATATGCATCTGTCATCATAAGTATAATCTTTTCTCTCTCAATACAAATATATTGCCAAAGTATTATAAATTTTGCATTAAAAAGAACATACACCTATATTAAAAAAAACATAGTAAACACAGTAAATAGTAGTATAGCATAATAATATATAGCAGTATAATAATAGCAACAATAATAATAATTAAATAAAAATACAAATGAAAAAAAATAAAAATACAATAATAAATCAGAATAAACTACATTTAACAATCGACATTTATGGATAAAACTGTAATAGTAAAAAATAATAAGTATGTTTACAGTACTATGATTTATTTATAATCTCTCTCTCTCTCTCTCTTTCACACATACACAGCAGGCACAAAACGTCATAAGATGTTTATATTAGATTAGATTTAGGTGATGTTGTTATTTCGACGTCCAATAACGACATCAAATGACAGTGATTATTTGTTGATTTTAGGTTTTGTTGTGAAATTGAAAGTGATCAAAATCCAACGTCGAGCCAACATTTTAAAGCAACGTCATATATTGACATCAAATAATGACATTTCTTCGTCAGGTATAGCAACCAAAATCCAACGGCTGATAGACGTCATAATGGTAACGTTCACACAACGTCAAGCAGTACCATCATTAGATGTTGATATTTGGTCGATTTTAGATTGCGTTAGAACGTTTCCAACGTTGGACACTGACGACGGTCTGACATTGGGTTCTGACTTCAACCTGATTTTCATTCCCACCCAAGATGCAACATCCCACGACGTTGGGGTACAACGTCAATCAGATGTCATGTTGATGTCCTGTGCCAACCATGGACACCCTAGCATTTATTTTGATTAATTAAACATTTGGTTTAATTTTCAAACATCATTTGAAATTTTCAAACAGCAGGTTTTAGGGGTAAACTTGTTTCTCATTGTTTCTCTCAGTGTTAAAAAAATTACAGAGATTGATGGTTCTTGAGATTTAAAAAAAAACATAATTAATTTAAAATTCCTAGATTTGTGTATATTTTCACAGCAATACAATAAATGAAAAACTTTTTCATTTGTGAAAACTCAACTCAAAACCAGTAGCTTTATAGACATAAAAATCAGATTTATTTATTAATTTAATTTAATTTAATTTAATTTAATTTAATTTAATTTAATTTAATTTAATTTAATTTAATTTAATTTAATTTAATTTAATTTAATTTAATTTAATTTATTTGCAAAATCCTGGAGGGACTGTAAAGACTTGTTGCAGTGGTAGAAGCAGGTGGTACTGCATATAGACACACATAAACAAGTGTCTGAGCAAAAGCACACACGCAAGAAGTCATACGGCTCGGATTCAAACAGAAGGTTCATTAAAAATACAAGCCCTAATACAGTGTCTCTTAGGGCTACCTATTACCATATTTAATGCATGCGAACGAGAGACTGGGCTAAATTAAACATACCAGTTAGGTGGCTTGGGATAGAGAGTAGGAAGGTGGGTTAAGGTTGGGCGAGTTTTAAGTGCGATGCTTCGCCGTGCGCTAAATCCTCTCAGAGAAGTTTTCCGTGCGATAATTGGAGCGCGTTCTGCACTTCTCTTCCTGCTAGGCCCTATTAAAAGCCTGCACCCAATTTACAGTCTAATCCCGTTTTAAGGTAAACAACAATAATAATCTTCTCTCCCTTCTGCCAGGCTCCGCGCAGTCGACGATTGCTCCGTGTTTTGCTTTTTTTTTTTTACACCCGCTCACAACAGAACACATTTGATAAGCAAATAACAGCCCCAGCTGGTGTTTGTGTGAACCTGCTGCTTTTACATGTTGAGAGCGAGAGCAAGAGAGCGAGGGAGACGAATCGGGATGAGAAAAAAAGACACAGACAGAGAAAGAAAGTTGTTTTGCGTGTGCCACGCTGAAACGCAAGAGCCAACTGGAATCAGAGGCAACAGCCATTCTGTTTGCATACAGCAGAAAGTGTGTGTTTTCATTCAGGGCAGTGATATGTAAACATCATTGAATAGGACAAACGCAGTCGGCTTTCAGAATCTGTACATCTGTCTCACAAAGCGTGTAGGTCTGCCAGATCTGACTCACTTCTGTTTCTTGTTGCAGTGCCTTTGTCTATTTTCTGCTTCTTTTCATTAGAATCGCTGGTTTGTGAACAACCGAATGTGAACTAAACATTGTAAAAGGGTCACAAAACTCCAGTCTTCTTTTTAGTTTTAAATTTACCTCAGAATAATAATAATAAAAAAACTTAAATGGCTAACAGATCAGCTGATAGACATAGCTTTCAAACGCTCCAGTGTACATGTAAGCACTCTTGTAAAACGGTGATCATTACAGACAATCACAGCCATAGCTGTCAAGCGCATGAACACAAAGGCCAATCAGCAGTGTTTTCAAAAAGCCATTTAGCAGCGCTCAACATGTTATGAAAATGCTGCGATCACATTTTTAAAATTTTTTCAGTACGGACTATTAGAAGTTGGTACTTCTGACAACACTACTGCTGCTGCAGACCATCATGACTGCCTAACAGCTGTGCAGTATTGCAGCTTGACTGATAAATCAGAAGGAGTGTCTTCTGATAGGATGAGAAAAATCAGTCTTATGAATAATAACTAAACACTGACCGTTATCGAAATACTCACAGACCTATGCTACATCACCACCAGTGATAACGCCCATGTATCGATTTATAACCCAGAAGATGAAAACAGTTGGGAAGAGCTTAATATTATTTAGTTGCTCCCTAAATTTAAAGCTAAGAGTTACTAACATTGTCTTGTTTGATGTTCAACACACAAAGAACTGTTAAAATCTCAAAACTGTTAAAATTGTCAAAGGTTTAATGACTCTTTAATCGAAAATTCTGCAGAAAAGGTGAGGAGATCTTTGAAAATCTGGTATATTGGTATGATATTTTGCTGGTCTTGTCTGATCTTAAATGAGTGCTGGATGAGAGGAATCTCCAAGCAAAAGCTCATTAGCCTCTGGTCAATACTAAGACAAGCATTAGACTGGAGGTTGTTGATACAACACAGTCAGGAAGAATGGTGATTTAAGACACTTTAATTGTGGCATGGTTGTTATTGTCAGACAAGCTGGTCTGAGTATTTCCTAAACTGCTGATCCTCTGGGATTTTCACACACAACAATCTCTAGTCTTTACAGAGAACAGCTAGACACAAAGAAAATATCCAATGAACAGCAGTCCTCTTGTTGATGCCAGAAGTCAGAGGAGAATGACCATACTTGTTTGAGTGGCTAGAAATTCAACAGTGACTCAAATAAGCACTTGTTACAACTGATGTGTGTAAAAGAGCATCTATGAATGCACAACACACCACAAGAGCACAACAGCGACAATCCTTTTAGCTAAAAACAGCTAATTAAATCTGTGGGCTCAACTGGACAACAGGAAATTGGATCATGTCCATCCCTTAGTGTACCTGTCTTGTGATAGGTACCTTACCAGGATAATGCACCATGTCACAAAGCTCAATCCTAAACTTGTTTCTTACAACATGACAGTGTGTTCAGTATAAACTAGAAAAAAATGCTGCACTGATGCAAAAAAACGCCAACATCTGTGAAAAATGTTTCCACCACTTTCTTGTATCAATGCTATGAACAGTTAAACCAGTTCTGACAGTAAAACTAAGTCCAACTCAGAATTAACCTAATATAAGTGTATCTAATAAAATGGCCAAATGAGCTGTTAAAAAAATGTAATACCTACCTTTGTAGCAGTTTCCGGAGGATGTGATTAAACATCATCCTGTCAGTCAAACTATGACCTACTGTAAGAATCAATAACTTAGCCACGATCATGTTTCTGAGGTAATTCAATTCAATTCATTCATTCATTAATTTTCTTGTCAGACACATACACCTATACCACAATTCACCTATACCACATGTTTTTGGACTTGTGGGGGAAACCAGAGCACCCGGAGGAAACCCCCGCGACCACTGGGAGAACATGCAAACTCCACACAGAAATGCCAACTGACCCAGCCGAGGCTCGAACCAGCGACCTTCTTTCTGTGAGGCGATTGTGCTACCCACTATGCCACCGTGGCACCTCAATTCAATTCAATTCATGTTTCTTTCTATAGCGCTTTTACAACGTAGATGGTGTTTAAGCAGCTTCACATAGAAGTTCTAGTAAATTGACTTTGTGAGTCCAGTTTTCAGTGTTGAAGTTCAGTTTAGTTCAGTTCAGTGTGGTTTAAATTTCACCACAAGTACAAACATTCATTCATTCATTCATTTTCTTTTCGGCTTATTCCCTTTATTAATACAGGGTCGCCACAGCGGAATGAACTGCCAACTTATTCAGCATTTGTTTTACGCAGCGGATGCCCTTCCAGCCACAACCCATCTCTGGGACAAGTACAAACACTGAAGAGTAAATCCATCGATGATAAGTAACTTCCAACTTATTTGTGATTAGTTATATCTCATCCCCAAATTACCTCTTTGTTTAAGAGTTTGTGGTTGTTTACAAGTTTTCGCCACATCGGAAAGAACTGCCAACAATTCCGGCATTTGTTTCACGCAGCGGATGCCAGTACTGAGAAACACTCATACATTCTCATGTTCACACACACACTCATACAATTCACTTATAGACCATTTCAATGTGGCGATGTCATTGGCCCATGAACATTTCCTGCTTGTTACCAAACTAGTTCATAACTGTTACAAGAGGCAATTGAATCATATCTTAATGTTAAAATGGCTGTCATAGCATTATTTAGCAATATGTGAACCTTTTTGGATTCTTGAAAGCTTAGGAAATTCAGAATGTAATACAGGAAATATATTAGGACCATTGTTATTGTTTACATCCCTCAAAATGGTCCATTGTGAATTAGTGAATATTTTTGGACTGTGGGGAAAAACCGGAGCACCTGGAGGAAACCCACGCGAACACGGGGAGAACATGCAAACTCCACAAATAAATGCCAACTAGCCCAGCAGGGACTTGAAGAAACCTTCGAACAACCTTCGTGCTGTAAAGCAACAGTGCTGACCACTGTGCCACAGTGCACATCTGGACCTAGATCCTTCCCTGGAAAATGTTCAGTTTATAACAATCAATGATTGTCTCCTCTACTTGAAGATGGGGCTTCCTTCCCTACAGCATTCAAACTAACATTTGCATTTTTTCCCATAAAAAACTATCCACATGACAAACAAAAACTATACAAGTGACTTGTCTTGTGTATTCTATAGTAGTAGTCTAGTTTTTTAGAAAAGTAGCACACTTGTCTTTAGCAAAAACTTTCAGCTATCATCTAGTCAAGTCTACTCTGTAATAATGATGGCTAGAGGTTTCTTCAAATCCCAAATGTGCAATAGTAAAAGTGATGCCTGCCTTAACAAACACCACCAATTAGGGTTTATGAATATTTATTCAAGCAACTAATGCACTCAAGCCTCTTTCTGAAACACAACATGACATCTCATTCACGTGTGTGATTTTTTTTAGCTTCTAAAACACCTTCAATTATGGTGATAAGATCGCAGATGGGACCGGCACAGAGAGATAAACAGGTCCCATCCCATTAACACTTGTGTTTTAGAGAAGGAGGTCAGACATGCCTGTTCTTCAGAGCTGTCTGTCACTATCAGGCATGATTATCTGGAGAACATGCAGGGGGTCGTAGCCCCCCAAAACCCATCTCGCCCATGTGCCACTGTTGAGTTCCCACCTCTGTTGCCGGGTCGCAGTTACCAACCTGCGGTTATAGAGCCCACAACGTCAACCACAAAATGGAGATTTGATGCTTTGACAGTGTTGACAGAGCTCGTCGGGATGATGAGAGATTGAAGAGAGAGAGAGAAAGAGAGAGAGAGACGGGGGCAGAAAAGCTCCTCTGCCTGGGAGCCACCGAGCTGGCTTTGATTACAATCCATTTACCACCCAGAAAGCGCTGCCATAATGAATTATTTCATAATTACAGGACTGAGTTGAAGAGACACTCGCCCCCGCAGAGCAACCAGCAACAGCACCTGCCTCAAGAGCAGGACCGCTGGGGGAAAAACACAGATAGAGAGAGAGCGAAAGTGAGACGGACACAGAGATGGAAGGAGAAACAGACACTCACCCTGCAGTAAAGATGTGCCAGTAGGGGTGGTCTCAGGGACGTTGTCTCGACTGTAAATGGAGTGCATAAACTCTGGCGTGCAATCATTCTCATCTGTGATGTGAACCACCACCTGCACAAGTAAGACAATCAGACAGAGAGATGCTATTTAGACGACAAGCATGAAAACATGAGACCTGATAATGTGAAAGGAAGTTAAATGTAATGTACAGCTTTAAAAACAACTCATTTTTTAGGAGAATAGCAGCGTGTTTACCATAACAGTAGTATCACATAAAACCTAAACTGTTAAAAGCACTTTTAGAGCAAATATTACAATCCAATCAGAATATATGCTGGTTTTCAGGCATTTGACAAAACTGCAACATGCGCATAGAACTGAGAGTAGACATGCACCCAATTTTCAAAATTTTTAGCCAAAAATGACATTTTCGGTTCTCAGCTTAGAGTAAAAATGGACATAAATATATTGACGTAAAAAATTGCTCTCCCCCTTACTGTCATCATCGCTCTGTGTGAAGTGGCTTTCACACTGGATGTAGAAAGTGCTGCGCAGTGCTATGAAACCCATTAGTTTCGATGGATTTTGCTATGCAAAGGTGTTTTTTGGTGAACTGATCAAAGGGCAAAAACGGCAAAGCATATACCTCTATGCATAAACCGCACAAGTTTGCAGTAGTGCTAGCGTGCAGTCAAATGCATCCAGAATTGTTGCTTTGTGTCCAGAATTTAAATTTCAGGGCATCCACGATTAAGAGAAGGCTATTTTCTTTTGGTGTGCTCATACAATTATGATAAATAACTTGGTATTTAACATAATTCTAATAGCATGTGAAGGAAGCATTACAACATTGTTAGAATTTAGCGAATCTATCACATGACAGATGATTTTTCTTCTTTTCATCCATCAGTAAAACATTCATTTCAAGAGTTCGCCCTTGCTGATGATTGATTATAAAGTGTGTTTGGCATGCTGTCTCGGGAGAGAGCCCTGAGCTCGTGAGATCCTCGAGCCCGGGGCTCCCCCTCATTGCAGGGTGAGGGGGGAGTGTGAGTTCAGGTAAGTCTCGAGAACTCCCCTGCTTGATAATACTGTAGTAAATGTAGATTATGAATGGCTCTGGAGAGTGTATGCTGAATTGTACGCTTGTCTATGATGTCGATTTAGTTTTGTCAATTTACTTATGTTACATGTTTTTGGTCTGTGGGAGAAAACCGGAGAGCCCGGGGAAAACCCACGCAAACACGGGGAGAACATGCAAACTCCACACAGAAATGCCGACTTGGCCAGGTAAGATCTGAGCCAGTGACATTCTTGCTGTGAGGCAATGGTGCAAACCATTGGGCCTCTGTGCTGCCCTGATAAGATAAGGGGAGGAGTAGGGGTGGAAGGAGGGATTCTTCAAGACGAGGATGGCTAAGGTAAGATACTCTGGCTATTTATAGTGATTTAGGAATCTTCTGATTGGTGAATCATGCATTAGCTAATGAGGACAAGCTGCTATCAATCGTAAGCACGTGCTCCTCTTGAAATTAGTTTATGAATAAACTTCACTTAATCAGTTTTTTTATTATTTTGACCAATGCATGTCAATCTATTTTGATTTCGAATTTGACAGAAAACAAAATACATTTCAAAGGTAACGGTCAACCAGTTTCTTCAGAAAAAAAATGTTGATCCTGATATTTCAAAGGAACATGGTCCTTTTTTATGAGGATTAAAACCCCAGTTTTATGGCACATTTAGTGTATTGAGTCACCTGGGTTTCTGGAAGATTTCTTAATTTATCATAATTCTAATAGCATGTGAGGGACGAATTACAACATTGTAAGAGTAGGTGAATCTATCACGTGATTAATTTTTTCTTCCTTTTATTCATTCATCAGTAAAACATTAATTAGATAGATTTTTAAGCAAATAAATCTATTTTAATCTTAAATGCTAAAAAAAACAAACTGAAAAATGACAGTCAACCAGTTAAAAAAATGTTCAATATTTGAATGGAACGTGGATAAAACCCCACTTATATGTCACATTTAATGTCTTGAGTCACTTGGCTTTCTGGATGCTTTTGGTTAAGAATGTAGCCATGTGAATAACGAATAACATTAAAAGAAAGAGTACAGAACAGCTGCAGAGGAAGCCACTGAATGCAAATGGATCGACCGCCCCACAAACCCCAGTCAAAGTCAGTGTGTGTAGACTTTAATGTAGCAGATCTCAGCTGAAGCTCAGATGATAGCTTATGGAAGGGCTGTATCGACATTCAGGCTTCTCTCTGTGCGGCGATTTGTGAGCATTCGAACTGAATACTGGCACAGGATTTGACTTTGACCGAACAGAGGCCGAGGGAACGCGGGGTTGGTGTTCTCAGTGGGAGTGTTAGTCACGGTGAGGGTGAGTCCTGCACAACTGCTTATCTCAGAGGAGCAGCACTGCCAAGAGGGAAAAAGTTCCGTGCGCATAACACAACCGGCACCATAGCAGACCATACGGCTCTAAAAACCATCAGGACAGTGACTTAAAGCCCATGCACCTCTGCATTATGGTTGCTTTTACTCTCCAGTTCCCCTTTAGAGATCTGCCCAACGAAGGGGAACGTTTTGTGTTTGTTTCATAGCTGCTGGAGGCTGAATCTGGCAATAATGAATCTGAAGTCTGCTGCTGGAGAAGAAGCACTGCTAATAACAACAACAACAGGGGTCTAAAAGAGATGAAGAGCCTTGGAGTGAAGCTTCATCTTTATGAAATCATTTTTCACACACTAAGAGGACAGACGCTCAATCTTCTCTCCTTTTTTCTTTTCTATTCTAGTATCCTACCATCTTGTCTTTTATTTCTCCAAAACATTCAAACATTAATATTCCGCTTGTTTTGCTCCATACTTTTTTTTTTTTTTGATTGACCAGAATAATGCTGCTTTCGTCTTGTTTCTTTATCTCATCTTTCGCAATTGCTTTGTTTGGTATCTTCTCTTGTTCTGCCCTCATCAGCTCATTTTGTGACCCTGGGCAACAAAATAGGGGTCGTAAGGGTCAGTTTTTGGAAATAATCACATTTATACCTCATCTGAAAGCTGAATAAATACCCTTTTCATTAATGTGTAGTTAGGATACAACTATTTGGAAAATCTGGAATCAGAAACAAATTTACATTGAGATAACCACCTTTATAGTCTTTCAAATTAAGTAAGCAATGAACGTTACTATTCAGAAAATATCTAAGTTTATCTATGCACTAATCAGTTTTGATATATTTACTGTAGGAAATTTTTAAAAATGTCTTCATGGAGGATGATCTTCACTTACTCTAATGGTTTTTGGCATAAAATAAATATCTGTAATTTTTTAAAATGTATTTTTGGGTCTTCCTACAAATAAACCCATTCAACATAAGACATGAAGTTTTGTGGTCCAGGGACACATTTGTCTTTTTTCTTTATACACTACCTGCTAAAGTCTTGTCATCAACATCAGTTGTAAGAGCAACAAATAATAACTTGACTTCTAGTTGATCATTTGGAAAAGTGGCAGAAGGTAGATTTTTCCAATGAATCATCTGGTTGAACTGCATCCCAATCATCACAAGTCCTACTGGAAGGCTCATGGACACAAGATTCTCACAGAAATCAGTCAAGTTTGGTAAAGGAAAAATCATGGTTTGGGTCATTGCAGAGATGTATGGATGCAGTCCTCCAAGCTTATAGGAGTCATACATTATATTAATTCTTTTCCCACTGCACCATGAATTTATATTCTATACTGTACATTATTTCTGATAAGCGACAAGACTTTTGTCTAAGCAAAGTCAGACCTTACTGTCCTAAATAAATAATTTAAAAAACCAAGGTCAAGGTCAACTGATGGTCATATTTTACTTTGGTAAAATAAGTGTAATGTAGAGACCTTTGTCTTTCATATAAGCCACTTCTGATGCCAAATGGTTGACTTGAAGTCAAGTTATTATTTGTTGTTCCTAAAACTTGGATAGGCGACAAGACGTTTGTCAGGTAGTGTATTTTCGTTTACACATGACGTTGCATGTTAAAAATCACATGCAAAACACACATAAACAGAAGAAATGTGTGATTTTGAAACATTTTCAAATACCAAGTTATACAACAATATATCAAATAACAAGAGTTATCACCCCCCCTCCCCACACACACACATGAAAATCTCCCCCAAAACCACAAATTTCATGTCTTTCATGTGAATTGAAATGTATAGCTCACCCAAGAATTACAATTTACTCACCATCAAGTGGTCCCAGACCATTGTGGTTTCTCTCTTATGTAGAACACAAAGGAAGCAGGCTGAATACCGCTAATAGTTGGAGAATCAAATACTATGAAAGTCAATGGTTACAGGTTTCCAGAATTATATAAAATATCTCCTTTTGTGCTTAACAGAAGAAAGAAACTCATAAAGGCTTGAAAAGGAGTAAAGGGTGAGTAAATGATGACAGAATTTTCACTTTTGGGTGAACTATCCCTTTAAGAGCATGGTGTTTTTCTATAAGGCAGGGGTGTCCGAACTCGGTCCTGGAGGGCCAGTGTCCTGCAAAGTTTAATTCCAACCCCAATCAGACACACCTGGGTTAGCTAATCAAGCTCTTACGAGGCTTTCTAGAAACATCCTTGCAGGTGTGTTGAGTCAAGTTGGAGCTAAAATCTGCCGGATATCGGCCCTCCAGGACCTCCAGTTTGGACATGCCTGCTATAAGGGTTTTCTTCTTTCCGTCTTTTCTCTCATTTCTCTTTTCAATCACTCATCACTTTTTACCTTGTCTCTTATTCTCTCCTCCTCTCTCAACTAGTTTTTTCCTCATATAATCTATTCTTTTCGTCTGTATTTTTGCCGTTCTTTCCATTTAGTCATCTCTTCTTCTTTGCATCATCTTCTCCTCTCATTTCGTTTCGTCTTATCCCCATTTTAGCCTGTCCTACTCATGGAGTCGTCTTTGCAGATGGTGTAATCATTTGGCAGGGGGCAGTGACTCTAACAATTATCTGAAAATGTGTGTATGTATGTGTGTTACTGGTGCTGGCACAGACACAGTTACACATCATTGTGTCTCAGCCAAGTCCATCAAGAGGACTCAATTAATGTGGAGGAACTTCTGCCAAACAAAGAAGATCAACAAGGAACGACAACAGTGCAAGCCACACACACACACACACAAATGGATACATTTGTGTCTAATAACAGCAGTAACAACACTATGGGGAAAATACATCAAACATCTGTCATATTTTTGCTTGCAAGTCTCATAGCAGTCACAGCTGTGGTGTGTGTGTGTGCGTGTTTGATGGCCTCAGCCCTACATACAATCTCTCATTACTGCTTTTCTGCTGATATGTGTATGTTTGTTTCTATTTGCGCTTGCGTATGCTTTCATGCATATGTGTGTGTGAGTGTGTTATTGTGTGTATCAAAGCGCGTGTTTCTTTCTTCTTTGAAATAAACAGATGTGTCATGAAATTGTAGAAGGCCTTGATGTGAAGAATGACTGACAGCCACATTTTCAGCACCATGCTGTACATGGTTTATCTCATTAAGTTTGCTAATAAAATAAGCAGAAAAACAGAACAAGTTAGTTAAATTTTGTGCATTTTAAGGTAATAAAGAGTCAAAAATAATCTAACAATTATTATAATATTATATATATATATATATGTACATGTCATGATTACCAGCCATCTAACCCTCATAGATCACTGGAGAACATTCACTTTCACTCATATTACAATCCTGCCACCATATGAACCGCAGCTCCCTTCAGGCACCACAAACACACACCTGTCCCGGTTCTCCATTGATTACACAGACACACACAGCTGGGAGCTACTCAAGACTGATTACACGGACCATATGAACAGCACAAACTCACAGACATTACAGAGTCTTGCTGGTACATACCCTGTAACATTACAAAGCCTTTTCCGTGTATAGTCTCTCCGTGTTTTGACCATTGCCTTGTTTTATTGTTTATCCTGCCTGCCACCTGTATTGACCATATACTTAGGTCACACTTTACAATAAGGTTAATTGGTCAATGTTAATTAATGCATTTACTAACATGAACAAACAATACATTTACTACTGTATTTGTTCATGTTAGTTAACGTTAGTCAATGAAAATGGAGTTGTTCATTGTTAGTTCATGTTTACTCACGGTGCATTAACTAATGTTAACAAGCATGGACTTGGATGTTAATAATGCTTTAGTAAATGTTCAATTATGATTAATAAATGCTGTACAAGTGTTGTTCATGATTAGTTCATGACATGTTAGTAAATGCATTAACTAATGAACCTTATTGTAAAGTGCTATCTTTACTTGTTATCTGATTACGCTTCTGGATTTACTTGTATGTTACCGTTTGCTCCAGATTGTGACCATCACCTGCCTGACCATTCTCTGTGCAATAAAGTACTGCAAGTAGATCCTCAACTTCGTTGTCCAGCACCCTTGTGTTACAATATTATACCCTTATACTGCATTATTTTGTGGTCAATCTGACCTGAGAAAGAATAAATCAGTTTGCTGGGAAAAAAAAAACATTATTTTGGTGTTGGTAGCATTTAAAATAAAAATTTATTTATATTTGCAATACAAAGTATTTTTATTTTTATAATTACAATATTACAAAACCTTTTTCAATTACAAGTATTACAAAACATTTTTATTCAGTTTAAGGTTGTCAGTAAATAAAACTTATTTGGAAAAAACATATATATTAGTTAATTATATTAGTTATATTGTATCTCAAAGTTAATAATAAAATATCAAACATGATTGAGAAAATGATATCTTGTTTATGTATCCTACAAATATACAGTATATTAAAAAATATTCTGATATACCCAACATATACATATTTCTTCTAAGAAATAATCAGTTTGCTGGGAATCAAACCCATGATCTTAGTGTTGCGAGCATTTAGAATAAAATATCTTTGCAATAAAAAAAAATTCTAGAAAAGGAAAATGCTAAAAATTGTTTTAAAATATATTTTTAAGTATTATATATTTTTTTACTTATGTTGTGAATTAGATCAATTATATAAAGATATAAATGGTGTTCCGGTAAAACGTAATAATGGAACTAAATTTGAAGAACAATAAATATTTCTGTTTAGCTGGCTTACCTCTGCCATGTTGCTCAGTCCTGTATCTGGCTCGGATGCTCTGACTTGCAGGTGATGTAGATGTTGTCCGCTCTCATAGTCTACGGTGCGTGTCAGACTGAGCGCTCCGCTCTCCTGGTTTATGCTGAACAGGTTGCCAGGGTTCACCAGCAGCATGTAGGACAGCGTCTTCCTCTGGAACGAGATAGCCTGGACCACTGCCACTCTAAAGAAATATAAAAGACATACAATGAGTGCACCAGGCAGCATTTACATTTACATCTACATTTTGTGAGAAATTTACAGAGTCAGAGGATAAAATTTCAAATTGAAACTTTAGTGCTTTTCCAAAATCCAGGAAATATTTCATAAATTATGTTTAACAGAGCAAGGAATTTTTACAGTATTTCCTATATTTTTTTTTTTTCTGGACAAAGTCTTATTTGTTTTGTTTTGGCTGGATTAAAAGCAGTTTTTAATTTTTTAAAACCCTTTTAAGGTCAATATCATTAGCCCCCTAGAGCAATATTTTTTTTGTTTATCTAAAGAACAAATCATCATTATCAATGACTTGTCTAATTACTCTAACTTGCCTAATTAACCTAACTAACATAGTTGGACCTTTAAATTGAACTTTAAGCCGAATACTTGTATGTATATTAAAATAAATAGTAAAATATTGTGTACTGCCATCATGCCAAAGATAAATATGTTAATACGTTTATTAGAATAATAAGTTATATTAGAAAATATACAGGGGGTCTAATAATACAGGAGGGCTAATAATTTCTGACTTCATCTGTATATTCATGTTACTTCTTCTTCATACAAAAATATTGATAATATGTTCCAAATGGTATCCAATGGGCTGATCAGGGCATTTTACAACTGATTGGTATTGACGATACTAAGTCTGGAATGTAGAGAGCAAAGCTTATGTGAGGAACATTTAGCTAAACAATCTGCTATGAAGAAACATGAAAGCAGTCCAATAGGAACATGCCATATATGTGAGGTGGTACCAGCAGAGCTTTGTTCAACGCCACAACTTTAACCTAAAATCTATACATTCATCAGATTACAGGACATTTTCTGTCATTTCATAAAGAGAGAAATGAAAAAGACTGGTGTTTTAATGGCACAGTAATGCTTCCACAGTATCGCTTTTTATTACGCTGTCTCTGGATGAAGATAAAAAGCAGACACTGAACAGCTAGTAGACAGATTTGAGCAATTCAAAGTAAAGGCCAGTTCGCACCATATGACGAATGCAGACAGATGGCAACTTGCAGACACTTGATGAGGTTTAATAAGATCACAGTGTTACCACTTTTGGTTTCTGTTGGAGTCTCAGAGCTTGATTTCACCTACTGAACATGCTCAATCTGCTTGGGTCATAGAATTGATGAACTGAAATTGCTTTAAGTAAAACTTTAGAATAATGTCACTGAGTTCGTTCGTGAAGTTGTGTGAACAACACGCAGCATCTGTGCACGTCTTTGTCAAAGCCGAATTAATGTGATTAAGGTGTTTACATGCCTATTTATAGTGATTAAAAACGCCATATGCCACATTTTAAACATGATTGTGGTTTATATGATTATGAGGATAATCCCATCAGTTTGATTAAAGTACTGCTTTTGAAAGAGGTAAAGTTTAATCGCAATATTGGCTGAATCTCGACTGCAGAAATACTTGTGTTCATGTTGACTACATTATATTAGCTGTATCATAATCTTGAACTAAGCTGAACTGTTAGTATGAGAGAAAATGTATTCAGTTTGTTTTGTTAAATAATCATACATACAAATGTAATGAACAATTTGGACTTTATTACAGAGTCGTACACACTAGACAAAAGAACAGCTAGAACTAGGAAAATATCTAGATTTTTTTTTTTTTGAACTGCCCAAAAATGATCATTTATTCATCGATAATATGTCCCTGTAAAAAACCATCATTAGGGTTAAAAGGAACACAAGTTGTTGGTGTCAACGTAGTGTTAATTTTAGTAAGTCTCATGAAAATGTAAGCTGAAGCACGTACTTCCAATGATTGAAATTCCCGGATGAACAGATCAACCTTGTTTGAGTTGTGCTTTGTAAAAGCTCTTAAAGCACCTGTTGCATCATTCATGTTTTGAAAATTTTTACAAATAAATGTATAGCCATATTTTTAAAAAGAACATTTTGTGACTTAGTTGTACTTTAGGTGACCTGTGAATGCAAAAAACCTGCTTCTACTGCTTACACTTGGTTATATAGTTATTCATTCATTCATTTTCTTTTTGGCTTAGTCCCCTTATTAATCTAGGGTCACCACAGCGGAATGAACCACCAACTTATCCAACATATGTTTTATGCAGCGGATGCTTTTCCAGCCACAACCCATCACTGGGAAACACCCATACACTCTCATTCACACACATACACTACAGACAATTTAGCTTACCCAATTCACCTATAACTCATGTCTTTGGACTTGTGGGGGGTAACCGGAGGAACCCAGAGGAAACCCACGTGGACACGAGGAGAACATGCAAACTCCACACAGAATTTTGGTGACTGTAACTTTAAATTCAAAAGAGATCGTGCTCCCAGACAAGAGGGCGGAGCTACAAATTCCTATGTGTCAGCATATTGGCAGCTTCAAAAACAAGACTAAAGTTCTATGCCAATGAGGAAGAGATCGTCATTAATGGGTGGGGCTTTCTCCCTCTGATGACGAGTACAAACGGAGAACATCAATTAAAGTGTTTCTTCAGACTGTTTTGATGAAGTTTGATTACAAAAAATAAATAACATATAAATATAATTATGTATAAATATGAATAATAAATAACTTTTTACCATTAAAAGCTCAGACTCTACCATTAAAAGCTCAAAATTCACAGACTGTTGCCACACAACCCCCTTACAAAAGTGATTTTTTGCATAATAGGCCCCCTTTAACACCAATAATATCTTTAACTTCTACAAAAAGTTATTGCTTCGTCATTCAGGAACACCTTAAAACTCTTCATTGGTCAATCTTATAGTGAACCCAAAATGGTTCAATAAGGCAATGGTGTAAAAAGTTGATTTTAGAACCTTTATTTTAGCATGAACAAGCTTTGAATTGGGCTACTTTTTGAAGGCAGCACATCACATGGCATCAATGTTTTAAAAAAAAAAGGCTACTATTTCCACATTTACGAATGGAAATAATGCATGTCAGAGACGTCTCAGTGGTTGATTGTGGCTCTCTTCCCATGTCATCACCCCTCTTCCACACTTTTTAATACGCCTCTCTTTTTAATATGTCGCTCTTCCCATGATTAGCTGTCCTCTCCTCCTTCACACAGATTATTATGCTCGGTTCTGTGCCAGTGCCCGAAGGGGGGAGTTCAGACACTGCTCTTCATGTTTATCCAGAAGTTTCTTTTAATAAATATTTGAATTTGAGCACGCTTTCAAATTCAGAGCCTGGGGACAAAATGATGCATCTGTGTTCCCCGTCTCTGCCACAACCCTCTCTTCTATTGAGTCTGTCCCCCCCTCTCTCAACCTCCGCTCTCCCTGCGGGCCAATTGTTTCATGCAACAGATGACACATAAAGCTTTGGAGTTGGCCACGTTCACACAATCCTTCTCTTACCCTCTAATGAGCAGCAAATTGTGAATCTTCTTACACGCAGATGCACACCAATACACCCACTGACACACACAGTTTGCTGTACTCACGCTTGGCCCACCGCACTGCTCTCTGGGATGTGGATGGTGTAGGTGGTGTTGGTGAACTGAGGGGGTCGAAAGCCGGCCAGAATGAAGAGAGAGGCGTGTGGACCCCTCCTGCCCTGAGAGTCCACGGCCTGGACGGTCAGCGTGTACTCCTTACTGGGGGTCAGGGGGCGACCGGTGGTCTTCACTTCTCCTGTTGTTCGGTCCACTTCAAATGAATCTTCTCCACCTGTGATAAATTACAGTCATTTAATATTACTTGAAATGAAATAAAGATTCAATTAAATATTAAATAAATATAAAAAAAATTTCAGCTGAATAGAAAATAAGCAACAATTAAAATCAACATGGATAAAACTGAAAACTATTTATAAAAAAACTATACTATTTGTTATGTGAAGGATGCTGGACAACGAAGTAGAGGATCCACATGCAGTATTTATTAACAAGAATAGTCAGACAGGCAAAGGTTGATCACAGGAGCAAACAAATGCATACAGAGAATCCAAAGACTGGTCAGTAAACAGGTGGATGGTCAGGACAGGCGGCAAAAAACAACGGAAACAGTAAAACAAGGCAAAAAGTCAAAAACGACTAGGCTAGACAAAAAAACCCGCATCGTAATGTTCACTAACAGTATAACAAGACTCAGCAACTGGTGTGTGTGTGTCTGTGCTGCTTTTAAAGTCCATGTAATCAGTTCATAACGATCTTCCAGTTGTGTATGTGTGTGTGTGTGTGTGTGTGTGTGTGTGTGTGTGTGTGTGTGTGT
>CAIGQQ010032566.1:9157746-9198687 GCA_903798035.1 Danio albolineatus
GTGTGTGTGTGTGTGTGTGTGTGTGTGTGTGTGTGTGTGTGTGTGTGCGTGTGTGTGTGTGTGTGTGTGTGTGTGTGTGTGTGTGTGTGTGTGTGTAATCAAAATGAAACAGGAACAGGTGTGAGTGTGTGGTGCATGACAGGATTTGTTGTTCTCTTGGTGTCAGATTTGTAGTTCTCCAGGGATCTGTCTGGACAATAAAAGCAATACAAAATATATTTTTGATCTTCAAATTGATCAAATGAAACTTGATCAAATGACTTTAATATAATTTAATATTAAACAAAAAGGAAGTAAATTTGATATATTTTAGAAAATAATGTACTGCACAGCAGGAATAATTTTTATATTTTAAATGTAATTTTGTGTCATTTGTATTATATAAATAATCTTTATTCTTCTAGCCCTATATATTTTTATTTTCTACATTTTATAGATGTTATATATTCCAGACACTCAATAATAAATGATTCATTGAATAAGGGTAAGTGGTTGCAAACAATTTATATGGGCTGAATTTAAACAAACAAATTAAGATGAACATTCATTTGTTTCCTTCGGCTTTATTCATCAGGGGTCACCACAGCGGAATGAACCGCCAACTTAGCAAGCATATAATTTACACAGCGGATGCCCTTCCAGCTGCAGCCCAGTACTGGGAAACATCCATACACACTCATTCACACACATACACTACAGCCAACTGAGTTTATTTAATTCACCTATAGTGCATGTCTTTGGACTGTGGAGGAAACCAGAACACCTGGAGAAAACCCACGCCAACACAGGAGAACATGCAAACTCCACACAGAAATGCCAACTGATCAATCCAGCCAGGACTCGAACCAGTGACTTTTTTGCTGTGAGGCGACGGTGCTGATCACTGAGCCACCGTGTCGCCCACTAAGTTGAACATTCATTTATTCATTCTTTTTCTTTTCAGCTTACTCCTTTTATTAATCAGGGATCGCCACAGCGGAATGAAACCCACACCAGCTCATGCAAACCCATGCAAACTCCACACAGAAATGCCAACTGACCCAGCCAGGACTCGAACCAGCGACCTTCTAGTTGTGAGGCGACAGTACTTACCACTAAGCCACTGTGTCGTCCACTAAGTTGACATTCATTCATTCATTTTCTTTTCAGTTTACTCCTTTTATTAATCCGGGGTCGCGACAGCGGAATGAACTGCCAATTTACCCAAAATATATTTTTTACGCAGCAGATGCCCTTCAAGATGCAGCCCAGCACTGGGAAACATCCATACACACTCATTTACACACATACACTACGGACAAATTGGCTCACCCAATTCACCTATAGCGCATGTCTTTGGACTGTGCGGGAAACTGGAGCACGCAGAGGAAACCCACACGAACATGGGAAGAACATGCAAACTCCACACAGAAATGGCAACAAACCCAGCCATGGCTCAAACCAGCGGCCTTCTTGCTGTGAGGTGACAGTGCTAACCACTGAGCCACCATGTCGCTCAATAAGTTGAACATTATTAAATATGATTAGATTAAATTCAGGGCGCCACGGTGGCACGATCGCCTCACAGCAAGAAGACGGTCGAGTGGGTTTCCTCCGGGTGCTCCGGTTTCCAAAGTCCAAAGTCCAAAGACATGTGCTATAGGTGAATTGGGTAAGCTAAATTGTCCATAGTGTATGAGTGTGAATGAGTGTGTATGGATGTTTCCCAGAGATGGGTTGCAGCTGGAAGGGCATCCGCTGCGTAAAACATTTGCTGGATAAGTTGGCGGTTCATTCCGCTGTGGCGACCCCAGATTAATAAAGGGATTAAGCCTAAAAGAAAATGAATGAATGAATGAATACATTTAGCCCATATAAATTATTTGTAACCACATACCTTAAAAAAAATGTAAATCTAAGCATTCTTTTTTTCAGTGCACATGAAAAAAAAAATCGTAATACAAACAACCCAACAACAGTCTAATTTTAAGAGTGATGACTTGTGGCATGTGACCGACATGCTATCATCGCCTAAAAACTGTGACTTGCCACTTCATTATAATCACATATTAAAAGAGCAACTCCTGCAAAGTTCAGCTCAAAGTGCAAGAGCATTACAAAGACAAAGTCGCAAAAAGCCTCCGAGTGTTTTTACACAGATGAGGAGTGCGGGACCCTTCTGCCAGCTGTGCTTCACTGCATCTGTGTGTGTGTGAGGAGCAATAAGATCCCCTCCGCTCCTCCTTCAGGACAACAGCAAGAGGAGAGCTCATTTTAAGCGCTGTCCCCTTGAGCGTGTGGTTATTTTGTGAGCGGAGGAGAGGAAGAGGAGGTGGATGAAGAGCACAGCTGGCGAGGCGGAGCAGATCTTCCAGCTGTACCCGCTCCTGCACCTCGCCCCGCTCACAGCTGCGCCGACACAAGGGCAGAGGTCTGATCTAGAATCAAGCTTCATTCTGTGCCCGTCCATCCTCAAGAAGTTCATGATTGAAGGCGGTGCTAATGACAATAGTGATGGCGATCTGTGGTTCTGTCTACACTGGATGTGGTGCAACAGCAAACTGATGACCTGGGGTGCGTTTCCCAAACAACAGTGTGCGTATTCTACTTTGACGATCGGATTGACTTTTTTCGGTAGTAATACATGCTTCAGTGAATCAAATTTATGAATGTATTTAAATTACATCTAATTTATTAATAAAATGTATGTTTTCAGTGTTTTGAGGGATATTTAAAAACTATTTTAGAGGATAATGTAAGTCAAACTATACAAATAATGTGTCTAATTATTCGTTTTTTAAACTACATGTAGATATAAACTTCTAATTTACAAGAAACGTGTCTTGTGAATACTTAGGATGTCTATCTGTGATCTAGAACTGCTAGTTTCAGACTGTTATTTATTCTAGGATATTTAATCTAGCATTGATTGGCACGATTATGCATTCACAATGGTATAAACCGTTATAGCGGGGGTCAAATGTTTATTTGTATTATACAATTTAATGATTGATATTTACCATATAGATCAGAGATCAGAGGAAGCTGTGTCTTACTAATAATGGGCTGACCCCCGATACATATTGTTTTGATGTCCCTCAGGGGTGATCAAGCAATAATTAGGGGGTTCAATCCTCCCAAACCCCCCTGTAATTCGTACCCTGCCAAACAAAGACATGACTGTCTTTGTTTGACAGGGTAGAGGGATTGAACCCGGGACTAAACTATCATGCGTGTTACTATTTGAGTGTTTCCCAAAACCATTGTTGATTTGACGCAGATCTATCGTTTAAACAAGTTATAAGGTAAAATGTCCATAATGACGCTCTAAACGGGGTGGAATAACAACTTCGTTAGAGAAAAACCCCATAACTTTTTTGTGCAATAATTTGTTTTACACGCACATGCATTTAAAAAAGATTTAATATTAGGCCCCGTTTACACTAATGCGTTTTCGTTTTAAAACGCATACGTTTTGCTACGTTTACGCCATCCGTCCACACTACACCAAAGTTTTTGAGCCCCGAAAACAGAGCGTTTTGGAAACGCTGGAGAGGCCGTTTTCATTCTAAAACACTGCTGCTCTGTCTCAGTGTGGATGGGGGAAACGGAGACATCTGAAAACGGAGACGTGGCTGCTGAGATTCGCTACTTGATTGGGGCTTTTGGGTCATTGCGTATCCTTCCCTTATTCAACAAGCCCCTATCACATGACTATAATGCCATCAGAAAACGGCAGACCAGCCTACACTGTTAACAACAACATGGACACAGAAATGGGAGCGTTGCTTGCACTATTGTCCGTTTTAGGCGCTATTGTGCAGTTAAACTCTGCCTTTTTTTACTACAACAGCTGCATATATTCGCAAGAGGCAAGCTATTGTTCGAGCACTCGCTAATCGCTCGGGTTTCAAGCGACGTAAGCCCTATTTAGAACACCAGTTTTGGGTTACGGTTTTGGCTTTCTTTGCCATCGCATTCATTGTTCAACCAGCGTTTGTTGACTAACAATAACCAAATGCCGAGCGAGACACATGCTTCCTGTTTATACTTGAACGCGCATGCCCAGAGTGCGCGAATGGTCATGTGATATACGTTTTTGGTGGAGTAGTGTGGAAGGAGATATGTTCAGAAACGCTGGGTGAAACGCTAGTGTGGACGCGGATCGTTTTCATGCTAAATGTTAAAACTCATGTTTCATGTTAAAACTAAAACGCACTAGTGTAAACAGGGCCTTAGTTTTGGTAAAAGCATGCACACGTTTTCCATATTAATTGAAATATGTAAACGGCACATACTGTATAGGGCCAATGTTTCCTTTACTAATATTATTGAGAAAATTCCATATTCTATTCTAAAACATAAAACCACTCACAAAAAGCTAATATCTTCTATATAAATCATATAAATCGTTAATGGTTGTAATTAACAGTAGGCTATTTATTAACAAATAAAACAATCCTACTTATAATAATAATAATAATAATAATAATAATAATAATAATTAGTAGGATATTGTTTTTTTTTTTATTATTATTTTGAAGTCTACTTTTACAACTTTGACACATTCAAACCACTACATAAACGTTCTAGCCAAGAGGTCTATGTCATATACAGTACAGATACATTCCTAAATAAATAACTATAAATTAAAACCAACGTATGCTACATATTTTTGTTTCCACAAGCTTTGTTTATGTTTTGGTGAATAAATGTACTTTTTAAATTCAATATCACATGAAAATATTCAATTTGACATGACATTAATTTCAAAAGGATGTATTTTTTCTATAAAAATATAAAATTCCTTAAGTGCCCACAATGGATCTTAACATAACTAGTATGCTATGTTGACCAATCACTTTTCAAGAATGTCCATTTTATCACTCCTATCTCAGCTCTGCAGAATCAATGTCTAAAATATACACTAACCTGAAACATTAACAGCACTTTGTCCCACAGCATCAATCACTTCTTCCAAATCTAGTCTTCCTGACAACTGACATTCAACTAATAGCCACATCAGAAACTCTTGATAAAGAGAGCCATAGGCAATGACACCTAGAAACATCCGCATGTAATTTCACCAGAGACAGAATATTTATAGCACAGCCTAAATCCTTATGGACCAGAGAAGTAATTTTGTAATGTCACAACATATCAGATGATGAACGACTAGCCATTATGAGAGGTTATGATGTTTCTGAAGATGTCCTAGAGGTACAATAAAACCTGTTCGACACACCTGTCCTGACACATATACATTACACGCTCATGTGCCGTAACAGATCAGTCAAAAGCTTGTTTGGTGTATTTGCTTTGACTAATTACGCTGAATTCCACAATAACCTTAGCTGCACTAAAGGAAATCACTTAAACAGGAGTGAATAACTATGGAAAGACATGAATTACATTAGTAACTTCTATTACAGTGTTAACCAACCGGCTGATCATAAAGGCATGTCACCATCATTATTTCGAATCATAAAACCTGTCTACTGTGTCCATTATGGCATTTCATGGTATCCTAATGGACACTGTCCTTCCTCCTTAAAGGGAGAGTTAGATTTACTTAGCATTTTCTCACCCTTAATTAGTCACAGACCTTTATGAGCTTCTTTCTTCTGTTGACACCAAAGAAGATACTTTGAAGAATGATGGAAACTCGTAGCCATTGACATTAATAATAAGAAAAGAAATATAGCCATATTTCCATCCACATATTTTTATGTGCATTTGAAAATATAAAAATGCTTGATAGGAACTCCAAGATTAGCGATAATGTGCATAAAATATGTATTCTCACAATTGGGTAGGATAAACATTTTATTGACAAGAAAATTTGTGCATAAACTACAATGAAAACACATTTAGAGAATAAATTCCTTCAAACGCATCAAAAAAGTCATGTGATTTTGTTTTTATGAGATAATATGATTACAAAAATGGACAAACTGGCAGGCCGACCACATTGTAAAGATCTGAAATGTTGTTTGGGTCATTATAAAATGGCCATTTCTAAATCGCTTTCATAAAAAATGGTTCAGTTTTATTACCTCCAGTACTGTCTTGACCAACCCAGGCTTATTCTGAAAACGTACCGCTATATACATTTCTGGAGAGCACCAAATACATCCAAGGTGCTATGTTTTTTTTTTGTAGTTTTTGTTTTTGCGGATCCATCAAAGGCCACGATGTATGCTTTTTCAGATCTCAAATTTCTCTTGTGAGTGCCATTCACGCCTGCTGTTCTCGCGTAAATCCCCCAGATGGCCGTTGTCCACTGACTGACTGACTGACTGACGGACTGACTGACCGACGGATCGACTGACCCATCATCCTCCCTCCCTAAACCCAACCAATAGTGTTTTCAAAAGCTCAGATTGACCTGCCCACCCCCTTCCCTAAATCCAACAGACACTTTTAAAAAGCAATCCCACAAAAAAAGTCCCTCGTCTGATTTTTACCATGTTTTCAAATTTTGCCACATTCTCGAACATTTATTTACTTCTTTATTTTATTTTTTGGTTTCTGTTTTTGTCTTACTTGCCTTCTGGAACATTTCTTCACCAGACTGAAATCTCGCCGTTGTGGTCAACTTCTCTCTGCATCTCAAGTCTGCTGATGTACATGGCGAGCTAACTGGACAAACTGGTAACAGCGGGAAAGCTGTCCATACAGAGTTAAGCGGTCAGCTGGTAGTGTAAAAAGGAGCGTTTGTTTTAAAGAAAAAATGCAGCCATACGTTCTTCTGGCTACATAATTCGCGATCTCCAGAAATGCATATAGGGCTACGTTTTCAGAATGAGCCTATGTTGGTCTTGAGAGTCTGCTCTTCCAAAGAGCATCTCACAATAATCCATATTCTGGAACTGGTGTGTGTGTGAGGTGCATGATGGGAGTTGTAGTTCATTTCAGTGGCAGAATTGTAGTCCCAGTGACTGTGCATACTTTCAAGTGATCTGTCAGGCCTAGATTGCTGGTGATCGTGACACTTTGACTTTGGATGGAAATGGTGCTTTATTCGCAAATGTTTTGAGCAGTATTCCAGATTTGCACATAAATCTAATTTGCATCTATGGTTGAAAAAATAGCTAATTGCTACAGATTTCCAACATTCTTCAAAAGATAGAAAGAAACTCAGGTTTGAAACAAATGGAGGGCGAATTAATGATAATAGTTTTATTTTTTACCAAACTTCAAGTCACAAATTTACTAACCCGTGCTTAACGTGTCAGCTAAAGTGATTATTGTGACAAAAGAGGAAATATCTGCAGATATTACTCCAGAATTGCTAGGTAACTTTAAATAAATAAATAAATATTATATTGTCATTTTTGTAATCTGGCAAAATCAAATTATTAACCTGATATTATTAGCTTAATATTTTTGTAAAAACTTTAGTGTCTTTCAGAAATATTCAATGAACAGAAAGTGCTTAAATACAGTGATTACTTAAAAATAGATCTTTATTTATTTTATTTTATTTTATTTTATTTTATTTTATTTTATTTTATTTTATTTTATTTTATTTTATTTTATTTTATTTTATTTTATTTATTTTATTTCCACCAGTGTAAAAAGGTGATTAAATGATTTTTTTTTTTTTTTTTATGTGAAAAATCCCTTTTACCAAACATTAAGTCACAAATTTACTAACCTTTGCTTAACATGTCAGCTAAAGTGTATTTCTTTCAAGCTTACTGTGTGGGCTTAAAATTATTGATCTTGCAATACATGCGAGACATCAGTCTAACTCCCCTTCCATCTAAAGTGGGCCAGCGATTTATCGGACTGCATGATTGTATTGACAGCTTTCCAGTCACTCTAAACATCACACCTACCATCAACCAAAAGGAAGTGAGCCGTTCCCACCGAGCCGTCTGGACTTTGGGCCACAAGCTTGTAGACCACAGATCCGGCCCCAGTGTCAGGACCCACGGCGGCCAGGTAAGGGTAGGGGAACATGGCCCACTGCAGATTCGACATGTTGGGGAGTGTCAGAGTCAGCCGGCACAAATACCACTCATCACCTAGAGAGAGACAGAAAAATGTTTCAAGTTGAAGATATATGAATAGAAAGTTGCATGCAGTGTTGAATACATGTAGCTTCACACATTTCCTCTACCAGAAAAAGAAACATAAGAGTGCATAAAAACACTGGCCATATTGCAAGTAACAATGTATAATGCTTGCTGACACCATTCTTATTTGCATATTCACTTGGGGAGTGTTAATGCTTTATTTGTACGTGGTACTTATATTTAATAAATCTGCATGCAATTAAACCTGTTAATAATTTCTGAAATTTCATTAAAAATTACACTGTTAACCCATCCTTTACACCTTAACCCACCCTTAAACCTACCCATACTAGCAAACCTGTCCTTATAACCCTACCCATAACCCAGCTGGCAGCTACTGTAGCTCTCTGCAACTCTCACATGGTCGCCCACTGAAGCTAAACGGTGCTGCGCCAGGTCAATACCTGGATCTGAGAACACATGGGAAAGCTAGGTTGCTGCTGGAAGTGGTTTTAGGGAAACCAACAGGGGGTGGTCTCTGTGGGTCCTAAAGCTCCAGTATATTGATGGGGACTCTATACTCAGTGAGCACTTTCTTTCGAATGAGACATCCTGGCCAAATTTGCCCACTGGCCTCTGTCCATCACGACTTCCCTAACCATCCCCTTCTCATAATTGGCTTCATCACTCTGTCTCCTCTCCACCAATCAGCTGGTGTGTGACGTGCGGTCTGGCGTTGCATCATCCAGTTGGATGCTACACACTGGTGGTGGATGAGGATAATAATTTAAGCATTATTTAAAATTAGACAATACTTGATTATTGAGAAAGATGTTTTCTTACACCCTGGTTCCACCTGTAATGTTTTCTGTGATCTATTCACAAATGCTCAGCAGTGATTCATAACCGTTTACACATGCTATTACCATGAGTTTAAATCAGGAGTGTTAAATTCAGTTCCTGGAGGGCCGGAGTCCTGCATAGTTTAGTTGCAACCCTGCTTCAACCCACCTATCTGTAGGTCTCAAACAAGACTGAAGGACTCAATTATTATGATCAGGTGTGTTTAATTAAGGTTGGAACTAATGCCGCGGTCACACTAGAGCAGGGGTGCCCAAACTTTTTCTTATGAAGGGCCAAAAACCAAACTTGATTGAGGCTAGTGGGCCAAAGGTAATATAGTTGCCATTGGTAATTTCCTAATTTATATAATAATATTTTGAAACATTGCTTTATGTTAACAAATTACACTAGTTTTTGCCTTGATTTGCTCACTGACGACTTCTGCATAGTCCTCTATCTGTCGAGTGACAGTATTTACATTTGATAAAGTCAGATTCATTCACAACATTTGAATGAAACATTTAATTTTAGTTTGCTTTTTGTAGCTCTGCAACAAATCAAACAAAAATGTGTGTATGTCAAATTAATAATGACGATCTCTTTGTTAAAGGCATTCAGTCCTCTTCATCATTCTCACTCTTCTCTCAGATGATATGGTGGGACAAACCAAAGGTTACACTGTGCCAACTTTGGCCCGCGGGCCCTACTTTGGGCATCTCTGCACTAGAGTTTGTGCGTGCGAAGGTCTGTTGTACGGCGCTGTGAAAAGGGGCAGGATTAAACAAGATGACATTTTAAAAAGTGAGCGATTGGTCCATATTTTACGTTACTGTCCAGGGAGGTCATGTTTTGATTAACCATTGGTCTCACGCAATCACATGATGCGATTATGCGCAGGTCAGAGTTCATCAAGCTTGAACTTTCCAATGCAGCGAACTATGAAACTTGTTGTTTGCAGTCTGTCGTATTTGCTTGCATATGAACGGAAGGATGTGGGTCGAAAAGTGCAATGTAACCGTGGCTTAAACTGTGCATAGCTTTGACACCCGTGATTTAGATGGTCTTGGGATCAAAAACCCTTCTCTTTATTTCTCAACACTTTATGTCACTTTAAAGACAATGCTTAGTGTGATGCAAAAGTACATTTAAAGGTTTCACAGCTTATTAGCAAGCAAATAAAAGAAGGATGTAAATAACACGTTTTCTCCCTTTCAATGTGTTTTAGCACAATTTTCTTGCATGCTGTACAAAATCTCATCAAATATCCAAAACAAATGTACCATGCCGATGCATTCACAACCCATAAATGCACATCTTCTAATCTCAATACCAGCAAAGAAAAAAAAAAAAAGAGCAGAAGGGATAGAGAAAGCCTTCAGCCACCCTGAGTTCAGTGCTGCCTCCCGGCTTCAAACTGTCATTCAGCCTGAGGACGCTTGGCTACAAGAGAGAAATTACATTTTTGTAAAACACGTCATCTCCGACTTCCCCTGTAGGTCCCGAGGAAGTCTGCTGTCAGAGATGTGATCCGCTTCTCCGAACATCAGACGGACTTAACACAACAGAGCTATCTTTTTTGGGCTGTTTTTTGGTGCTCTCTTTTCTCTGTTTGTTTGTTTCCAGACTTGCACCGTGTTGTTTCTGACACTTCACGCAAAAAGCGAGACAACAGTGAGAATAAGAAGAAACTTGACTTCTAAGCGGCCCGTCAAGAGGGAACATACTACCGCTACCCTCACTTCCCGTCTTTTCATAGCCACGCTTTGGAGTATGTTGAGAGAGAGAGAGAGAGAGAGAGAGATGCTAAGAAAAGTCAAAAGACGCAGCGAGAGCAAAAGAGAAACAAGGGTCGGGGGTTTGGGCGTCTCACTTCTGCGTTTTTCATGTCTCTGTGAAGCAGTTGCTGTGAGTTCGTGCAAACAGATGGACCGGAGCTCATGTTGAGCAGACAGTCAAATAGATAAAACCCACATCAATACCAACAGACCAACAAAAGCCCGCAGACCACTGCACATGTTAAAGTCAACAAAAAGTGACATTCTCTATGCAAATGCATGTAAATTGTGTCAAAGTCGCCTGTTGGTGTAATCAAATTCTGCGGCTGTCCACTTTTGCTGCTGTGATGATAAAACAGATAAATTATCAGTGGTCTACATGACTGAATCCAGCAAGATGTATGCTAAATAGGTGCATAAATGCATCCCAATGAGAGGGCAGTGACTTCAGCAAGAGAATCGTTGTTTCTTACTGAATAATTATTTATTATTTCACGTTTCATAGACTATACAACAGTTGTTGCCATGAAGTTGAAATATGCAAGGATTTTATTAAATGGACATAAATCAAAGACTATAGAATAGTGTTTCTCGACCACGCTCCTGGAGGACTACCAGCACTGCATGTTTTGGATGTCTCCTTTGTCTGACACATCAGGTCTTTCAGCCTCTGGTAATGAGCTGATGATCTGAATCAGGTGTGCTTGGTTAGGAAACATGGAAAATGTGCAGAGTTGGTGGTCCTCCAGGAGCGTGGTTGAGAAACACTACTAGAATCCACAAGACATGTCACTTGTATAGTTTTTAAAGGGGAAAAGAATAACAGTCAATATGGTGATTGAAGCCCCACCTTCTAGTACAGGAGCCAATCATCGATCGCTACAGGCTGAGGATTCTCCGGGAGAGGGGCTCAGACCGGATGTGAGTTTCTACAGATTTTGTGTGATTCGAACGTTTAGAAATGAAAGTAAAGACACAGTAGTTGTTTAATTTTTATTGGTGATTTTAAATGTTAAATATAATTGTAAGCTTGGTAAGCAATTTTGAAGAATTTTATGTTTCATTATTCAAACAGAACGCCTGAGCACACTGGGAAACAATTTTGATGGTCCATTTGAGTATTAGTAGACTGTCTGCTTAATATATGTTGATACTGACATTTAACAGTCCATCAACAGACATGTAACTGACTATAAGAAACTTTGCAAGTACGCCAACTTACACTAACCCTAACCCCTACCCCAACCTAACAGTCTACTTATATTCTAATGAGAATTAGTTGGCATGTAGATGCAATGTAACTTAAACTCAAGTGTGACCGCACACTGCCCTAGAGGTGCTTCAAAGATGGCCGGTGAATGAAATTACTTACCATAAAGGGACTTTGTTTAAATCAAGTTTAATATTGCATAATTTAACAGTGAACTAGAGAACTTGTTATAAAAAATATAAGCCATTCCAGTGAAATCATTGATTTGCTTATTAAATCAATGCTACTGTTTATTACTATTACTACTACTATTAATGCTAAAATAACAAAATGAAAAAGGAATAAACTAGACGAGACCAGATTAGAGTAGAATAGAACAAAATATTAGCATTACAGCAATTATCAAAATAAAAATTGGAAAAAATTGAGTAGAAACAAATGTAGTGAAAATAAACTGTATTGCAGTATACTGACCACTGTACTAACAATATTAACAGTGCACATACTAACAACATTTAAAAGAACATTCATTCATTCATTTTCCTTCAGCTTTCCTTTGCCTTATTCATCAAGGGTCGCAACAGCATAATGATCTTATCCATTATATGTTTTACACAGCAGATGCCCTTTCAGCTGCTACCCAGTACTGGGAAACACCCATACACACTCATTCACGCACACACATACACTACGGCCAATTTAGTTTACAATTTAGGCCAATTTAGTTTCAATTCACCTATTGACCTTATTCTTCAATGTGGAAGTGCACTAATTTTTGTGATTGTTTTAGAACTTCCAATTCAGTTGCCAATCTGAGATATGACTAGGAATAATAAACGGCAGAAAACTACTTGCTCTACAAACAAGTGTTTGCATGACTTTACAGACAAAGTAGAATAATATAATAAGAAAATATCAGTTTGCAACATCAAGCAGCATAACGAGCTGTTTTTAACATCTAAAAATGAATAGAAGAGAATGAGACCAGAAGTCTCAAGCCAAAATGATTCAAATGGTTGCGCCCGCTCGTACACGTAGAATAAGGCGAATAGCGTATGTTTTAGGACTGTGGGGGAAACCTGAGCACCTGGAGGAAACCCACACGAACATGCAAACTCCACACAGAAATGCCAACTGACCCAGTCGGTACTTGAACCAGTGACATTCTTGCTGTGAAGCGACAGTGCTAACCACTGAGCCACCGTATCTTAAAAGAATATATACAGTATATATTTAAAAAATATATACTCATATATACCCTATATATTAATAATCATATCTACTTTAAGACAAATATCAAATATCTTAAGATATAATACACAGTGTTTGAAGAATAGGTGGTGTGTTCCTGTGGTGTGAGATGGCAGACAGATTCTTCAACCCTGTCCGGAACTGTTTATGTTCTTTAGGTGCTCCACATCTTTACGCGTCTCCAAAGATTCACATTCTCCACATGGACACACAGACCTCAGAATCAACCCTTCCCACCTCACACTGAGCTCTGTATGCAGCCCTCCGCTAGAGTAGCCTAAAGGTCCAACAGATGTGGATCAAACCCCAGCAGCAAACACCCACGCCTGAGAGGCTAATGGGCCGCAGGCTCCGTCAACAAACTTCCAGCGGCGAGAGTGCGGTTCAAGAGACACCAGAGAAACCCCGGTGAGAAGCTCCAACAATAAGCTCTCTACACAACTCCTCCAAAACAGCTGTTTCACAGTATCACCACATCCTCAACTAAGATAAACACACTAGGGATAGAGAGAATGAGGGAGGAAGGGTAAAAATATATCTTTTAAATACACAGTAAAAAATATTTGTAAATTAATTTTCCAGTTTTTGGTTTATTCATTTTTTCATTTATGTTTTTGAATTAAACTATAGGATCTTGATCTTTCCTCCAACCACATTTGATGTTGAAAAGTTTGAAAAAGTCACTTTATTGAGATTTTTTGTTGGTTTTGTGAATTATGGTACAAAAATCTGGTAATAAACTGCAAGGGCTCTTTCTGTTATTTTACAGACTTAGTTGTATGACCCCAGCTGTAAGAGCAACAAATAATAACTTGACTTCTAGTTGATCATTTGGAAAAGTGGCAGTTCATCTGTTGAACTACATCCCAATCATGACCTATTGGAACCTGCATGGACCCAAGATTCTCACAGAAACCAGTCAAGTTTGGTGAAGGAAAAAATCATGGTTTGGGGTTACACATCTGCAGAGTGAATGGTAGCATCAACAGCCTGGGGTATCAAGACTTTTGTGATGCCCACTACATTACAAATCACAGGAGAGGGCAAATTCTTCAGCAGGATAGCGTTCCTTCTCATACTTCAGCCTCCACATTAAAGTTCCTGAAAGCAAAGAAGGTCAAGGTGTTCTAGGATTGGCCCAGTCACCAGATATGAACATTATTGAGCATGTCTGGGGTAAGATGAAAGAGAAGGTATTGAAGATGAATCCAAAAAATCTTGATGAACTCTGGGAGTCCTGCAAGAAGGCTTTCTTTGCCGTTCCAGATGACTTTATTAGTAAGTTATTTAAGTCATTGCAGAGATGTACAGTATGGATGCAGTCCACCAGGCTCATGGGAGTCATCCACAATATTAATTCTTTTTCCACTGCACCATGACTTTATATTCTATACTGTACATTATTTCTGTTGACAAGAAGTGACAAGACTAAGCAAAGTGTCTAAGTGTTTGTCTGAGCAAAGTCAGACCTTACTGTCCTAATTAAATAATTTAAAAATCAAGGCATGATCATATTGATTTTGGTAAAATAAGCATAAGCTAGAGACCTTCACCATTCATATAAGCCACTTCTGATCCCAAACGATCAACTAGATGTCAAGTTATTATTTGTTGTTCCTAAAACTTGGATAGGCAATAAGACATTTGTCAGGTAGTGTACTGAAAAAAAAATGATTCAAAGACGATTCCTTGAATTTACAAAATTGTAAACAATTTATTTGTGCTCAATTTTAAACTAACAAATTAAGTTGAACATTACTAAACTTGATTTATTTGTTTAAATTCAACACAATTAAATTGTTTGCAAACATCATTTTTTTTCAGTGTGTATAATATATTCTTATATAAAATATTGTTTCAAGTTACTAAATTGTCAATAAAGGTCACTCTGATAAATGGTGCATTGGAATTTTTAACATTAAAACTAGACAGAGCAGAGATAAACATCCCATAATTCAATTTATAACCATAAATTAAAAAAACAACAACAACTGTTAATTAACAAAAAAAATTTAGTGCAGGATGGAAATAACAAGGTCATTTGGTGATGAAAGAATTACGTTTTTCTATTTGCTACATGACTGTACATCTTTCTAATTGTTCAAAATAACAATGTGGAATCCCACAATATGGGATCTGTTTCTCGCTTTGTGCATAAAACACAGCGACTTGATCTTTTTGGCATCATAGTTTGCTAGTTCAGATAATGTGTGAACAAATTTTGAGGAAAAAAGCAAGAAGGCCTTTGTGCATTTGTTTATGCCTCCATAATCCAAGCTAAGCCTGGATGGTGGTGAAGCAAAGCACTGGATATAATATGCTGCAAGTATAAATAGCTAGTGAATTTCATCTAAGTCCACCCAAAGCTCTGTACTAATTTGAATATCAATACAGAAGATGTCATGGATTGTTACGTTAAAAAAAAAAAAGACAACAAGACCAAGAGCAGATACAAAAAGAGGGACGGAAACAGTGCGTGCTATGTTTGTGCTGTGTTTTCTGCCTAATTTAAAGTACGGTAATTTGGTGAGTGGATATAACAGAAGCTGAGGAAAATTAGATTCCATTCACAGAGACTTAAATGGTCGTCAGCCGCATCCAATATGAGCTGCTTTTCTTTTGTTAGCATGTTTGTCTGTATCTAAAAAGAGCAACTCAAAGGCACAGAGGATGGGAAGAGTATGACGCACTGCCTCTGAGTGAATATGAAGCGATGAATCAGTGCTGATTCACCATAAGCACAAGACACAAATGACAGAGGAAAACGGCATTGCTTAGAGTTTGCTCTTTCGTAATTTAACAGATTAAAGCGAGGCTTCATTTATGTTTGTACTTTTAGTCTCAAATATTTGAAAGAATGAGAAATATTTGAATTGAAGTGTCAACTTTTAAGATTGAGATTTATACATCACCTCAAAGCTGAATAAATAAGCTATCGGTCTCGGTTGGCCCATGAACATTTCCTGCTTCTTATCAAACTATTTCATAACTGTTACAAGAGGCAATTCTATCATAACTTAATGTTAAAACATTAACATCATAACATTATTTATCAATATGTGGCTCTTTTTGGATTCTAGGAAGCTAAATGGTTTATATTTTTGACTATATTTGGCCAAGATCCAACTATTTGAAGGTCGGATGGTTGAAAAACAGAATACCTTAGATTTTTGACCTCATGACCCTTCACTCTCAGAAATAAAAGTACAGGAGCTGTCACTGGGGCCAAATCTTTTCAAAAGATACATATTTGTACCCAAAGAGTCCACAGTGGTACCTCAAAGGTGCATATTAGTGCCCAAATGTACATAAAAAGAATCTTTGAGGGACCATTATGAACCCTTCAGGTACAAATATGTATCTTTTGAAAAGGTAGTGCCCCAGTGACAGCTCCTGTACCTTTATTTCGGAGAGTGTTGAACGCCTATAATATATATTGTCTAAATGAAGTGCTTAACAATGCACATGGCTAATAAAATATTAGTATAGTAAATATTTAATATACTAATACATATATTTATTTTAATATTACATATTTATTTTTATGTATGTACCGTAGGAAAATTACAACATATATTTGTGTAATATGATCTTTTCCAAATATTCGAATATTTTTGGGCAAAAAAAGTTAAATAAAAATGTTTAGCGCATGCAATGTATTCTTGATTGTTTAAAATATATATATACCCATCCAATATATACCCATCCAACACATAATACTTCAAACTACTGGGGAAAACACCTGGGATTTGTTGCAATCTCACTGTTAGAACAAAGAATTATTGTATTATTGTCAAAATTTACAAAGAAGAGATTGTTGTTGTGAGAAGATATTGATGACTCTAATTCCGCTGCAATATTTTATTAAAAATAAGAATGGTAACCTAATAACCTTACTATGGGAATAATACAATTTTGGTTCATCCATTTAAGAGTAACTTGAGTCTACTATATGTTGTTGAGTGGCCTAAACAAACCACAAACATTACTTTCCATATACACCAAACACTTTCTTATAAACATTTCCATGTTTTCAGAAATTCTGATTGTACTTCACGGAGGTGAGTGGGTTTGACAAACCACCTGAAGTAGACACACTCTGTCCTCTCTGTGTGCATGTATATGCGTATAAATGGATGTTGTGTACATGTGTGTGTATATGTTTATGTGAACACAGGCTCATTAGAAATATGTAAAATCATTGTTAAACTATCCACCCATGAAGCATACTTCACTTCAACTTTTGTTTGAAAACACCATTGGTTGAGTATGGGAAGGGTTTAGGTCAGTTAATCGCTATGTGATATATGTATGACTAGCTCCCAGCAGGCAAAGTACGTCAACATTAGATTGAATATTGTGGGGACGTTGTATTTTGTTTTTGGAAATGAAAATCAGGTTACGTCAGAACCCAACATTAGGCCAACGTCAATGTCCAAAATGTCCAAAATGTTATATCCTGACCTTGTGTGGACGTTAACACTATGACGTGTATCAGATGTTGGGTTTTGGTTGCCATACCTGACAAATAAATATGATGTTGGTTTAAGATGTTGGCTCAGCGTTGGATTTTGGCCACTTTCCAACACAACCTAAACTCAACCAAATATCAATGTCATTTCACGTCGCTATTGGACGTCAAAATAACATTGTCCTAAGATGCTGGCTAGACATAAATCTAACCTAATATTAACGTCTTATGACATTGTGTGCCTGCCGTGCTGGCTTCTCATTGACACATGTAAATGCCAAATATCAGAAATTGCAGCCCAATAACTTATTTAACATTTGTAAATAAAAATGTAGACAGCGGCCTCTAGTGGTTTTGTCATTGTAAGCTAAAAGGAAACGACACCGAAGCAACGTATTTTACATTTCCCTGTGGTTTATGTGTATGTATGTATTATGTATGCATTAGAAACACTGCTAAACTAACTTAGCCTTGTCTGGCAACTGTATATTGCTGCTCTCTTTTGAAGCGTTTCTTTAATCCTCATTTGTAAGTCTCTTTGGATAAAAACCATGAGCTAAATGAATGAACATAAACGTAAATGTAACTTAAAATTTGCTTCACTGTTAGTCAGTTTAGAAAATACTACACCAGGACCAAATCAAAGACTCCCCAAGTCTCTTGATCATCAGTCTGAGCCCTTCCTGAAGTCCCTATTCAAGCTAGAATCCTCCCTACAGGAGCACCGGATGATCTGGAATTACATGTGCACACACACACACAGACCACAGGGAAAGTCTCGCAGGTGTCTTGCTGAATGACAGCGCAGGCTGAGTTGTCATAGTGACTGGGACGGTGCAGGTGTCCCCCCGAGTCAAGTCTCCGCTTTGCAGGGTTAAGTCTTTGTGACATGCAAACAGCACGCCGGTGAGCTCATGTAATTGCTTTGCCCTTGCTGGGCTGGCATAAGTAGTTTTTTTGTGTGTGTGTTGCGGTCTAAAAAGAGAGCTCTTTTCATGCTCAATTAAACCCTCAATGATGTATATCTCATTGTTGTTCTGATGACATGCTTTTCCAGGGATGTAATTAAGTTTTCAAATCAGGGCCTTTGTCTTTTTCGCTTTCTCTCTCTCTGTCACCCTCACTCAACAACTACACACTGGAAATCCTCCGGTGAGATGTCTCAAAGAATGAGAGATACATGAAAAGAGAACTACCAGTACTTTGGGTTTCAATCAGTTATAGTGTATATACGTATCAGCAGACACACAATGTCAATATATCACACACTACTAATACTGTACACTGTCATTCATGACTCCTTTTTACTTCTTTCTCTTAAAATGTCTTCCAAACATAAACAATCGAATTTAAAACAATTTGATAGAGAAACAGTATACAGCTATACAATAAATGTGGACAGTCATCTGGTCTTTCACAGCTATCTTGTTTCTCAAAACATAGGCACAGAAATGCTAGTTATACTTTTTGTCCATGTATCTTTATTTCTGAAACATTTTAGTTTGAATTTCAAAACATTTGCCATTTTTCTAACATTTTCGAAATGTTGGTTTTTCAAAAGTGATGTTCAATAAATGTTAAATAAGAAAACTGAAAATTCAGAAATAACATTTCATTAGCCAGCTTGAACATTATCAAAACTCTTAGAATATATATATATTGGTTAGCTTAGAAATTAAGCACTGCAAATATCATCTGGTATTTGTTGTAAATATTCATCCTCAAATTGGAGATGTTGTTTTCCTTGCAAACCTGAGCACAGTTGAAGAGGGTGACAGAATTGAAGGGAATTAAAAGTTAAAACATGATATTAACAGATTATTGCACACTGAATGCGAAAATTTTGTCTTTAATCTTAACACGTTAAAAAATATATTGGACCTCACGTTATGTGAATCTTATTGACGCACTGCCTCCGAAACATCCGTCTATCATAAACAAAATAAATTCAAAGCGGGTTTGATTTTTTTCTGCTTTTCACATCTGAAAAAGTGCTTTGAGAGGTGTTCTGACAGTTCAGAGCCACAGAATAAGCAAAAGGCTAAATACAGAATGCTGTCATTTGCGCTACAGACAACTTCATGACAAACACAGAGCATAAAATAAAGACAGAATATACGTCCTGCTGCTGTTTGGTGTTTGTGTCCATACATTTGATGTACAGCCCATAGACATTATAGTAGAAAGCATGGCCTGCTTTCAGTCTGTTGCTTCGACACGTCAACGCAGCCCCGCTTTTATTATAAAGTCTATAGGTACTGCCAGTCTCTGATCAGCATTTGTTAACGTATGTGAATGTGTTAAGGATCACAAGCGATTAATCCAAAAATCCACTCATTTCTTGAAATAAACTTTTCATTTTGTCATAATTCAGCACAGCTCTTTGGTGAGAAGGAGAGCTCTTTTACCTCACTATGTAGTATTGGATGAACACAATATGTAGCCTATTCCTCTTTCTTTTTCTGCTTTGGAGATGAAAGGAGAACAGGATCACCGCTTGAATCAACTCCGAAATATTGAAATGAGTGTGCAAGGTTTAAAGCGCTTAAAAACGCAAAACAAAATTTTCTGATTGTCATCGTGCAAAAATTCTTAGGTCATAGTATGATTTACAATACAAGTATATGTCAATGTTAATGTATTTAGAAAGGTTTAGCTGAAAATATCTCATATATTATTCTTTACACCATGCTTTAAATGCCTCTTTTTATAATATGCGAGGACACGCAATTTTAATGCATGACTCTTTAAATGCAAATTAGCTGTTGCTCCAGCCCAATTTCCAGAGGAAGGCGGAGCATTTACAGCTCTAGATTTAGTCACTCTGGCAACAACAAACAAAACATCAGTCAGTTCAAACTCCTGTACTCTTCAGCAGTCCAGTATAGTAGGGAATTATTTCCCATATAAGTCCATGTGAAAGGAAAGTTTCTAAGACTTATTTTTCAGAATGTTGATGTACTTGGAACTGAAACCGAATACAGAGTAGGGGGTGGGGCGTTCTTTTTGTGCACCATTCCCTTGTAGCAAACTAAATGTAAGAGGGGCGTGGTTAAGAATATTGCCAAACTGACATCATCAGAGAAAGACCACCACTCCAAACAAATGGTCAGAATTTGATTGAAGATTCATTCATTCATTCATTCATTTTCTTTTCGTCTCAGTCCCTTTACTAATCTGGGGTCGCCACAGCGGAATGAACCGCCAACTTATCCAGCATTTGTTTTACGCAGCGGATGCCCTTCCAGCTGCAACCCATCTCTGGGAAACATCCATACACACTCATTCACACTCATACACTACAGACAATTTAGCCAACCAAATTCACCTATACCACATTTCTTTGGACTTGTGGGGGAAACCGGAGCACCCGGAGGAAACCCACGCAACCAAGGGGAGAACATGCAAACTCCACACATAAATGCCGACTGACCCAGCTGAGGCTCGAACCAGCGACCTTCTTGCTGTGAGGCGAACGTGCTACTCACTACACCACCGTGGCCCCTGATTGAAGATTACCAAAACAAAAAAACTTTGTCAGTGGATTAACTTGACTAACAATGTGTGCAAGCAAAATAAACAGGGTACATTTTGATTTCACACACACTTTAGATTCTGAATAATGTAACACTCATTTGTTAGTACTACAGTACTGCAAATAAGCTATTTGAGGGAGTAGACTTAGTTGCTTCTTTTTCATGTAACATCTTCATGCCCCAAACAGCAAAATTACGCACTAAAGAAAGCTGAAAATGTAAAGAAAGCTTAAGAAATGAAAGAGATATCATTCAGGATGAGCAGGAGAGTGACGTCTCACACTGAGCTGGGTGAAAGGACTTGAGCTTGATGAACCAAACTCCCAAACACACAATGAGAGAGAGAGCATGAGTGTTAGTGTAGGTGTATAAGTGTGCATACTAATCTGTAGGCAGCGACAGAGGGCAGTTTGTGACACAGACAGGGCCTCATTATTGAAGTAGTGTCTATGTGTGTGTGTGTGTGTGTTTGTAGACTGTGGGGGCTGTTCTGACCCAGCCAAAGCACCAAAGCACAGCGCATCCTAATTAATGATCTCACATTGTGGCCCACTTTTATTCAAACCATACACCGCACACAGACATCTATTTCTCCCTGACACTGTTCTTAATGCACTGTTTACTTAATTAAAAAATAATTGAAGGTTATATGCTATTGCTTTGATAAATTGTTGCATGGTTTATAATACACCTTCACTGACAGCCAAAGATAATGTGTTAATTTTAAACTATTATTCAAATTTTTGAGTTTTCAGCATTTTATGGTCACCAAGGCTGTCTTCATGCGTTTTTATTCTTTAAAATGTAATTTAATACTGTGGTGAAAATACAGATTTATTTTTAACTCCAGTCTTCTGTGGCATGATCCTACATAAATCATTCAAATATGTTTATTTGGTCAACCCAGGCTCATAGTGGATACGTACCCAGGCCTACATTTCTGGGGACCACGAAATACGTACCCAGATGTGCGTCTGCTTGCAGTTTATGTTTTCGCAAATTCACCAGAAGCCGCTGTTTTACTCTTTTTGATGATCTTAAATTTCTTTTGCTCATGCCATTTGTGTGTCCACTTCTCGCATAAATCCACCAGAGGGCGCAATAAACACTTAATATACACATACCCAACAATACACAATATACACACAATATACACATACCCAACCAAAAGTGTTTTCAAATCCATCTAAAAAATAAAAAATAAAAAACGTCAAGGCCAAGTTATTTTACCACGTTTTCGACCTGTTATTATTATTTTTATTTTGCTTTTATTTTATCTGGTTTCTGGAAGCGTTCTTCACCAGATTCTAACCCCCGTCTGGCACGCTCCACTCCACGTCTCAAGTCCATCGGCCTATGGTGTATGGTACTGGGCAAACTAGTAACAGCAGAAAAGCCATTCATAGGTAAGCGGTTTGCAGAAGTTCAAAATGGAACAGTATGTAACAGTGTTTGCACTATATACTGTTCTGCATTATACTGTATTTGTTCGCACTATATACTGCTTTGCATCAGCACAACTCTGGTTTGCACTCCTTACCACATGTCCTTAAGTGTTATTGTATTGTTTAAAATTGTAAATTTTTTACTTATATTTTTAGATTACATTGTATGTGTAATTGTATTTATTGTAATTTCTTTTTAAAAATCTACTTTTTATATTAATAATATTATATGTTAGGCACCTAGAGTCTGAGAGTAACGCAGTTTCGATTATCTGTATGTCCTGTACATGTGGTTGAATTGACAATAAAGCTGACTTTGACTTTGAGAAGCTGCCGGCGGCATCATACTGCCCTGCAGTGTTCGTTTCACACAAAAAATCCAGCCAGACGTAGCCCCAGGTACATATTTGTGGTTTTTCAGAAACGTACACCAGGGTACGTATCCACAATGAAACGGTGTGATTTGGTGCTTGAGAAACATTTCTTATTATTACCAATAGAAAAAACTAATTGTGCTGCTTAATATTCTTCTGTGAACCTTTCAGCATTTAAAAAAGAGCAGCACACTGTAAAAAATCCAACTTACAAATTGTTAACTCAATTCAAAATTGTAAGTTCGGTGGACATATTTTGAGCAAAGTGTTGAGTTTACTTTTAAAAACGATTTAACAGAATGTCTAGAACTGGTTTGTTTAATGAAAATAAATACTTAAGTTGAGGAGACTTTACATTTTGAGTTGTTCCCCGGAGTGTTTACTTCCTGCCTTTGCACATGCTCAGTCTGTCTTCATGGCATTTTGCACGAGGCGTCAACTTTAAAAAAATTATTTGGCACGACTTCAACCACTGATGTTGAGTAAACTCAAAATTTCTTTGCAGCCGGTTGCTTTAAAATTTTAAGTTGACTCAACTTTTAATTTTTTACAGTGCATTTATTAGATTTTTAACAAAAATCGTTAGGCATAATTGTTAAATACAAATATTGCTCTTTCTTTTGTTCTTATTTTTTTTTATTCTGCTAACTCAAGACTTTAGAAGGCTAATGTAACTTGTACTGTACTGGATATCACCTCCTATTATGGGCACCTATTAATACTCTTCGTTTACTACAAAACAACCAGTAAAAAAACTATAAAAAGAAAACTGAAGTAAATAGGACATGAAATTAAACACAATTAGCTGTATTTAATCCTTATTTTTCCTGAATAATAAGCTTAAAGCCAAACAGAAACAGCAACACGCCAACAGCATGATGTCAAAAGCTTCTAGCAACACAAGTAACATTACATCCACGTCTCTCTGAAGGATGTTTTAGAGGGAGAAATCCACCACAAAGCCCGTTTTAACATGCTGCTTCTCTCCTCCGCTCTCATTTAGCCAGAGTCGTTGAAAAAAAAAAGGAACACACAATTCACACACACATGCGTGCACGCATCGTACACATTCACAAAGTTTCCTGCAGGTTAATTAAGCCCATTTTTCACCGCTGATGAGAGCATGCGGAGAGAGAGATGAGGGGAGGAACTAAACACATATAATTATGTTTCCTCTGTTCTGTTGATTTCAAAACTGACATCTGTGTGGGATGTTCACACACACACACACACTGTCCTTGTCTCTCACTGACAAATGCAACTGCTCTATTCTCTTCTATGTTATATCAAAGCTCGGGCATGTTGTATATTTCATACACTGTCATCTAAAATACAAGCAATACTGAACCAGGGGAAAAAGGAAAACAGACTTTCAAAAAAGCAAAGAGAGAGAGGGAGAGCGAGAGTGGCAGTGGAGCTGTTACACAGAGAAGAGAAACCACTCAGATAAATGCAACAACATGACTAAGAGATAGATCCTCCATCTTGGTGATGCGTTTTCTCTCTGGCTCTGCTTTTTTTTCTCCTCATGCTGTTTATTTCCTTTTCATTTCAGCATCTGAGATCTGATTGAACGCCCCGAGGATGTTTGTGGACACTCCACAGTGAAATACAGCAGGAGCCGTGTGTAGGAAAGCACAGGACTGACCAAAACCACAAAAACAAGCCGGTCACCAACTGTTACATGTTTGTTTTTTGAACGAAACGTTGAATGCAGAAGACTTTGAGCAGGGGTGCCCAAACTTTTTCATATGAAGGGCAAAAAACAAATATCATTGAGAGCCGTGTGCCAAAGGTAAATATACCAAACTATATTAAAGTTGTCAGGGGTAATTTCCTAATTTATTTAATAATATTTCAAAAGACATAGAAAATATCACTTTCAATCGTAATTTCTAATGCAGTATAACCTTTTAAATGATAACTTGTTGTAATAAAAACATAAACAATCACATTTATAAGACAGTGGAGTTCAATGCTGAAAACACAAGCAGAATCTGCTGATTTACACTATTTAATTGAAACATTTAATTTCAGTTAGCTTTTAACAATAAAATATGCAAAGGATTACATTAAATTCGAATAGCCAATCTTGAAAACCAACTCCATCATTCCTCATTGCTTCTTAGATGGGATGGCAGGCCAAATCAAAAGTTACCATGGGCCAACTTTGGCCCGCGGGCCCTAGTTTGGGCATCCCTGACTTTCAGAAACACTCCATTTTTACTCCCAAATATTTTTTTTACTTTCTTACACCTGGTGTTAAGATGCAATTTCATCAGACTGATCAAGTTCTGACTATTTGAACTTGTCTACTTCTAACCAGAAGCAGTCAAAAACACATTTTAGACTGTCTTTGTAGTGTAAACACTCATGTGATCTAATGTAATGTAATGTGTATTTATATAGCACATTTACTGTGTATGGCCATACACACAAAGTGCTTCACAATCATGAGGGGGTCTCTTCACACCACCACCACTGTGCAGCATCCACTTGGATGATGCGACGGCAGCCACAAGACAACAGTGCCAATGCGCTCACCACACACCAGCTATAGGTGAAGTGGAGAGACAGTTTTTAACGACCACAGAGAGTCAGGACCTCGGTTTATGGTCTCATCCAAAAGACAGCGCCCACTGACAGTATAGTGCCCGAATGGGTTCAAAAGCCATAAATAACCCACCTCCTCTCAGCCTACTGACTGAATGTGTTGTTGTAATGCAGTGGTTCACAATACCTTCACATCAAAATGTCTTATTTGACACACAAGGATCAGTTCATGGATCTCTCAGTTAACATTCTTATGATCTGAATCAGGTGTCAAGGAAGACATACAAATGGGGAAGGTGATGATGGTGGTTATAAAAAATAGAATTAGTACATATTTAACGTTATAGGCTGATTATTTTCACAGACTGTTGCCACACAACTGTGTTTAAACACCTTATAAAGTGAATTTTTCATAATTGGCACCCTTTAAATGTCAATAAAACACATTATCGGGTTTGCTGCTTGAGCACATCAGCCCCAACAGAACCACATCAGACCATTTTGAACCAGCGACCATATTTCAAAACACAACTCAAGCTCGTACGACCTGCTTTTCCGACAGAGGCTCGCAGTGAAGTGCTGTCTAATTTCATAATCTTGTTCAGTGGATGATTAGAGTGTGTCAGTAAGTCAGCAGGGACGCCAGGCTGAAGATGCTGTCTGACCACAGAGAGAAAGAAAGACTAAAAGGCTTAGAAACATGGAAGGCGAGCACCTCTCTGACCACTTCATGGGCGAATCGAAGCCCAGTCAGCACAACACAGAAACTCAATTAGAGGCTCTGCATGTGTGCGCAAGGGTTACGACTGCTGAGTCCTAAGGTGAGATAATGACCGCGATCAGCACCGCCACACACACTCTCTCTCACTCTGCTGGATCTGGATGGAGTGGAGCTGTTTTATCAAAGGATGTCTCATTACCTCTGATCTGCTCCAGCTCAGGCCTGCAGTCATTAAAGGGCAGGAGAGCCGCTCTGAATGTCCCCTCACATACAATCTGCAGTTCATCTGGACACTGTGACACCATAAAGAGGAGAAGAGGCCCTGAGAGGAGGTGGTGAAGCAAGTTAACTATTCTTGTTAAGATAACTGATCGGCACAGTCAAGACCGCACAGTCAAACCTTGTCTTATATGACACCTGCTGATCCATAGGGCTTATATGATAAAGCAGTAAGATATGTTAAAAATTAAATAAATAAAAAAAACATATATATACACACATATACAAATTGGGCTATAAATTAACTAAACATTTGTAACTGCTGTAAATATACTTTTATATTTGTGTATATATGTATTGTTTATATATAAAGAGAAGTATGGTCAATTATGGAATATTATTACAATTTGAAGTAACTCTTTCTCCAGTCTTTGTTGTTGTCACAATCACCAATGATTTAATCCAAGCAGATAGCTGCTAAACACACAGATCGCTAAAGGACTTCAAATCCACCATTAGATGGACTACAAATACTGTCATGCACCACATACACACACCTGTTCCTGTTCTCCTGTGATTACAATTGAACACTCAGCTGGAGCTGCTCATGTACTGATTACACCACACATATATACGGCACATTTTCTCACTCTCTCATTGCTGAGTCTTGTTATACTGTTTCTGTGAACATTACGACTCGTTTTCCTTGCCTAGCCTCCCGTGTTTGACCCTTGCTGTGTTTTGTTTGTTTATTTACGTTGTCTGCTGCCTGCCTTTCGACCATCTGCCTGTCTATTGCCCACGACTCTGGATTGTTGCTTACCTGACCATCCTGCTAATAAAGCCTGCATTGGTATCTGCACCTCTGTTGTCAGCATCCCATTCACATTACAGATGTCCTATTATCCTTCAGAATAAATTATTATATTTATTTAAATATTCATTTTAAAATTTGCATTATTTTAAATTAAATGAATAAAATGTAACACTTTAAGATCACTTTTGACTAAAAAGTAGTGCTTTAATAATAATAATAATAATAATAATAATAATAATAATAATAATAATAATAATAATAATAATAATAATGTTTTAATTAAAAATTAATTGTATTATAATTTTTATAATTGCATAATTAGATCAAAATACAATAAACAGAAGTAGTGTTATGAAATACTACTTAAATCCAACAGTATTATATTAGAAAATTTAATTTTATGCAATCAGTTAAAACACTGTTTGAAATTTGCATTTAGTTCATTTAAAAGAAACATTTGAAACTTTTTTTAAAAACGCTTTTTGGTCTATTTAATACATCTGTGCTGAATAAAAGTAATGTTTGATGATAATAATAATAATAATAATAATAATAATAATAATAATAATTTTACAAAAACACTTAAAGGTTTCATTAAGTCTCTCTCATGATGTTTTAAACTTAAAAGAATATATTTTGAAATATGCTATTTGCTGGTACCCATTGACTTCCATAGGATTTTTTTTCTCTGCTATGGAAGTCAATGGATCCAAGCATCTATCATCATTATAAGCCCCTTTCACACATACAGACTTTTCTAGAAAATTACCGTTGATTTTCCGTAAAGAGATCATGTGTAAATTGGCACTTTTTTAAAATACCGATAAATTCGTTCCAGCAATTTTCCAGAAAGATAAGTTGTAACATTACTGGTGATTTCCTGGAATGCTGCTCTGTGTGATCGCAGAAGGGAAATTGCCGTCCACTCTGACCAATCAGAACATTCACATCCACGCAGTTTATGAAAAGAAACACCTTTGAAGATTTCTCCAGAAACATTTAGCTGCTGCTTGTTAGTCAGATAACATTTCTATGTTCCTTCTTAGTGCAAACTGTGGAAAAAGATCAATAAAATGCTTATGATAAACTGCTGTGAGTTTACCTTCATATCATCAGCATTTGTAATATAGTCAAATGTGTAAACAAAGCTGTTTTTAGCTGCGAATAGCGCCTCTGCCTTCGGATGGATGTTTTGTCAGTCTCTGGGACAAAAGCAGGTACACGAAAGCTAAAGTTTTAAACAAAAGTGAAACCATCAACCATCAACTCCCTTTATGTTTACTAATGCAAGCGCTGCCGTTTGGAGCTCATTTATGGTTAATGATGTCAGAATTTACCGGCATTCTGGAATAGATGTGTGAGTGGTCTTTTCCGGAAAAATTCCCAAACATTCTTGCCTGTGTGAACAGAACATATTTGAGGTTACAGGTAAAGCCATTCTGGATATTTTCCAGATATTTACCAGTATCACTGTGTGAAAGGGGCTTATAATATCTTCTTCTGTGTGAACTCAAATAGGCTTTGAATTTTCATTGTTGAACTTTGCCTTTAATTACAAAACAAAGTATACCATGGCTTACTTATAATGCCCCAAAATAACTACCAGTGGCACTGCTTTAGGTGCCTTGTGCACTTTGAACACCGTCAGGTTAAAGCGATACAGCAAGGGCATCTGTTTACCACAATGTACCATCAATATGTGATCAAAGGCCCGTGCCCTCCAACAAGAGTTTGTTTTAGTCTCCAGCTGCTCAAACACATCATCTCACACATCAAGGTGTTTTTTCCCTCGTGGCATAGAAGTGTTCTGCCGAACTCTGCTGGATCTGAGAGATACCTGATCCTGGATCCATCTTTCTGCTTTACTATGTGAGGAATTAAATCGATCGCTCGGGCAGTGCAGGAGTGGACAAACCCCAAACAGTGTCTCTGCCTTTGATGCTGCCGCTGAAACTTCGGTATCATTTCGCCTCCGCTGAAACTCAATTACCACACTGGAGTCTGACAGGCTTTACTGAAGAGGGGACCATGGGAGACACATGCTGAAATTGATGCCAGGAGAGCTGCGGGCATCAGTCCACTCATGAGATCTGCTCTGTTTCGCACTCTCAATACATCTAGAAGTGACTTTACAAACTCCAGCTTGCAGGTCTTCTGCTCCATTTGCTCTTTCTGCTCCTTCATTAGAACGGAGCGCAGTGTGTTGAGTGGTGACCATCAGGGAAAAGCCATATTAAATGAGCCAATCTGTTCGCTACAAAGACTGACTCTGCCCTGTCACTGCTGGGCTTTAGCAAGACACATCTCTTTCCATATGTTCTCAAAGCGAGAGCTTCTCTCTACATGCTTCCTATTTTCTTTAAGAGATCCACCAATCGATTGGCCAGAAATCTAAATGGGCTGGATTGTGTTTTTTATATTAACGTTTCATTGATTTAATGCATCGATGCAGAATAAAACTCATAATTTAATTTATATGAATAAAAATATCCTTTATTTATTATCATTATATTTATTTATTTTATATGTATTATTATTCATTAATTACTGATTTCTTCTGAAACTCTGGAAAACCCAGACACAAAAATATATATATTTAGTAAATACTTGATCTATAGCTGGAACGCTGGAAACCTGTAACAATTGACTTCCATAGTATTTGTTTCCTACTATGGAAGTCAATTGTTACAAGTTTCTAACATGTTTCAAAATATCTTTTTGGTTCAACTGAAAAAAAAAATTGGAAACTACTGATTTGCACAATATCATAAGAGATACATGTACAATAAAATTAATACGTTTTATATGTTGTTGCAAAAACGAACTATATTATCTCTCAGTGCAACATATAAAGGTGGATACAGAGAGTATGCAAAACTTTACGTGCATACTGCATACGCATTCAAGAGATTCTAGACTGCAAGGCTTCAAGTGATCACTAAGATTGCCCTCATTTAATTCCTCTGAACACTCAGAAATAAAGGTACAAAAGTAGTCACTAAAAGTTACCTTTTCAAAAGCTTCCCATTTGACCCTACAGGGTGCTCATTGGTACTTTAAATGCCCATATTAGTACTTAAAAAGAACAAAAGTCTACCTTTTGAAAAGGCATCACCCCAGTGACAACTTTCATACGTTTATTTCTGAAAATGAAGCAGTTAAAATGTGAAAAGTGCTATAAATAAATTTGACTTCAGATTTTGAGGGAAGCCGAAAGTGCAGTTTTACAAAAAAAAAAAAAAAAACATAATTGTACACCTCATATGATCTCCTGAGCTATAAAAGAGTGACATCTGAGCAATAAATAATTCCTCTGGGATATATATTTGCAGTGTATTTCATCAAAAGCGCCACACAAGCAATAAGAAATGAGACACGGTAAGCTCCGTGTGCTTGTGAAATAGTCTCGTCGGATGCTCTTAAATACTCCTGCGGGTGCAACAGTCAGTACCTGCAGCTTATTCAGACAAATAAATCAATCTGTTCTTCAGGGGAACTTCATTTTTTCTCTCTGTAATGTAAGATGGGTGTGATGGAAAGAAGTCTCGGTCCGCGTGGAGCACTTAAAGCATGAATGGCAAAGCTAAAAAAAAGAGAAAAAAACCCCAATGCATTCTCTTTGAGCTTAATATTCCAAACCGCGTGTAGTAATACAGCTGTTCTAAACCTTATAAACCACCTCAAAGAAAGACAAATGAGAAACAGAGAGTATACTTGAGAACTTTGAATATAGTACTTCCAATTTTTCGCATTGCACCCTCAGGACACACTCTCAATAATTCACCAGGCCTCGCATTTACAATAACGGCTCCCTGAATAAAGACGATTTCCGATGTGGTTTTCATCATCAGGCAAACGTCTCGAATCCACATTTCATAAGCTCTGTGGAAACAGTCCAATCTAAAACATGGAAACTGTCACTTAAATTATGAATATCTGAGAACTTTTGTTCGGCATTAAAAAATAAAGCCCTGAAAAATTGATGTTAGGGCTCATATCATATTTATGATTTATGCCAGGGAATTTCTTTTAAAAAGCCACAGTCGGGGCTGCAGTTTGTGTGTGGTTTCATCACATTGATATCATGAAGGGTGGAGAAGAAAGGAGAGCTTTTAAACAGGATGGGAACTGGTTCTTCTCTGGTTTGGACTAAATAGACAATGAGGAACTGCCTGAACATCCGGTAGGTTTTGTAAAACATTTTTGTTCAACTATACGGACACATTTACAGATGCTTGTTGCATCAATGCAATTTTGGCTTATTAGAAGTTTAGAATTATTTTCATTTCTTGACCCAAAACCTTGGGGGGAAAGTGTTTTACATGAATTGGGTAACAAATATTATAATGTATGAAAAAAAGATGGATATTTATTTAAAGACAAACTCAAGATAATTAAAAGACAGTATTAATGATAAAGATTAAACTAAAAGCTAATCTGAATATTCTGTAACTGTTTATTATATTAAACACATTATTATTAAAATGTATTCCTACTACTACTACTACTACTACTTTTATTATTATTATTATTATTATTATTATTACTATTATTATTATTATTATTATTATTATTATTATTATTATTATTATTATTATTATTATTATTATTATTACTATTATTGACAAAATTTCCAATCTGATAAATACAATATTTTCTGAAAAATAAGTCACATAAAAAGTAGCACAGGTCAAAACTGCATCATTAAGAAATAAGAAAACCCAAATATAATGAAGAAAGTCACATTTTGTTTATATAATTGTAATAGGCAACTATCAGTGGTTAGAACTGTCGTCTCACAGCAAGCAGAGGTGGGTAGAGTATCCAAAATCTATACTCAAGTAAAAGTACAAGTACTTGCGAAAATTTTTACTCAAGTAAAAGTAAAAGAAAAAGTAGCCATCTTAAAAGTTACCTGAGTAAGAGTAAAAAAGTAGCTGATGAAAAAATTACTCAAGTAAATAGTTACTAGTTACTTTTCATCATATATAAAAGTTTTAAATATTTACCAAATGATGTTTAACAGAGCAAGGAAATTTTCACAATATATATGATAATATTTTTTCTTCTGGAGAAAGTCTTATTTTTTTTATTTCGGCAAGAACAAAAGTCGTTTTTAATGTTTTCAAAACAATTTTAAGGTCATTATTATTAGCCCCATAAAGCAATATTTTTTTTTTGATTGTCTACAGAACAAACCATCATTAAGGATTTGCCTTATTACCTAAACTTGCAAAGTAACCTAGTTAAGCCTTTTAATGTCACTTTAAGCTGAATACTGGTATCTTGTAAAATATCCAGTCAAATATTATGTACTGTCATCATGGCAAAAATTCACCTCTGACAGCAAGAAGGTCACCGGTTCAAGTCCTGGCTGGGTCAGTTAATAAATGTATCTTAGAGATGCAGTTGGTGATTGTCTTCAGAAACATTTTTGTTGATCTAAATTTATTTATCTGGAACTCAAAGTTGATCTATTTATTTGTATTTTTATATTCTGGGTAAGGCATAAAACTACAAAAATGTTCCTCCAATTAAAATTTGTCAGACTGATAATTCCCATAATTCTGATAAGTATCCCAAACTGTCAGTCAACAAATGTAGATTTGTACAACTGTGCACCTCTGTTCACACAGATCCGCCATTTGCGCATGCACATATGTCGGTCACGTGGACTCGAGTGACAGCGGTAAAAACAAATGCTGAATTAAAACTTTAAAATCTTGAATCAATATTGAAGTTCTTTTTGCATGCTGGAGGAAAGATGACACCATGGCTGAAGTACTTCTCTTAGACAGGTAATGTTCTGCTTTAAAACTATTTTAGACAAGCTAAGCTGATGTAGGGCGCCACGGTGGCGTAGTGAGTAGCACGTTCGCCTCACAGCAAGAAGGTCGCTGGTTCGAGCCTCGGCTGGGTCAGTTGGCATTTCTGTGTGTAGTTTGCATGTTCTCCCCGTGGTTGCGTGGGTTTCCTCCGGGTGCTCCGGTTTCCCCCACAAGTCCAAAGACATGTGGTATAGGTGAATTGGGTAGGCTAAATTGTCTGTAGTGTATGAGTGTGAATGAGAATGTATGGATGTTTCCCAGAGATGGGTTGGAACTGGAAGAGCATCCGCTGCGTAAAACAAATGCTGGATAAGTTGGTGGTTCATTCTGCTGTGGCGACCCCGGATTAATAAAGGGACTAAGCCGAAAAGAAAATTAATGAATGAATGAATAACCTGATGTAGATTGTGTTGTTACAAATTGGTTATATGCACAGAAGTGTTGATTAGCCACTGAAATCTTCCGCCAAAAGACTGATGTGACTATTTTCAATTTCATAAGGTACCTTTTACAGCATTGATAATGTAGATTTTTATTTAGTTTAACAACAAAACACCAGTAAATAGCACTATTTTAGCGCTTTACTGAGGTGAAGTTGATTTTATATTCACACAGGTTTATTTTTGATCAATGACAGCCTGTGACAGGCTCGCTATATTGTTCACCATGCTACTTTGAATATTTAGTCTGGAATAGCATGTAAGTTTGGTTTAGTAAAAGTGTAATTGCTGCACGCTGCCGGCCAAGCACTAAGCATACAGTAGCCGCTTTGGGGGCAAAACGTGAGAGTAAGAGACCAGCAATCCTTGCATGCATGAAATATTGCACATTGTGACAAATTTTGCTTGCTAACTACACAACTGAAAACGTGCTGATATAATACAGTTTTTCGTTCAGAATTGTTGCTCGCTCCTTTTCCCCAACCACCGAATGTGACAATTGTAGTATTATAAAGTACCATAATGTTTTCTAACTGGCAAATGACATGATCTAGTGGGTCTCTGTCACGTTCGTAATTTCAGGAGGCGTGACTATGGATGCAAGGGGAGGGATTATGTTTCAAACATATTAAGCTAACCGTTTAGCATTTCACCTACTGCACCTTTAAGCATTTCGTCCTTTTTAAAGCTGCATATATTGACATGATGTCTTGTTTTACGTTTGTTTAGACGTCTTTGGCCTTGGAATTTGTTTGAAATCTGAAATCCATTTTTCATCTTAGTCTGCATGTTTTGTTTCAGCAGCTGAACCTCACAAGCAGAGAAACCGCACCAATATTTGCTTCAATCAAAACAAACCTGTCATGCGTGGAAAACACAGTAATATGCTACTGATATATTAAGCATCCTTGGCAACCACATGAAAAAGCAAGCATCTGTGGTTACAAGCAGTTGTATTCGCATTACTTGTGTAGAGAATGCAAGTCTTTAAACTAATGTGCCTGTCTTTCTCTCCATCTGTCTGTCTACTACTCACTACATTGTGAGCAAAGACTCATTAAACTTCCAGCAGGGCTGTCGTCCATTAGGCTCGGTCTCAGGATAAAGCTTGTTAACGGCTCCACGTTCTGCCGTGTTAAACACAGGCCGGGCACAAAGCGTTCTGCGCAAGCACATGCAAATGCATGTTAAGTCATGCAAATGAGGAGCATAATTGCTGTTCTTTGTTGAAATGTGCATTTCAGGCCTCAGCGTCTCCACAGACAACAACAGAAAAGAGAGAGACTGGAAAAAAAGAGCGAGAAAGAGATTTGCTCTTCATTATTCATTAGCGTATCATATGTCTGCCTAGATTTATGATGCTCCAACAGGATGAGAACAAACAAAGTGGATCCTTCTGTCACTCATGCATACAGCGCACCCAAATGAAGGGAAAAAATGATGGAAAACATGTTAAGTGCGGGATTTGTGCCAACGGATCGTTCCGTTTTAACGAGCACAATTATAGGCAAAGATAATGACCTAAAGCCCTTAGAAACCAAAGGAGGTTTTGGGTGTTCTTAAAAAAAAATACTCATTTCCTCAAGGCTGAATGTGCTTGTGTTTGTCGTTAACCCCTGTTGAGGCGACCCTCTGTGCTTTGAATGGAGAAGTGCCGCTCTGGAACGAGTCAACGTACGCTGGTCTGGTCGAGCTTATATTGGCAAATCCTGAAAAACTTCCAGCCATTCATCCGGCCCCAGGAGTCCCCGCAGGGCCATCGCTGAGCTCCACCGCCAACATTCCCATGTCCCATTCAGGTGAAATACACCCCTTCACGTCTAGATTTTCCACTCAAGTGATTCTCTGAAGAAGTGGCACATAGAGCTGGACGGGACCCTGGCAGACCCGCTGGTCTGGTCTACAAAAAGCAGACGCACACATGGGCAAATGAATGCCAATGTTTTCAAACACTAAAAGATGAAGAGAAAGCAGAACCGCCTGTGTTTTGGAGAGATGAAAGGCACCTACAGCTGTGCCGCAAATTAGGCTCAGGGTTGCCCTTTCTGACCGTCTGATGGAGGGGTTGCCCATGTTCCCAAACATACAGATTTAGTCAGCCATTGTTGGTATTGTTAACTGAAGCCAATTAAAAACCACTTTCTGATAAATCTGACAAATCTGAAATATAAATATTATAAGAAATAAAGTACTTGAAGTATTAATAACTAAACCTAAAACTGAAAAAATAAATTAATAAACAATAAAACAAATAAATAAAAAATGTAGAACATTTACTAAACGATAAAAAAACTATGCAAAATTAAATCAATTTATATGAAACAATCAAATTTGAACTCATAAAAATATTGGTAAATGTTACATCTTGTCTATTTTGTATGTGTACTGAGTCGAAGACAAATGAGCCGTTTGAGCCCAAGACAAATTTCCTGGAAAAGGACAATAAAGTAAAACTCAAACTCAAAATAAAACAATCGAAATATCAAGAAAAACTACGCAGTATTTAAATAATACTGAAACAGGACCGTACTAAAGCCTTTCACTAAACACACACACACAGCACGGCTCAATCTGCATCTCTGAAGAGCAAATACATGGCTCGGTGATCAAAGAGAGAGATTTGTCGTTTTGTTTTGCATAAATGGCTACCAAAATTGGCTAAATAAAGAAAGCTAAGCCAGCCGTGGATTTGGGGAGGGCTGTTGATTTCAAAAAAAGCGAACAACTTTGCAGAAACGCCAAACAATGACTGTGAGGGAATCTGTAAATCGGGCCTAATCTCACCAAGCGGCAACAATGGCTTCCAGGAGAACAGACTCATGGGAAAACGAGAACTCCACCTCAAACGTCTGAGTTGGTTTCTTTCTCTCCTGCTTGTTTTGTTCTCTTTACTTAACGTCAAAATTTTAGAGCCTGTGGTGTTGAGTTGTCGCTATGAAGTACGATTAAAGAGGTCATTTTAATGTGCTCCTTGGGGTTCACTTATAATGTTAATTTTGCAGGATGTTTTAATGGAGTCTTCTTTATCCTGCTGCGTTTCAAATTATTGGTTGCACTTCTAGTTTTGAGGAATTCAATTGAAAGCAACTTAAATCACTTCAAATACTGCACTACAAATAATCCGTATACAAATAGTGAAAACATAGTGAGAGGTATGTTAGGCTTTGTACTTTAGCTTAATCCATCATGAAAGTAATTATTATTTTATTATTTTAACATGACTTTAGTATAACAAGCACATCTGTGGCCAGAGCTCTATTGAGTTCATTGTGTTTTGCTCCTCCAGATTATTTCCTCTCTTTGTTCTCTACAGTATAGCAAATACTACTGTCACGATTAGCTCTCTCACGAAGGTACAGGATTACAGGAATTATCAAAACACATATTTATTTACAAACTGAACACTCACAACGTGAAGTTTATTCATAAACAAATTTCGAGAGGATCACGTGCTGTTACAGCTTGAGCTAATGACCGATTATCCAATCGTATGATTCCTAACTCCCTATAAATAACCAAAGTTTTCTTATCTCAACATCTTTGTCTTGAAGAACCCCCCCACCCACCCACTTCTACTTTCCCTCCTTTCAGATGGGCGACACGGCGGCCCAGTGACTTGCACTGTGGCCTCACAGCAAGAATGCTTCTGGTCAAGTCCCTACTAAATCAGGTGGCATTTCTGTGCGGAGTTTCGCTTGTTCTCCCCGTGCTCACGTGGGTTTTCCCCGGGCTCTCCGGTTTCCTCCCACGGTCCAAATAACAAGCACTTAAAAGCACAATTGATATCATAGTCAAGCTCTTAACGAATACACCTCACCTCAGTCCTGCCACTAGCTGGAAATAAGCCGAGGGGGAGTTCATCGAGATCTACCTGAGCTCAAACTCTCCTCTCGCCCTGCAAACGGGAGGGAGCCCCGGGCTCGAGGATCTTATGAGCTCAGGGCTCTCTCCCGGGACAGCATGCCAAACAAGCTTTATTAACAATCATCAGCTAAGTGTGAACTCTTGAATTGAAGATGGAATCCCATCAAGGTTGACAAATCAGAAGGCATACAATACCAGACACTGAACTGAACAAAACACAGGACTTAAATACACAGGACATGATTAACTGATTACATACAGGGGTGACACACAGGTGAAACTAATGAACATCAAGAAACGGCGGGAAACAGAACAAAGGGATCACATCATACAAACACAGAAGCACAGCACATGGGGAAATCATATGACAAAGACGGAGCACATGGAACAATAATAACACAAAACCCTGATAACTACACTGTAAAAGCCTGTTTGCTGGTTTTTAAGCTGAATTAACCTTATGAGTAACTTATATTATGCTAGACTGACTTAAAACAGCTTGCGTAACTTATAAAATTAAGTCAGAACATGATTAACTTAGTTTAATAAATTACAATGAACTAAAAAGATATGCTGTCATGACTAATTGATCATGTGATTTTTTAAAGTGTATAGATAAACAAATACAGTTCACTTGCATTGCAATGAATGGGGAAAAGTGCAACACTCAGTATATGTCCACCCCATCAAAGGAAGTCCCGCCTTCCAGTCAGAACAACCAATCCTCAATCTTTACAGACTGCTGGTTCTTTGCCTGTACAGATGTGTTTGTTTGTCATGGGGAGCCCTGTCATTTGGTGTAGTAATGTAAAAAAAGCTTTTCAAAGCTTTGAAACAATTGAACCAATTGCACTGCTAAATGGTTCATTGTTTCGAATTATTTGACATGCCACATCAAATACCACCAGGTAGTCAAAATTATGTAAATGCAACAAAAACTCACAAAACATGCATTAGAATTAGCTTTTCAGACATGAGAATTTAGCTTATGATCAAATATCATTAATAAATGTCATATTAAATGTCGTTATAATAATAAATGTCGTTATTAAAATCAACAAAAAGGCAGTGCACCTCACAATTTGAAAAGCGTGTTCGGTGTCATCAACCCCTTTAGACTGGAATATTATATTATATAGTTGTCTTTCAGTCTTTGCTCTAGATTTTGTCTATTTTCTTTGATCTTTGCTCCAGATTTTGTCTATTTTTTCCAGCGTTTGTTACCACGTGCTCTGGTCACTACTGAAAAACCCATAATATCGATTGGTATCATGAGTTACTTGCCATTTTTTTTTAATGTCCAGTAGCTGGAGCAAATTAAAAGTAACACATTTTAATTGCAAATAGAGCTTAAGCAACAAAAGCAAAGGGACAGGTCACTTCAGATTTGCTGTTTATTTATTTTTGTAAATTGTGAGATTGTTGAGTTGAGTTTCAAAAACCCTCTATTCATTGAGACAAGACTTGGACGAGCTGCCCAGAAGCATTGCAAATACTGTATGGCTGCAGAGTGAATGGGCTTTACTTGAAAGGGACTTTGAGTACATTATTATTCAAGTCTGTAATATTAATGTTGAACAATTCTTCTTTGGGGTTACTCGTGGTCTGCTGAAAATAATGTTTATTGTAATAAATTGGCTTTTAATGTTCAATGGATGAACAATAAGGAGAAAAAAAAAACACTTTTTAAAAACACTTTACTAATTATATACAGTTTAACAGAAGTTACTTCCATAATTTCCGCCAAGCATCATGGGGAGTAGGATAAAAGTGGATATGTCAAAAAGAAAAAGGCAACTTTGAGTTTACATGCCATGACCCATTTATCAGAAAGACTCCCTGTTCCGACATTGAAAAAAATTATCCAATGGATTTACTACATTTTTTAAGGGAACTGGTTGCAAACAATTTATATGGGCTGAATTTAAAGAAACAAATTAAATGTAGTAATGTTCAACCTAGATCGTTTGTTTTAAATCAGTCCATATAAATTGTTTGCAACCACTTACCATACAAAAATTTGTAAGTTCATTCATTCATTCATTCATTTTCTTGTCAGCTTAGTCCCTTTATTAATCCGGGGTCGCCACAGCGGAATCAACCACCAACTTATCCAGCATATTTTTTACGCAGCGGATGCCCTTCCAGCCGCAACCCATCTCTGGGAAACATCCATACACACACATTCACACTCATACACTATGGACAATTTAGCCTACCCAATTCACCTATACCACATGTCTTTGGACTTGTGGGGGAAACCGGAGCACCCGGAGGAAACCCACGCAACCACGGGGAGAACATGCAAACTCCACACAGAAATGCCAACTGACCCAGCCGGGACTCGAACCAGCGACCTTCTTGCTGTGAAGCGGACGTGCTACTCACTACGCCACCGTGGCGCCCACTTTGTAAGTTCAATTAATTTTTTTTTTTTTTTAATGTAGTGCTTCCCTTTTCTCCTCAGCTTTTTTTCCCCATTTTTCAGCTTTCACTTCTTTATTTTATATTCTTCTCACTTTGGCTCCGAAATATCTGGCAAAAAAAAAAAAAAAACTGCAGAGCCTTATGAAATTCAAGTTGTGGTGAGGCTCTAATCGAAAGCCCGCGTCTCCCTCTGCTTGTTTAAAGGATCTCACTGCTGGGAGGCTGCTAGATAAGAAGTGAACGCTCACACCAGCTCTCCAATCGGATTTCCAGTGATAAAGTTGTTTACCTCACTCCTCTGCTCTTTTCTCCTCTCACGCTCTGAAGTTGTCGAGCCTCCTGAGATGCAGGGAAACCTCGCTATATGAAGTTTTGTTTAAAACAAAGACTTAAGAAAGTTGTCCACGATCGAGGCGTGCGTCTGAAACAATAGATGATGCGTCTTCTCCAGAGGACGGTTGCACACTCAAAAAAATGACTTTTATTGCTTGCTCAAACCGCTTCTTTAAAATGAGCTGAACCAACACAATTCTTACGTTTTTTGGGAGAAAACTTAATTAAGTTAAATTAATTGGTTTGTGTTGGGACATCATGAAGAAATTATGTGGAACCCCTGTTTTTTTTTACAGTGCACTAAAAATTATGATTGGATTAAAGTAAAAATACTGCGTTTGTTTGTTACATCTTATTACTTTACTTTATTTCAACTTAAAAAATTTTACTTTGAAAAAAAGCACTAACATTAGCCAAAACAAACACGTATCTTTGAACCAAATCAAGTTTTTAAGTCTATCGAAATCTCAAATAATACTTAGTGTCCTCTCTTTGTGTTAACTTAATTCTTTCCCTTTACATCTAACCAAATACAATTTAAAATAATAATGTTATATAACGAAATTCATTTGGCTTAGTCCCATCAGGGGTCACCACAGCGGAATAAATCGCCAACTTATCCAGCATATGTTTTACACAGCGGATGCCCTTCCAGCTGCAACCCTGCTGCAACCCACTGCTGGGAAACATACATACTCTTTCACACGCTCATACACTACAGCCAATTTTGTTTATTCAATTTGCGCCTATAGCATGTGTTTAGACTGTGGGAGAGCACTAGGAGGAGGCAGGGGTGTATTTATATATATATATATATATATATATATATAT
>CAIGQQ010032566.1:9199895-9245383 GCA_903798035.1 Danio albolineatus
AAAATAAAATAAAATAAAATAAAATAAAATAAAATAAAATAAAATAAAATTTTATTCACACTCACATCACGCTTCACTCACTCTATATTTCTCAAGGAATGTTTTATAAGTTAATTTTCTGTAAAAAAATCATTTAAAAAAAAACTATACATTGACTACTTATAAAAGTTAGTAAAGTTGTTGTTTTTACAGCAATTAGTTGACCTTACTTATAAAAATAAACATGTTGCCTTAAATAAATGAACTTTGTAAAAAATAAGTTAATTTAGCGGTTCCAAGTTACAACTGGTTATTTTAAAAACAGGCAACAGGTTTGAGGAAAGCAGCTAACAATCATATATGGTAAATCAGTACAAGAATCACAAACACAAACAGGGCACGGAAAACCAGAACACTAAGAATTGCATACTTCACAGATAATCAAGACTTCACAAAAAGAGTAGCTGTGTCTAAAATCGCATACTTTTATACTATATAGTATGCTAAAAACAGAATGCGAGCGGAGTAGTATGTCTGATCTCATAGAATTCGAAAAACAGTATGCAAGAAGTACCGGGATGACCTACTACTTCCAGCGAGATTCTGAAGCGAGCATTGGATGGACGCTACGCTATCCCATGATGCCCTACGAGAGAACTCATGAATGGGAGTAAAGCGATGCAACTGAGAGGGTAGGTCACGTGATCATGACAAAATGGCAGACGAGTTCCATTCATACTACTCACATTCAAACTGTAACATTCTTTTCTAATGGCTGCATAGTACTTTTAAATTCAAATACTACTCAGTAAATTCCTACTGAGTAGTATGTGATTTCGGACACAGCCAGAGTGTCTGAAGGGTTTAAATAGTCTCAGTGAACGTTTGTTTCAGCTGTGTGTGTGTGGGCGTCTGGATTGTTGTCAGCTGTAGTGGGAGTTGATTTGCACAAAGCATCCTGGTAGTTGTAGTTCATGTGGTGGCATGTGTGTAGTTCTCCAGCGATCTGCAAATGCTCGATCGCTGGTGATTGTGACAACTCACTTTTTAAAGTAAAGTAACTAGACCTTTGTTTTGCCTCAAATACTTAAACTTGCATTTGTTGTGAACCCAGCATAATAGTTTAAATAAAACAGTTTATTTAAATCTAATTCCATGACTCAGTCTAATTTTAGCTATTTTTAAAAAAAATCTAATAAATAATAAAAAGGTCTACAACATCTAATTAAGTATGCTGACACATTAAGTTTAATATACGTTACACTGTAAAAAAATCCACACAATCGATTTCTGTTGAGACAACATGAAGCAATTAAGTTAACTTATTAGATTTTATAAATTTAAGTGGATTGAACATAAAACAATGAAGTAAAAAAAATTCAAGAATAGTTTTTTTTCAGCTTATTTTAAATGTGTAGTTGAATAAAAAGCAAAGGAAACAAGCAAATAGCTCACATTGCAAAGCATAAATTGCATCAGAAAAGTAGATGGAATGGTCAAAACATTCTGAGACAGTTGCAACACGACCTTCATAAATAAAGAAAAAAGAAGAGAGGAAAAGTATGATACTTTAAATAAAAATCAACCCCTGGGACAAAAAAGTGCCTGGAGTTGACAAAACACCCATTTAGAAAATATTTATGAATTCATCCGTAAGCAAGGATAGAAAGCTTACTGTAGTTATGCATTTGAACAGGGCATCAATGTGAGGAAGTGGACGAAGAAAGAGAAGCGGCGGGTTTGTGTCAATAATGAGAAGCAGAGAGACAGCTATTATGCTAATGAAGCTTCCTCCTGGAACCGGCCACTTGCTGCATTAACGACAACACTGCTAATGGCTGGCATAAATAAGATACGATCCTACTGGCATCCGAGGTAAATATTTCAATCTCGTTGTGAATGGACATCAGTGGCGACAGTCGAGTCCCACAGTTGTGTGGAACTCAATGAATGATGTAGAGAAATGCTATCGCTCTACAGTGTCTATATACTGTATTTGAACACTCATGTGCTTGTAGATTTCAATGTTTTTAAATATCATGTCAATCTCTGGCCCTGTTTACGATTGGTATTAAGATACATTATGGCTAAGCGAATCAGAAACAGACAAGGGAAACACATTCTGAGTCTGAGTCTGACTGTTTTGTCCACTTTTGACAGGTCTGTCTAGGAATGTTTGATCTTTTGATCCAACATTGCCAATTGAATTGAACTGAATTCAACTTGAATTGAGTTGAATTGACATACTATACAGTGAAAAACAAAACATTTAACTATGATCTAAAGCAGTGGTCCTCAAACTTATTTCACCAAGTACCACCTCAGAAAAAAATTGCCTCTCCAAGTACCACGATAATGACCAGTATTGACATACAGTAGCATAGTAGGCGTAATTTAGCAGCTACAGCCCTGCGCAGTTCAAAAACGTTGCGGATTATTTCTTCTTATTATGAATATGTATTGTTATTATTATTTATTAGCCACTTTAAACATTCTAAATAGTTGAACAGAGAAATTACAAATTAGATCTGCTTACTGAGCTTTAAAGAAGGCTTTGTGTGTCAGAAAAGCAAGTGATTAAACTATACCTGTCAACATTGGGATGTAAAGATACGGGATACACCACCAACAACCGTTACAAATACAAGGAGGAAAATAGCTTCTAATGAAAGAATCCATAACAAACATTAGAAAATTGAAAATAAATTAAATAGAATCACTGATCACATCTGTGTTATCGTATGCGTCAAAGGGTTAAAAGTGTGTTATTTTTTAACTTTATTTATTCAGAGATTTCTCCGCGTACCACTAGAAGAAGGCCTGCGTACCACTACTGGTACACGTACCACAGTTTGAGAACCACTGATCTAAAGTACATACTTTTTGGGGGGAACATATGTATTATTAAACATACTGAGTAATTATACATGTAGTGAAATCCATCAAATATCCTTTATTATTTGAGTAATGTAAGTATAAGTAAATGTCAAAAATGAGTACAGAAATCAGTAAGTTGTGGTTACTTATATTTGTCAAGGCAATGGAGCTCCTCAATTTAATTAATTAAACAGCACCCCGATTAACACATTTTTGGTTATTCTAAACAAAAAAATGGATTCCAGCTTAAAAAGTGATAGTTTAACTTTCAAAAAAAAAAATTTAATCTTAAAATAATAATAAAAAGTGACCGCATATTCTTATGTTTGAAAAGTTTTTATTTGTTAGTGTAACTCTGAACCCTTAAGTTCACTTTAGTATATGTAGTATGTTTATTTACTACATTGTGTTTCCCCGTCAGGTAAAGTCAAACAGTTTTACAGTATGTAAATTAATCAATTTCCTTTCTTTCAAGTCCTTCTAATGTTACATTTATACCTCTTTATATGCATTACCGACAGTGTTGTGCAAGTTACTTCAAAGCTGTAATACATTACAGATTACTTGTTACTGTTATATAAATGTAATCCTTTACCTTACAATATTACTGTCTCAAAATTGTAATATGTTACATGACTACATATTACTTTTTTAGTTACTTTCACCAAAACAACTACAGAATTAGAACTTAACATTCTAAAATGAAAAAACATACTGCAGAGCATTTTACATCCAGTACAAAGCGATATTATGTAGCAGAATGACTGTGACCTATCCAGGCTACTAACAATATAGTGTATAATTGGCAATGTGGAGGCTCAAGACAATGCAAGAAAGCATGGAAGTCAGAATCACAAATGATCTAAGTCTGTTAAAAGTATGGTAGAGGTAAAGTGATTATCTGGCAATATCTGAATAGCTTGACTATATTCATATTAGACACTACAGGCCTATATGTAAACTCCAATGCCATGACAAGATGCAGATTTTTTTTTTCTTATTGTTGCCATTATTTTATTCACTTTAAATTTAAGTGGCTCACAACACAAAACTGTCCTGCACAAAGTGAGCGTGATGAACATAGCTTTCTCAATATAATGCCTGTGCACAGATTTCCTCTGTTTGTGGACTGCTCGCGCGCAAATTTCCTCACGCTCTCTCAAATATGCACTGCTCACGCATACATTTTCTTCCGTGCTCTCAGTACACTGCTCGCTCAGTGAGATTATATGCAGACTCACAATGTGTGTCTTGTGTTCCTTCTTCCTTTCATGCTTTTTGATATGATTTATATTGGTCCACTATTATTAATAACCAAAATACTAAAATAGACTTACATATACATTTTTTATATAATAATAAACCAAAACATTTTTGGCTGTGTGTTATATGAGATATTTCCAGTTTCCAACAATTAATGACACAGTGAATAGATGTTGAGTGCAAAGAATACATTTTATTTTAATAAAAGGTGCACCATACTAATCAAATAAAAACATTTAAACAAAAATATAACGCAAGCAGAAATGTTACTAATAGAATATAGGAAAAACTTGATAAGGTTTTATAGCCTACTGTACTATTTACTCTTCAAATAAATAAAATGTGGTCTTCCACATTGTTAATGAGATTTTGGAGATCATTTTCCCTGTTGTCCTCTTTATTTTGAGGAAAAGCTGTTCCAAAGGGGCCCTGAACACGTCTATTGGCATGTACTGTGTTTTGAACATTACTATAGTAAAGTACTTCAATGAATCTGTTGTGGTGATACTATAGTTGCTATGGTAACACAGCAAGTGAAATATAAACAAATTACCCAGTGCTGTGGTTTTTCTTACAATATTATAGTGTATATTATTCTACAATTCACCACACTTTACTGTAGTAAAACCCCACTTTGTATTTCATTTTATCAGTTCACTATTCCTGATACTACAGTATGCTGAAGCATTCATTAACAAGTTAAAAATTATACTAGCCTAAAACATAGGTAGTATACCTAACACTCAAAAACACTAGTATTTATTTTAGAATTTACCAACCGGTAGGTAAATAGTGTAGAAATATCTCTGGATATATAGTATAAGATAATATAATATCTGGAGAGCAAACGCACAAAAAGAGGAGGAAACACAAGGCACACATTGTGAGTCTGCATCATCTGACGGAGCCAGAGCACATCATCCGCACGTGAGCAGCCGTGATTTGAGTACACGCGAGGAGAAACCGGCGCGCGTTCGCTCGCTCGTATTACATGAATACGTTTGTCAGTAAAAATAACACCATATGTACTTGCGTCCATCTCGCGAATCAATTTGCCGCTTTTCCGCTGTGTGTTAGGGCTTAACATTACTGCGCACCGGGCTGAGCCAATAGCCTCGGACCTCGAGCTCAGAAGCTGAAATCATTCCGCGTTCAAAGTAAAAAGTCCCAAAAGCCAGAGGGAGATTAATGACAACACACGCCGCGCGTATATTCACTGACCACGAACAGGAAATAGAACTTCGCTATTTTTATTTGTTAATCTCTTGCGGGCGAAAAGTTTGTTGTAACGCACGCGTTACTGAACATGTACCGAGTAAAATATTACTGAAAATGCATTAGTAATGCCTTACACTACTGCGTTACAGGAAAATGTAATACATTACTGTAATACATTACTTTTATAACGCGTTACTCCCAACACTGATTACCGACTACATATACACTTGGTTAAGAGATATTTTCGAACACCAAAAGTGATTAAATGGAGTGTTCCATTACATTAAAGAGCCCATATTATGCACTATAAAAGGTCATATTTTGGTTTTGGGGTTTCCAACAACAGGCTGATACACATGCAAAGTCCAAAAATACTTAAATTTTCTAATAATATGCATTTATTTTTACCTAATTACCCCAATGACTCTCATATGCTTTGTTCAGTGATTCATTTGTTCTCAAACCCCTCCTTTGCGTTAGGCTAATCTGCGCTGATTGGCTTGATGACCCAGTCTGTTGTGATTGTTCGACTGCATTCAGATTGAGATGGATTAAAACGGCCACTAGTAGCCAGAGTTCAGAGAATATGTACAGTATGAGCCGCATTTAAATCGGTATGAAGTCGGTATATTTATGAAACACATTTAAATCAGTAAAGGAAGAAGGGTCACGCTTAATTTTGATCGTCCGTTTGTTGAATTTAAGTTACATTGCAACTAATTCTCATTAGATTATAAGTAGACTGTTAGGTTGAGGTTAGTGTTAGGGGTAGGGTTAGTGTAAGTTGACATGTACTTGCCAAAGTTTCTTATAGTCAGTTAAATGTCCGTTCAATGTCAGTATCAACATATATTAAGTAGACAGTCTACTAATTACTAATACTTAAATGAACCATCAAAATAAAGTGTTACCGGAAGAAGCACGTGTCACGTTTTCAGCATAGTTTTAGAAGCATTATGTAAATAGCCCCATAAAGATTTAACCTGAAAGATGCATTACAAGCACTGATCTTTATAAGTGATTACAAGTCGAGTGGAGCAATTACAGGTTACAACACACTATTAAATACATATTTTGCAAACTACAGAAAACGAGGCAACCGTTTTAATCACACTTACAGGATCTGGAGGAAGAAGAAACTGGGCCATATGAACTGTATAATAGTTACTGACAAAGTCTCATATATTAATAGTCTCTGCTGATCCTTCCTTTATAAACAAATGGCTGGCGAATCCAGGGTTGCAGCATAGATTATTGTATTAATCATCAGAAAAATGACATGGTATGCTGTGGTATTGTGAAAACAAACTTTAACCCTTTATTTCCCACAGCTTCACATCTGGCCATCTCTCAGTTATATTAATTATTGCGTCACAAATAATCCCATGTCAATGCATGCAGGCAAAAGATCCAAACACAAACTGAATCATTAATTCGACTGTGTTGACTCTCCTTAAATAATCAATAGTTCTAAATACGGTGCACTTTCAGATTTAAACCTGGATGTAAAGCTGGATGTGTTCATTCACTTAGAGCTGTGTTACACACTGCATGGAAGGTCATTTTTAAAACTCCATAATTGGGGCTCTTTAATTTTATGCGAATGATCAGATGTGAAAAGGCCTTGTCACACTTCTTTTGGTGACTGAAATTGCATTCTGTGTGTTGCTTTGCATAAAATAAAATGATCTACAGAACATTAATGATTTTACAAATAAAAACACATCCACAAACCTGTATTTCACCATAGACATACACCACATGGAAATACTCCAACCAAATGTGTTTTCAACTGAAAGTGGTCTTGCTCAAAACATTTTATACCCCATTAACAACCGAACCTTGTCATCCACTTGTCATCGGATCAATGAAAACACATCCTAATGCTGGGTTTAAACAGGGGCTAACACCCATTTGTCCATTTTTGAATCTCATATTCCTTTTCATTTCTTTGAGGGACAGAAATACAGCCCCTTCATTCTTCAATACATTCAAAAATACACAAAAACTGCATGTATTGTTGTACTGGTGAGCTCAATATCTGGTGTAAGGTCACTAAATAAAGGCCAAATTTTAGATATATAAATCCATTAAGGTTTTCTTTTACATCAAATCAAATATGGTGTCAGCTCAATCAAATGTCTATAATAAGGTCTATTTCTCAAATACTGATGTCTAAATGTACTTGATTGATTAATTAATTGGTCTTGTATTATTTCCACTGTAACATATTCAACAGAAGCTGATGGCAAAACCATTTTAGTGACAATGAGGTAAAGAGGAAAAAAAAGATCAAGGCTGAGAGAGAAAGCGAGTGGGAGACGGAAACAGAGACTAATGCTCTGTTAGAGGTCTCCAGGTCCCCGCATTGAGACCATTAAAAGCTCTCTTAAGTTTTATAATTTGTCCTATTAATATTGAACACCTCCATCAAGGACACTTAGAGCCTTAACAAAAAAGCAACGTGATGATTAAATGAACCTCCACTCACGACCTATAAATTATCCCTGCAAACTTCACCAGATAAAATCCCCCCAAGTTAGGGTGGCTATCAAATAAAATGATTGCATGATGTATATAATCATAATGGGGTATAATCAATAGTCATTCAAAACGATAATATATGAACAGAACAAAAATAAATAAATAAATAAATAAATAAAAAAGATAAAAAATAAAAATAAAATAACATTAAATTAAATTAAATTAAATTAAATTAAATTAAATTAAATTAAATTAAATTAAATTAAATTAAATTAAATTAAATTACTGTAACAGATCAATATGAAAAATCTAAATAGGGTTACAATATTTACCTAAAAGTAAATCCATAAACTTCAAATAATTTAATAGATTTTGTTACCTAAAATTAACTAAATATCAGCTGAAAAACAACATGTTATTCTTATTTAACTTCTGCTGATTGAAAATAAAATATTTTTTCAAAAATAATAAAAAAGACTAAATGCAGGACCTGCTAAAACTTTAAACAAGGTTTTCTGCAGTCAAATGAAAGACTCTAACACCTTTTTAGAACCATTATAAATTAAATTTCAGACTTTCTCAGGGGAAAATGCGAAGGTTTTTTGTAACGGCCAGTGGATTATTAATATTAATATTAACATTAATACATTTTATTTATAATGCGCTTTTCTAAAACCCAAAGTACTACAACAACAGAGAAATCAAACATGCAATAAAATACAAGGATTCAACAAAGAAAATGTAAAAATATAAACACATTAGGATGATCAAGAATCTAAAATTGCAGTCTTAAAAAGATGACTTTTTAACATCTTAAAGCTAGCTTCTGTGAAGCATTTCTTACAGAATAAGGGTATTCCATAACCTGGATGCAGCAACAGAGAAGGCTCTCTCCTATCTTAACACACATATTCACCTCTTAATCACATATTTTAAATAATTCGGACTTCTACTGTACATTTAATTTTTATTAGCATAACTTTTCATTAGCAAAACTTTTTAAGTTTGAAAAACGATAATAAAAATGCGGCGTGATGGGGCAGTGCTGTCGCCTCACAGCAAGGTTCGAGTCTCAGCTGGGTCAGTTGGCATTTTTTGTGTGGAGTTTGCATGTTCTCCCCGTGTTCGCGTGGGATTCCTCCGGGTGCTCCGGTTTCCCTCACACTCCAAAGACATGTGGTATACTGTAGGTGAATTGGGTAAGCTAAATTGTCCATAGTGTATGTGCTTGATTTTCACTGTGTAAAACATATGCTGGATAAGTTGGCGGTTCATTCCGCTGTGGGGACCCCAGATTAATCAAGGGACTAAGTCGAAAAGGAAATGAATGAAACTATAATAAACTAAATACACAACATACATTTATGCATAAATGCATGAAGATCTTTTAATCAAATGTTATTGTAAAGACGTAAGGAAGATAATTAAACCATATTGGTAAAATAGAGTAAATAAATTTGACTTTTGTTACGTTTTTTTATTAAATGGATTGTTGGTTGTAACGATAGGGTAGCTTTATATGGACAAAGGAAAACTGTGACCTGTTTAACAGTATTTAAAACATACAACACCATATTTCAGTAAATTTGAGACTTTTTAAGGCCTACAATTTAAGTTTTGAAATATGAGACTTTATAAGTCCCCGCAGACACCCTGTGTAAAATTAAAATGTAACCAAAAAATTAAAGTAACACTGCTACATAATCCATCAGAAAGTAAAATATTTGTATTCAAATATTAAATACATAAATAAACAAAAACCGCCGTGCAAAATCCTCATTAAAAGCATCTGAGGATTCAGCCTTTGCCTGGATCTCTTTCATGGTCATATTGTTTGCTCACGTTTATTTTTTCTTTGAAAGCTAATCGCAAAATTGAACTGCTCAATATTGCACACCTGCTCTGCATAGTCCTCCAGCAAGATATTTGCCTATCGTTTTAAGAATAAATGTATTAGGCCTTTAACTTTTGCCAGAAAAAAAAAACCTCACAGACGGCACACTTCATTTAACATGTATTAAAGGGGGGGAGAGAGAGCAGCATGTTATTTATCTTCATTCTACAGAGAGCGGGATTAGTCAGGATTGATGTGCGTTTGCCTTCGGGAGCACTGGCAGCACAACAAGCTTTGAATAATAGCAAAAACCAGCAGGAAGAGCGAGTGATTCACCAGCAGTGAAGACCCGGTGAGCGAGGCAGAGGGGGAAGCGGCAGACTAAGGGGGAGGATTTCACTTCAGCCCAGGGTCCGGGTCGGCACGGGCCTGAGGAGGATTTCAGGACGAGCCACTGGGCTTGCATCAGCCTCTTCGCCCCACGGACCGGGTCTGAAGAGCTAATTCTCCTCAAACTCTGTCTCTTCCTTTTCTCTGCTTATTTAGCACACAGTATGGTGATTGGCAAGTGTGCTCTGCACCCTTCTCCCCCTTTATTTCCTTTCATTAAACACACTCATCCTGCTTTTGCAGAGGCTGGTGAATTCTGTAATGAATACGCCAAGTGTTTCTCCATCTTGATTGCAGGAGAGATCAATAGAGCTTCAGACATATAAAGCAGAGAGAGATTTTCTACCGTCCTTCCAGTCCCAGGTAACATCACCAGTCAAGATCCACGCAATCGCTTGTTTTCATCAAGGACATTTACTTCATTATGCCAAGCTAGCGTTCATCATTTCTGAATGTGCCACTTTCCAACTCTATTGCACACTGTGCTCCAGAGGGCACGCTGTTTTCAAATGAAAACTTTTTGATAAATCTTTTTTACGCAACAATGTTTGTATTAGGGTCAATAAAAAGTTAACTTTTGAAACCTTTCCTTTGACAATAATGGTTTTCATCTCTGCATCAAATACAAAAACATGATTTTATGACAACCAGAGATACACTGGTAAAGAAATACTAATAACTGATATATATGTATATTGTGGATATTGATGATATGTTTTTTTCTGAGCCTGATAAAAAACAAAACAGCAAAGAAACTAGAGATCTTTCGATCCACAAAATCATTTACAATTTGTAATTTTGAAATCATCTTTCCTCAAATAAAAAATAAAAAAGTCTTGTCTACTGTAAATCCCGAATGCGTCTGAAATGGACTAACTATTTGAAATAATCAGCAATACTAGGCCTATAATGATAACATTCAAAATAAGCATTTATCAGCCTATTCCAACATGGCTGCCAATATATTGTGCATATGGTGAAAACTGTGTCAAAAGGACAGTGGCAAATTTCAGGGCAGTATTTGTGCTCAAATATGTAGTTGTTTTAATAGTAGCATTGTCAACAACTGGCTTGTGATGCATAATAAAGTATTTATAATCACTTTTGCAGGTCTGTATGAACTGTGATAATGTTGACAATGTTGTTCTTTGTACAAAACCAATAAATAAAATAAAATAAAATAAAGTGTTGTGTACATTGAAATACACTATTGTCATGTAAATATACCTGGAAATTACATACCATTTGTACAGTTTTTTTTTTCTAGAATTACAGATAAATATATCCATACATTGTAAAAATAATCTGTAATTTTACGGTTTATTTCCTGCAGCTGGGGTGCCGGAAAAAAAGTAAAATAATGTAAGTTAAATTAAAGAAATTCATTCATTCATTTTCTTTTCGGCTTAGTCCCTTTATTAATCCGGGGTCGCCACAGCGGAATGAACCGCCAACTTATTCGGCATCTGTTTTACGCAGCGGATGCCCTTCCAGCCACAAACCATCTCTGGGAAACACATCCACACATTCTCATTCACACTCATACACTATGGACAATTTAGATTACCCAATTCACCTGTACTGGGGGGAAACCGGAGCACCCGGAGGAAACCCACGCAACCACGGGGAGAACATGCAAACTCCACACAGAAATGCCAACTGGCCCAGCCGGGGATTGAACCAGCGACCTTCTTGCTGTGAGGCGAACGTGCTAACCACTTGGCCACCGTGGCGCCCATTAAAGAAATTTAAAGTAAAAAAATTATATTAAATTACAGGAATTTACCAGAAATTCAAATCTGAAGAAATGTCTGTAATTAAATATGGGTTATTTTACAGTGTATTTCTGTAATTTAACGGCCATTAACGGCTCACAATGCATGTCCCACTTCCGACATCTTCTGATTGGTCCACTGCTGTGGAACTAACAGTAATGAGCACCACTGCATAACATTTAAACTGCTTTATCTTGACACGCAATCTAAAAATGCTCATGAAAGATTCTGCCTTATCTTGTGCTCATGCAAGTTCTTTCTCTATACACATGCACAAGACTGAACAGCTGTTGTCCGCTACACCAGCTGTTATAAATGGACATAGTATAGAACTGGCATTTTCATTAAAAAAGATTTCAGTTTTGAACCTTATTGTACCTTATGCACACTTGCTGTTTTTCTGAGGTTTTAGGAGAGGTTGGGCTCAACCTTTGAAAGTTTAATACACAGTCTCCTAATTATAAAGTTTTATTTTTTATTATTCTGTTTATTTTATACTTTATCACAAGAAGCTTTTCAGTTCTGTTGCTGATTGTGACAAAACAAGTCTGCTTGTTCAAAATAAAAAATGCAAATACTGTGGATTTGTTGCTTTTTTCCTGTTGTACCAAACCGAACCCGTGTCGAACCCTGACCACAAATCTGAACCGTGACCGTATACACTCCTAATATATATAGGTTTAGTCCACTCACATTTTAAAATGATTTTGCTGGCTCGCCACAATCCTACTAGGCCTCTCTGATGACTACAATTGCTTTTGTTTCCTCTAATGCAGCTATCTGTCTCATTCTCTGTTCTACCAATTAAGGCGGAGGCCCTTTGATCCGGCCATTACCGCGTGAAACAATTAGTCAGCACCCAGAAACAATTCAGGTGAGAATTGATCTGCCAGGCGCAGCTACAAAGTAGAAACAAGGTCTTTAATTCTTTTAATTAAACCGAGGGCGAAACCTTTTTTGTGTTCTCGTTATCGATATCGCAGCACTGGAGCAAGGCTAAGTGAGGTTGACTCTAAACACCATCAGCATATTCCCTCTCTGACACCGAGGTTACACACAGGTAATGACCCTGGAGGACACACCAGAAATTAACCAAGGAGTGAGGGAGGGGGAGGCGATAGAGCTGGATACAGCTTACTACTAAGTGAGAGCAGCCTGCATAAGTGCCTCCAGTAAAACAAGAAAAAAGAATGAGCTTAGCTAGTTCAACTGGTTAATTGCTTAAATAACCTGTTAAAATATTTTCGGACAACTTAATGGTGGCAAATCACCTCACAGTTGACCTCCTTGCAACAATAAGCAGTCTATGTAGCCTGCATATGCCAGTAAGTCTAGTATGATGTTATGCTGGTCCATACAGGCCTGAGTATTTTTATAATGGACACACATTTGTCAACTAACAGAGGCCAATGAAAGTATTTGTCCACAGTTAAACATGCTATTCTCAAGAGACATTCACAATAAGCAATTCGCAGCATCACAGCAATTAAAAGCTAATATCAATGAGCTTGATATTCAAACTTAATTTTGAATAAAAAGAGCAATAAATGTTTCAAAAGGATTCAAATTAAATGAACAGAACACATTTAGTGAATGGAAGATTGATGGTAGATGGATGGGGATGATTAAAATAAAGCATGGATGGATGAATGGATGGATGGATGGGGATGTTAAAAATAAAGGATGGATGGAAATACTGAAAATAAAGAATGGCTGGATGGATGGAGGGGTGTCATGGTGGCGCAGTGGGTAGCACAATCGTTTCACAGCAAGAAGGTCGCTGGTTCGAGCCTCGGTCGGGTCAGTTGGCCTTTCTGTGTGGAGTTTGCATGTTCTCCTTGTGGTCCCGTGGGTTTCCTCTGGGTTCCTCCGGTTACCCCCACAAGTCCAAAGACATGCGCTATAGGTGAACTGGGTAAGCTAAATTGGCCGAAGTATATGTGTGTGAATTGGTGTGTATGGATGTTTCCCAGTGATGGGTTGCAGCTTGAGGGGTATTCGCTGCATAAAATATATGATGGATAAAAGGACTAAGCCGAAAAGAAAATGAATGAATGATGAATTGATGGATGGATGAATGGATAGATGGGGATGTTAAAAATAAAGGACGGATGGACTGATGGATGGGGATACTAAAATAAAAAATGGATGGATAGATGGATGGATGGAATTGATGGATTGATGGATGGATGCATGGGGATACTAAAAATAAAAGATGGATGGATGGATGGATGGATGGATGGATGGATGGTTGGATGGATTGACGGATGGATGAATGGATGGACGGATGGGAATACTAAAAATAAAAGATGGATGGATGGATGGATGGTTGGATGGATGGATGGATGGATGGATAGATGAATGGATGGTTGGATGGATGGATGGATGGATGGATGGTTGGATGGATGGATGGATGGATGGGAAATAGAAATTATAAATGGATAGATTTTACATATGAAAGTATGGATGATGGCTGGATGATTGAAAATGATAGATGGTTGATGGATGGATGGATGGATGGATGGATGGATGGATGATGGAAACTGTCAAATGTTCTTGATGAAAGTATGGATGAATGGGTTGTTGGGAAAATAGATGGATAAAATGACAGATGGAATGCTGTAGATGGAAGGATAGGTTGAAGTATTGATCAGAAGAGGGGGAATGAATGAATGAATGGATGGATGGATGGATGGATGGATGGATGGATGGATGGATGGATGAATGAATGAATGAATGAATGAATGAATGAATGATATTGTAGATGGATGGATGGATTGATTGACAGATGGAATACTGGATGGATGAATGAATAGACTGATATTGTGGATAGAAGTATAGATCGATGAATGAATGGATCGATATTGTCGATAGAAGTATGGATGGATGCTGTAGATAAACTGATGGATTCTGTAGATGAATTGATGAAGAGGAATGATACGAATGATGGAAATTGTCTTAGAAGAGCTAGAAATCTAAATATATTAGTCATATTTGAAGCTGCTTTAAATCAGTTTTTATTGTATAAAGAACTACAGATGAAGGTACACCACAATCCCACATTCAACACATATAGTGCTACATTATGACTACACTATGTCACAAATCCTGACAGGACAATATTATTTCATTCTATAAACTGACTTTGCGATTCCCAAATGGACTTTGACACACTCATCCCCTCATCTTGTCTTCAGTCTCACAGGGGCGTCATGGGGCAGCAGTAGACACAGAGGACTGTCACGGTGCATTAGCATTCGTCTACTGCCCTCCTGGCCTGGATTCACCTCTCTGCAGGAAGGTGAGGAGCTTTTATGCTGCTCCTGTCAGTCTGTGGAGCCTCTCTGTCCTGTTAAACCACAGCAGATCTCTCATCTCCCAGTCATGGATATTAACCTCCAGCTTCACGCCTGTTTCTCACCCTAAACAGTGAGTGACGTCCTGGGGCCAGAAGCTTTCAATGCCTGGCCTCAAGACAGCCAGAACAATGATGGAGTGCAGAGAGGAGGAAAGGGAAAATAGACTGGATATGATCGACAGATGGGCTAGACAATACATGATTTCAGCATTGATATTGCAATGTGTGCAATATCTGAAATAGTCACGTCGCAGGATCTGAAATGTGGAGCTAGGAATGTGGAAACATGTGGTTTGTGGAGTCATTGCAAAGTTGAACCCTAATAGAGTGAAAGATTTTCATTTAGATGTGTTTTTAAAGGGGTAGTTCACCCAAAACTAAACTTCTGTCATTATTTACTCAGCCTTCACTTTTTCCAAACCTGTTTGAGTTTCTATCTTCTGTTGAACATGAAATAAGTTATTCTGAAAAATGTTGAAGCCTGTAACCTTTGACTTTCATGGCTTCTTTCCTACAATGGTTTTAAGATTTCTTCAAAATATCTTCTATGTTCAGCAAATGAAAGAAACACTTGGAACCATTTGAGAGTGAGTACATTTTTATTTCTGAGTGAAATATCCCTATTTATAATAGTAAATATGTAAGATTTCTAGCAATTTAAACCATTTCAGCACAAGAAATTATAAAGTTTGTAGCTTTATTAAAGTTTCAAGAGTTCGCCCTTAGATATGCTTAGCGTTTATAGCAGGTTTGGCATGCTGTCCCGGGAGAGAACCCTGAGCTCGGAGATATTTGAGCCCAAGGCTCCTGCCCAGTCAATAAGCATATATTGGGGTCCGAGATCAGGTAGGTCTCGAAGGCTCCCCTTTTGAAAAGAGAGGGAAAAAGGAGGAGATGGGGTGGAAGGGGGGATTCTTCCAAAACGAAGATAGGGTAGTAGGGAAAAAAAACTGATCCATTTATAGTAAGCTTGGATCGCTCTGATTGGATTATTGCTGATTACAGATGATCAGCCAGGCGTGCTAATCATATCACGTGCTCCTCTCAAAATTAGTTTATGAAACTTCACTTAATTGAATTTATTTATACAACGAAAACATACATAGTGTTATTTATCATTTGATAATTGGATTTCTGTATCTTAATACTGTTAGGGTGCTTTCACACTAGCACTTATGGTCCGCACCCGGGTTCGTTTGACGTCATAGTACGGTACGTTTATCTAGTGTGAACACGTCTTCTGAATTCGGGTGCGCACCCGTGAACTGTAACCGAGTCCGCCTGAAAGAGGTGGTCTGGGGTACGGTTCATGTGAACTCTGGCACACTTCACTTGTAGTATGAATGTAATCGTACCAAAAGCCAGAAGTGAACCGTCAACAGTACAGCAAACTATAGTTTTTATATCGTTAATTCGTGTGTGTGTGTGTGTGTCTGAGTGTCACGTACCGTACCTTGCTGACAAGCGGGACTGAGCCAGGGCAAACACAGTGATAATGTCTGCTCGTCTCCTCCAAAAACAGCTTGGACATCGCGTGATGTTCTGATCGTGTGTAATATGTTTGCGGCAGATAGACGTGAGCCGCTTTCTGTATGTCCAAAACCAAAAGGTTCAGTAAAAGCGAAACGACCGCGATGTGCGGGCGTATTTCCATTTTGGCAATTTTCTCTCGTGTCCGTCGCCTGGGAACAGACGTACACAAAACATCGGCTTGATGACGCAAACGTACCGGGGTTCAGAAGGAAAAAAGACAGTGTGAACACAAACCAACCAAGAAGGTGGCAAGGGGGGACAATCAAACTTGGGTACGGTCCAGGCAATTGAACCAAGTGTGAAAGCACCCTTAGACTCCAAAGCAAATCATAAAGCCCTGTCTATTTCATTTGTATTTTAGTTCTATTGTATTCATAGAGGTGGTTCATTCCGCTGTGGCGACCCCGGATAAATAAAGGGACTAAGCCGAAAAGAAAATGAATGAATGAAAGTATCCATAGACTTTTTCTAATATTGTGCACCCTAACTGACAGATATGAGGTAGACAGAAAATATGAAATCTGCTTAATTTAATGAATCGATCAAAACCAGAACAGAAAACGTTTTGTCATTTGTATTTTAGTTCTATTGTATGCATATAGGGGTAGTGCTGTCACAGCAAGAAGGTCGCTGGTTTGAGCCTTGGCTGGGTAGTGCTGTCACTGCAAGAAGGTCGCTGGTCCAAAGACATGTGGTATGGGTGAATTGGGTAGGTTAAATTGTCTGTAGTGTATGTGTGTGAATGAGTGTGTCTGGATGTTTCCCAGAGATGGGATGCAGCTGGAAGGGCATCCGCTGCGTAAAACATATGCTGGATAAGTTGGCGGTTCATTCCGCCGTGGCGACTCCAGATTAAGAAAGGGAGTAAACCGAAAGGAAAATTAATGTGGTGGCGCGGTGGTGCAGTGGGTAGAGTCGTCCCGTCACAGCAAGAAGGTCGCTGGTCTGAGCCTCGGCTAGGTCAGTTGGCATTTCTGTATGGAGTTTGCATGTTCTCCCTGTGTTAATGTGGGTTTCCTCCGGGTGCTCCAGTTTCCCCCATAAGTCCAAAGACACATGGTAAGTTAAATTGGCTGTAGTGTATGTGTGTGAATGAGGGTGTGTGGGTGTTTCCCAGTGATGGGTTGCAGCTGGAAAGGCATCTGCTGCGTAAAACAGTGTGCTGGATGAGTCGGTGGTTCATTCCACTGTGGCGATCCCGAAAAGAAAGAATGTATTTATATAAGGTTGTAATTTATTCAACTTTATGCAGGTGTTCTCCTCTACAAAACCAATCCCAATCAGTGTAAAACTCTGACTTCTCAAACAGTTATTTAAATTAAATTGTAAAAATATATTAATACCGCAATATATTTTACAGAAAAAAATAATATCACAATGTTATTTTTTTTTTGTTTCATGTAACCTTAACTGACAAATATGAGGTAGACCGAAAATCTGAAAACAGACGTAATCAGCTTAATTGAATGAATCGATCAAAACCAGAACAAAAACGTGTTGTCAAATGACCCCTACGTGTTAAAGGCATATGTGTAATCCTAAAAAGAAAAACACTTTTGTTCCATCTGCTGTAATTCCAGACCAGATGTGTGGCACATTGATGGGCAAGAGATTTCACAGCAAATCCCAGAGGTGCCAGCCTCACCCTGGCAAACCGGATTACAGAGATTTGATTGGATTTGCCCTCATCCTGTTGAAACACCATTAATGCAACTCTGGATTTAATTCACCCCCTCTCAAATTAGACAAGGTTTTCATCTAAACCCTTCCTGCTTACTAAAAAGCCCGAAACTAGATATCCACAGAAACAATCTGTAGCTTTTTTCCTTGAGAGAATATATTAAAATGATTATCTCACTACGTGCCTTTCTCCTGCGTTGACAGTTTGTTTACAGATATTCCACTGCTCAATATTATTCAGTTCCACACACATCAATGTCTGAAGCAGACAAGAATAGATTGGAATCGTCTGTCCCGAATACATTTCGCTGCCTATTTCAATAACAGCTCTCGCTGACGGCTTTTTTTCTCCTTTTCTCAGCCGAGTGTTTGCTAAAAAGATCAATTTAACAGTCACTTGAAAGAATATTTTATCTAATTTAAAGCAGATTGCAGGCCCATGCTTGTCTGTGTTTATTGATCTGAGGGAAAAGAAAGCAGCGAGGTGAGAAGGGCAACAAAGATGCTCAACAACACAGAGTTTATTCATGCAGATTTCCTTTGAACTTCTCAAAGTTGTGTTTACATTAGCTTGAAGGACTTTGCATTTTCTCTATTAATAGTGGCTGATTTATGGTATTTTCTGAAGAATCTGAAAAGGTGTGACATCCCAACAGAAAACGGTAGGGCTGGATTATATGAAAAAATTCATCTCATTCCTCACATCTCATTGTGAAGAGATGATGCCAACCATCAGTGAACTTCAAGGACAGCAAACTCTTTTTTTATTTCACTATTATTTCTTTTGGAAGGACACTATATACTGCATAACTGCAGGTTAACTGCATTTATACTGTCAATCCTTTACACAACTCCTTAACTTTTCTGATTATGACTGTAATGTAATAATGTGTACCTTTTTGTGTAGCTGCTTTGGAATAACTATTGTGAAAAGTGCTATACAAGTAAACTTGCATTGAAACAAATTGAATATCCAGATAATGGTAAATCTCATGATATAATACCATTTTTACAAATCCAATCAATTAATTGTTTATATATGTTGACCAAATGTAAAGAAGTATTTCTTTTTTGTATTTTTAAAAATATATAATCAGAAATGTACTTATATGTGATCATATTTCTCACTTTATTTACAACTTCAGGGCAAATGTTAGATTAAAAATGTAACAATTACAATAAATATTAATAAAATGTAAAACACTTTTTAAAAACTTTTAAAAATGATTACTGGTCCAACATAAAAGAAATATTTGAAGATAAAATGTGAAACGTAAACATTGTACAAGATTGCAACTTTCTCACAATGCTTTCAATCATGTTTCTGTCTGCCTTGCCATAGAAGACATGGTATATTGTGCTCATATAAAGTATTACCATAAAAGTATTACCATAAACAATCTATTTTGTGACACTACCATGTAAATGTGCCGTGTAATAAAACAACAAGAACTCTGGAATCTGGGAAAAAGGCCCAGGATAGACTTTGACAAATTCATGGCCTCTTTCCTGAACTTTCCTTTCCCTCTGGTATTGATAAATACTGACTGGTAACAAGGTTTTCTTCAATATTTTAATAACTTTTGATTCAATCCCAACAAATGAGTACGTCTTTAACTCACTAGTTAACTTTAACAAAATAACCATTCATTGCTCTCATAGGAAATTTAAAGGGAAGGACAAAATGTCACAGGGTTGCAAGTCTGTATCCATGCAGAGCTTGGATAAAAATGGACTTCCATTTACACTCTTAGATTAATGTTTGAGTAATTGATGTTGCGCGTTTACATCTGAATTGGCTTTTACTGTTTGATTCTGTAATAGGCATGATACACTTTGATCTGGAAAATAAAGTGTTAGGTTTTGATGCTTTCTGAATTCTCCTGAAATCTTTTACATCCAGTAGATTATATGGAGGCTGGTGGTACCTTGATCTGTGTACATGATATCCAAACGAATAGCGTGAGACTGGAGCAGTCGTCCCTCCAGCTTGGAGACTATTCGATCTCTGGTTATCGCTGATTTTGCAAGTTGTATGGAAATTACTAAATTAACTACACTTTTAGTACAAGTGAGCAGGAGGCAATTGGAATGATTGGGTATTAGTTAACCCTGCATCCTCTGACTAACTTCAGAATGTCGAGATGTAGTAAACCCCGGGGTATGAAAACTCTGTGCGGCACTGGGTCACTAATAAACATATAACTGACGAGTATGGGATCAGATATAAATCCAAACTTTAAATTGATTCATGAACGACAAATGTGGCCCATTCCTAATTAGAAACACAGTCTAAATATGACGGTCACTTGAAATTGGAGTCAGATTTAATTCTGAGTTATTAATCCTAAATATTAAAACAGAATTCCTTTCAGATGCACTATAAAAAGGCTAACAAGCATTTAATCTTCGACCATTCATCTGATTTCATCATTAGGCTGATAGAATGGAATCTTACACTGAAATAAACATGAGAATAATATGAAACAATATACTTTTTAAATTTATTTTGGCCATACGATATGTATATCGCCATATTGCACAGCGCTAGGAAATGGTAATCAGCAATGGTGATCTGTCTTTCTGAATTCGCACATACACACACAGCATCAAGTGTTTAAGGAGAGAGAGAGAAGGATAAAAGTGAAGAGGGACAATAGGAGAGTGAATAGCAGGACCAGAGCCCATAATGAGACATGGCCGTTAACCTGATTACTGTTATCAGCAATAAGACTAATTATTTCCTCTACCTCTTAAACATACTGAGTTAATCCTGTTACAAGGCCTGGTATTTTGGGTCTCTGCTTAATTGGCACTGGAAGGGGGTTGGGTTTGGGGGTGGGGGGGGGGAAGCGGTGTTACCAAACACCAGCTGTAATTATTTGGGACAGTATTTATTTATTTATTTCCCCTCTTGGAGCAGATAGCGGAAGAGTGTAAGCAGCTTTCCTCCCTAATTTTCTGTATTAAATCAATTAAACATGCAATCATAAATCCTTGTGTTTCAGTGACACATGCTGCTGTGGATAACAGGGGGTGCTGACTCGTGCTAGACATGTTTTCGAAGGAGAGAGAGAGACTCAAGCTTATGAATTCAAGCTTATGGGTGATTCACCAAACAGACGGACTCTCTCTCTTTCACAAAAAAAAAGGGGTTTTGCCAAAAAGAAGCAAATAAAAGAGAAGCACAACACAGGCAACGTCCAAACTGAAACGACACCTCAATTGAATTTTGAAACAGTCTTCACAAGCACACGTGCAGCACAAATAACAAGATTTGACTCACAGTTGTTGTGTGACTTTTATGATTTTAATTAGATTTTTCCATTTGATTACTAAAAAAACAGTGATGTTCGCATATGTTTAAATTTGTGGCACAGATCAATTTAAACGCAATACTTTAATTCTTCTATATCTAATAATATTTCATTTAATACATGTTGTTTGTGCACTGTGACATTTTGTCTAAAATTCGTGGATGTAACTGGACATTAAGGTATAGTTCAAAGGTATTGAGGTAATCATTAAGGTACAGTTTAAAGCGTGTTTGACATGCTGTCCCGGGAAGTAAGTCTCGATAGCTCCCCTGAGTTTGTTCGTTTGGCCTATTCCTTGATTATTAGGGGTTACCACAGTGGAATGAACCACCAACTATTCCAGCATGTGTTCATGCAGTGAATGCCCAGTACTAAAACATTCCTATACTGTGAAAAATTTGGCTTATTCAATTCACTTACTATACTATACTATACTATACTATACTATACTATACTATACTATACTATACTATACTATAACCTTCTATGTGAAGCTGCTTTGGCACAATCTACATTGTAAAAGCGCTATACAAATAAAGGTGAATTGAAAAAAAAAATTGAACTATATCCTGTATGTTCTGATATATCATGATATATTGTATTATTGAACATTAGCATGTCTCGTTATGATGCTAATAATGATGTGTATTAAAGTCTGAGCATCCATCCAAGTGGATGCTGCACACTGGTGGTGGTGTGGAGAGACCCCCCTCATGATTGTGAAGCGCTTTGGGTGTATGACCATACACAGTAAATGTGCTATATAAATACGCATAAAAAAATAAATAAAATAAATAAATAAATAAAATAAATAAATAAATAAATACTGCATGTCTTTGGATTGTGAGAGGAAAACCCATGCGAATATGGGGAGAACATGTAAACTTCACACAGAAACGCCAACCGGCCCAGCCAAAATGCAAACCAGTGATCTTTCTACTGTGAGGCAACAGTGCTAACCACTGAGCCGCTGTGCCACCATATCCTGGATTCATCTAGGAAAGAGGAGGAGGAGTGGGGGTGGATAAAATACGCCATTTAAATATATAAAAACACGTTCATATTTGGATTTCACATATATAAAATATATGTAAGATTTGCAACATTTTTGAAAATATTGCAAAAATGGCTGTTTACATTTTTTACAGCCATTAGAATTACAAATATGTACATATATGTTGAAATATACATATATGTGTGTGATTTGTGTTATATGTGAGGACCTTAACATCACAAGAATGTACAGCCCCAAGAGGATTAATAAAGCTTTAAACTAAACTACATACATGCATATATTCATATATATTTATTCATTCATTTTCTATTTGCCTTAGTCCCTTTAATAATCAAGAACCACCAACTTATCCAGCATATGTTTTACACAGCGGATGCCCTTCCAGCTGCAACTCATCACTGGAAAACACCCAAACACTCTCATTCACACACATACACTTCAGACAATTCAGCTTACCCAATTCACCTATTGCGCATTCAGCTAAACCGGAGCACTCGGAGAAAACCCACGCGAACACAGGGAGAACATTCAAACTCCACACAGAAATGCCAAGGCTCGAACCAGCGACTTTCTGTGCTACCCACTGCGCCACCACGCCACCCTAAATACTTATATATTAGCAATAATTTTATAAGGCCATATATAAGATTTATATATGGATATAACCTTTTCCTAATACATACAAGTAAATTACAACCTGAAATTGATAAAGTCGATATAGAAAAAAAATGACATTCTGCCAACAGCAGCAGTGCAATCCTGCTAAACAAGGCAGCATTACATGTGGAATCGCTTATTTATGATGCTTTAAAATGCTGTCTAGGTATGCAGCTTACCAGGTTTTGGAACAAACCCAGAGAGAGAGAGTGAGTGAGAGAGAGAGATCTGGAAGGCTTGTTTGTTTTCCAAACTCTCTCTGGTGACAGCAGTGGCGGTCGCTTCTCACTTTAATTAAAAAACTTCTCTGTTTTTCTCTGAGGGTCAGTTCACTGAGCGCAACTTACACTACTGCACCTCGCACTACAGCACACCTGGCTTTAACTTCCGGACACACACATTTCACCTCACTGACCGCCCTCTACCCTGAGGACCTGATCTCGTAGCCTTTCTTCTCTGGCTGGGCTCAAATAACAAACGCGGATTTGAATGGCTTTTGATAATTAAAGCAGGGCTCTCTAATAAAGTTCACATGGCAGTTAATGTGGCCTCAGCGGGACGCAGGCGGCGACCGTCTGTCCGCTCTACTGATGTGTACGTGCTGCTTTGTGCACGTGTGTAAGTCTAAGAGGATTGGACGTGATACTCGCTGGCCTTTGCTTGCATTAGTTTGACTCTGTGACTTCCTCAAACAGAAGCCCAGCTGTATTTCGGCAGACATGAGTTTGAGCGGAAGGTCAGTAGAACAGGTCAGGTCTGTGATGTCCAACTGTGCGACTTCAGATGGATCAGTTTCGGGATTTATTTTGCTTCTGTTGCATGTTTATTGTACTTCTGATTGACTGGTGTCCTAAATCTGTCTGCTGGAGATAGATGGCTGATCCTTCTGTAAATTTGAACACAGCCTTTCTCTGTCTCTGTCTGCATCTCTGTGCTCTGGTTTCTGAAGAATGCTGCACGGTTTTGTGTGTGTTCTGTGTTCAAACTAAGGTTTCCGATTGAGAAATCCTCTCCAGCAAACCAGATCAGTCTGATGGAACTGGGATGAAAGCTGAAGTGTGTAATCCTTTCAAAGTTGAAGAAGAAAACTATGAAGTCATCTGTATGTTTTAAAAATGTTGGCTTTTTTCAACCTAAGTTTGGCTAATCGGAAGAAACCCAAGCACTGAGTATTATTTTTTTAATTAAAACTGTTAGGTTAGTCCATATTTTACCTAAAATTGGGTTTTTAAACGACCCAGCACATTTAGAGTGTAGAGCCGAGGTGTCCAAACTCGGTCCTGGAGGGCCGGTATCCTGCAAAGCTTACTTCCAACCCCAGTCAGACACACCTGGGCTTGCTAATCAAGCATTTACTAGGCTTTCTAGAAACATCCTTGCAGGTGTGTTGAGGCAAGTTGGAGCTAAAATCTAAAGGACACAGGCCCTCCAGAACCAATTTGGACACCCCTTTTGTAGGCATGGGCCGATATAAGATTATGACGGTATGATAACCTTGGATAAAAATATCACGGTATGATGGTATTGTGATTACTGTTCTAAAATATATTCTTTTAAAAATCTTGCTAAAAAACAAAACCCTTTCCCCCTTTGAACACAATATGTTTTATTTTGAGAAACATTTAAAAAATATTTTGGGGCAGTAAACATGTCAGGCTAAATAATTTAAGTGAATCATTGACTTCAGCGTTCTTCATTTGTTTCAAAACACAGATTTCTTTACAATTTACACTTAAAAAAATGTAAATAAAAAAATCGTACACATACCTTAGGAACGGTATAACAGAAACTTTTGGCGGTATGAAAACCTTGACTATTCCACACCGCGGTATACCCTGAAAACGGTTATCGTCCCATGCCTACCCTGGTGTAAAGTGATGAGATTTATTTAAAAAAAAAAAAAGTAAAATTATCTAGCAGCTAGCTCTCTGCAACTCTCACATGGTTGCCCACTGAAGCTAAGCAGAGCTGAGTCTGGTCAATACCTGGAAGGCAGACCACATGGGAAAGCTAGGTTGCTGCCAGAAGTGTTAGTGAGGCCAGCTGGGTTGCTCAAGCCACAGTCTGTGTGGGTCCTAATGCCCCAGTATATTTATTAGGGGCGACTCACACTATGTACAGTTCCCTTTAATCGGGCCAAAGCACGCTTGTCCCCCCGACGGCCCGCACTCTCATTGCATTCGGGCCTGAGCACGCTTACGTCATCGATGATGCGCTATTCAGTGCAAGAAAAGCGCTCTCGGAGATTTCAGTGGAGATTTCTTTATATCATTATATCGTTTTAGTCGTTTGATATGCAGTGACACACAGTCAGATATTCCGCCGAACAGATCAGCCACTGCTGACGCTCATAAACAATCATAAAGTCCTCGTGCTGCAGGAATTAGAAGGTTTACTAAAGGCACAGCTGTCGTGCAGAGAGGGGTTTGCATCTTTAATAATCTACGACAGTTTGCGTTCATTAAACAGTAAGAATGATTAATAAATCCATATGAAACAGTCCCCAAAAGTCACGTCTCCTCTTCAGTTTCGGGCTTAGGCACGCTTTGCACTCTCGCTACAAGCGTACCGTGCCAAAGCCCAAGTGAACCGGGCTAAGTCACACCTCTTCCAACCGGGCCAGGGCCGGCCAACTGTACCGTGCCTGAGCCCGGTTCAGCGCACTCACACTTCTAAAATTATCCGGGAAACGGGCCTGAGCACGGTTCAGATAGCATAGTGTGAGTACGCCCTTGGACTCTATACTGCTCAGTGAGTGCCGTATTTTGAATGAGATGTTCAATTCACTTATAACACATCTTTGAACTGTAGGGGAAACCAGAGCACCCGAAGAAAACCAACACATACGCGAGGAGACCATGCAAACTCCACACAGAAATACCAACTGACCCAGCCAGAACTCGAACCAGTGACCTTCTTTTTGTGAGGAAACAGTGCTAACCTCTGAGCCATCGTGCTGCCCTTTTTTGGAATAATATTTGATAAATCATCTGTTCAAATTATAGTTTTCTTTACAGTAGACTAATATTTTAAAGAGTTCTTTAAAGAAGAAGACCTCTCACTCTCAATATCAAAATCCCATTAATTTCTTGATAAAGCATGTAAAAATAATAATAAAATGCAAATGTTAATCTAGGTTTGGAAAGAATGTAAACTTTTCAGAAGAATATAAAAGGTTTATTAAAGCCACTATGTTTTTATAGGGTAAATGTAAAGAACGTCTCAATTTCAAAATCAAAAGACAAATAGAAAGTCATTATTATATAACTAGCAAAAAACTAAATGTGTGAACCTGCATGTCCGTGTATGTGTGTGTTTAAAAGCGCTTGTGGTAATGCTCTCGTGTTTGCATTGTCACAACAGCGCACATTTTCGAGTCTGAGAATCTGATTGGGTGAGACAGGAGCCACATCATAGCCAGAGGACATTTGACCTCTGACTCTCTCTGTCTCTTCCTTTGTTTTTCGCTTCACAGTGTGTCCAGGCCCTGCAGTGCATCATGGGAAGTGGCAGAAACAGCACAAAATCTGAAAGTGCCTGTTAGGCCATGTGTGCATAAAAAAAGGAGCGCAGCCTGTGAGTGTGTTCCTTCAAGGTCTACAGCAGTGTGTGCAAGTCTCTCTGGGCGGCACGACGGCCACGCCAGCTGGCCTCAAGTTCAGAGTGGATGAAATGCTCCAGACGCTTCTACATCGAGAGATAAGGCAAAGCTTCGGGGATGGAGAAAACAGGACCTCCGTCACCTCCAAAACCACACACAAACACATACTTCAAGCATGCATTGGCTTTCCTTCCTTCAGTTGTTACTCTAAAGCCGCCTCTCCGCACACAACAAGCCACAGAATGGAAGCCATTCATCTCCAATGGAGAGTAGTCTGGGAGCAGTGTGGATTTCCAATCATGTCCGTATGAGGAAGTTTTAGATTAAATTTGTAAAAATCTTTGAACTTCTGAGACCTATTAGACTGCTCGACTGGATGTATCTGGATATATCAGTGTTGGGCAATCAGATCCATGTGCATGAGATGAGAATCATTTAGTTTTTTGTTGGTATTGGTTTATCAGAAATATGTACCTCTCTTTTTTAAATATTTTTATTCAGAAACAAGTAAAAAATATTCTTTAATATTTATATGGTAATGTAATGCTCTCTCCATGGACCTACGAAATTGTTGGGGGTCTATGCATTCCTGTTTATTTGGATTTATCCATTCATTCCACCATGGTGAATGCATGAAGAAGCATACACACACACTCACACACACGCATACACACTGCAAATCAGTGTGAGTAAAATTCTACTTGGATTAGGGATGCATTTCTTTGGAACCGATCTGATCTCGATACCAAAATTCTGAGTATCGACCGATACGGATCCGATCCCGATACAGTGCCGTTTTTTTTTTTTTTTTTACATAATACACATTCTATAGTTCTGGTGATAAACTCAAACAAAATATCTTCTCTAGTGAATATAACAGACTTAAAGAGCTACTATACATGACAGACGGCACAATCTAACTAAAAACATGATGCTATAAATTATAGGCTACATTATTTGAGCATTCGTTATGACATTGATATGATAATATTACGATTTTTTTTTTAATTTGTAATAGTCCACCACTATTGACACTAATTGCTGGCAAAGTAACCAGCCTTTTAGTAAAGCCTGATACTTTCCTGCAGGTTTGAAGCAGACGAAACTAAACCGTCTTATCTTTTTACCCCATATGAATAAACCCACAAACAAATAACCTGCAATAGGTGAAATTCGTGAAGTTTTATTTTTTAATTATTATAGATGTTTTAAGGTTGTAAAACTGAATGTAAAGAACCAAAGATTAATTTATTCCTTAATGGTCACCTACAGCCATGTAACTTCTACCTTCATTTAGCATGGTTTCTTCTTCTGGCTTTTGGGTGCTACTGCAGGTGCTTTTGAGGGTGAAGAAAGTTTCGTCAACATTATAGGGTTTGTTGGGGAGAAAACTTGCAAACATACAGTACAGTACAGCACTTCAGTCACACCGCTAGTGATCAAAGATTTATGTAAATTTGGCAATCTGAACGCATTCTGTGCTTCACAGAAGACACGGCACGGAGAAGATTGAATGACAATGGTCTTCAGCCAATCAGGTTGCAAAACTTAATGCGTTTTAAAATAAAAGCATGTCTAATTGCACAAAACAAATCTGCGAAACTGCGAAGCCACGAAAGGTTAACCATGTTATAGCAGGGGACCACTGTATACAACTTTGTATCCCCATATACCTCATAAACTTGTAAACACACATGCTATATCAAGTTAAGGAGATTTTAAATGAGATCAATAAATCAGCCTTTGTATGTCTATCACTTATACTTTTCCAAGACCACTAGAATTACACGTATGAACATGATAAATATTCTGAGCAATTGACATTAATGGCAACTTCCAACAGTCATGTCCAAAGTGAAAACACTGCAAGCTGGGAAAGACAAATGGGATTAAATCAGAGTAACTCTTCATGATCAAAGCTTTCGTTTACCCTCACAGGGACTTCAGACATCTGCTACACACTTACCACAATGTGTTTATGTCATATATGTTTTCTTTAGTCGAGCTGAGCCAGAATTGTCAACGATGCAAAACAAACTTTAGCGGAAAACATTCCTTCCGCTGTGAATTGAAGTTAACAGCACATCCTTAGAGCATCTTGCTGTCTTTGATCTTTCAGCATCTTGTCACGTGTCCCGCTTCACACATATTTCAACACCGAGAAACACAATCACCTGCTCATAACCACTTTACCTGGATGCTGAGAGACGTAGAGTAGTCATACACACCTGCGCTCAATAGTGTCCTAAAGAATACACGTCTTTACAGATCCATTAAAACCCTGCCTTTAAAAAGAGCAAATGCCCGCACAACAAGCCACGTGATTTGAGCTATCACACATGCATTATTGTACACGATTGGCTTCAAAATTTTGTTCCATTCACAAATAAAAATGGAGCAGATTTAGATCACTATTCACAACTCCCTGCTGGAGCACTTTCAGACCAGATATGAAACACATTAAGGTTTTATTTCAGCTTTGATTTTTTTCCAGACTGTTCTGATGACAGCTCCCATCTCTGTTTGTTTAGCTCTTTGAACAAAGCCTGAGTGTCCTTCCTTCTGGCTGACAGCACCTGTGGTTTCTATGGTGCCTCTGTTTACTTAGCCTGGGAAATGGACTTCTCTCAATACCGCACACAAATTCCTATGATGCGTGTTCCTGATGACTGGCTTTCTCTAGCCGACTGCCAAGGCTGTGTGGGATTGTGGAAATACCCAGTTAACAAGACAAGTAAAAGTAAAAGTGAAAATAATAAATCATTTAAATTAAATAATGTATGCGCTATAAATGCTATGTATTGCATTTTTTGTATTCTATGATTTTTTTTATTTGATAGAAGATGTCCGAGACAACTTCTCTATAGGGATAATTAAAGGAATCTCTATGCTGAATCCTAAATAGCAAAATAAACAGTGAAAGAATACCATTTTATGGTATTTTCAGCTCTATTGGATCGCTTTTACAGGGCGCACAGAGCATGTTTATGACACACTAACTATATACTACCTGATAAAAGTCTTGTCACCTATTCAAGTTTTAGGAACAGCAAAAAATAATAATTTTCAAAATAGAAAATTACTATGCCGTGATTTTTAATTATTTAATTAGGACAATAAGGTCTGACTTTGCTTAGACAAAAGTCTTGTCCCTTAACAGAAATAATGTACAGTTTAGAATATAAAGTCATGGTGCAGTGGAAAAAAAATAATAACAATGTGTATGACTCCCATGAGCTTGGACGACTGGATCCACACATCTCTGCAATGACTCAAATAACTTATTAATAAAGTCATCTAGAATGGTAAAGAAAGCTGTTTTGCAGAACTCCTACAGTTCATAAAGATTCTTTGGATTCATCTTCAATGCATCCTCCTTCATCTTACCCCAGACATGCTCAATAATGTTCATGTGTGGTGACTGGGCTGGCCAATACTGGAGCACCTTGATCTTTTTTTGCTTTCAGGAACTTTGATGTGGAGGCTAAAGTATGAGAAGCAGCGCTATCCTGCTGAAGAATTGCCCTCTCCTATGGTTTGTAATGTAATGGGCAGCACAAATGACTTGATACCTCAGGCTGTTGATGTTGCCACCCACTCTGCAGATCTCTCGCACGGCCCTATACTCAATGTAACACCAAACCATGATGTTTCCTTCACAAAACTTGACTGAATTATGTGAGAATCTTGGGTTCATGTGGGTTTCAATAGGACTTCTGCAGTGTTTGTGATGATTGGGATGCAGTTCAACAGATGATTCATCGGAAAAATTTACCTTCTGCCACTTTTAATAATAATTCCTTACATTTATATAGCGCTTTTCTAGACACTCAAAGCGCTTACACATTGGGGGGGATTTCCTCATCCACCACCAGTGTGCATCATCCACCTGGATGATGCGACGGCAGCCATATTTTCCAAATGATTAACTAAAAGTCAAGTTATTATTTGTTGCTCTTACAACTGGGATCGACGACAAGACTTTTGTCAGGTAGTGTATCGGTAAAAGAATAACATTGACTTTAAAATCAATTTAAAACATTTTCCTAATCAGAATTTTTGTCTTGTTTTAAAGCCAAATATTTTAATTTCATTAACAAAGTCAACAGTAACAAAAACAATGCAAAAGTACAAATAAGAAATAAAAGTATCAAAAATATTGCAGAACAACAAACAGTGATGAAAATTCTTTACTTTTATTATAATGATGTATTAAAAAACGTTTAATTTTTTTTACATTACTTAAGCATCTATAACTTTTTTCATTTTGAGTTGAGCATTATAAACTCTAGATGATGGATAATAAAGCCCAGAGTGTCTTCTTTCCAAAGATAGAAGAACTGTGAATGTAGACCAAATTATTCAGCAACTGCTAATGTTTTAGTTTGGGAATGTCGGTTTTGAGAAAATGCCTCTGACGGTGAGGGAAAGAAGGACACCGATATAGTCTCATAAAACTTTTTACAGAAATCTTATTTTGCATGCTATCTTCATCAAATTTGAAATATAAACTCATGAGACACTTGGCTTTCAAGTCATATTTTCTAGGACATTTTATTAATGCTTTCCTGTGTTTGCAAATATTGAACACAATACAAATTTTTTTTCTCATAACTTCATAATGTATAACTTTTTATATTTTTGAGCATGTAATTCCCTTTTACCACAGTAAAGCTCAAAGTGTCTTCTTTCCAATGATACCCAATTTGTGTTTGTAGCTTACTGGAGTCAGGAACTGTTACTATTTAATTAAATAAATGTAGCTTAAAGCGTAACATATTTCAATGAACAATGTAAAAAATGTAAAAAAATAAATAAAATTTTACTTTAAATCTGTAAAACTACTTTAAAGAATGAGTACTTGCTGAGGAAATTCCTTTTTTTTACCATATAGGTAACACTCACTACCTTTCTTATGACATATAGTGACAGAGCAGAACAACAGACCCATACAAATAAGTTTCATGTCTGGCTGTATTTGAAGAACTGCACAAACTTGAGCTGAAAGAGAGCTATTACTATCAACCGCTGGCAAGGACACACGAGAGACTGATTCTTTTTTTTCCTCTGTTCGCCCTCTTTGTTCTTCCCATTTTTACAATGCATCCATATTTTAAGAGACAAGGTATGCAATGACATTAATAAATAAGCAGCTTGCCACTTCTGATGCCTGTTCACAGCCAGCGTTTCGGTGTCCTTGCAACCTTGAAACAGATATCCACTTGTCCATAGCTACTTTCCATCTCCCTTTCTAGTGTGTTCCTGTTTCTTTTTCCGTTTTTCTTAAAAAGCTGACATGCTCAGTGGTTACATCAAGTTTGGCGTAGCTGTCGTGGCGCCTCAGTGCATTGGTGCCACCCAGGTGATAACATCGGCGCCGTTGGAGTCGGAAAGGCTAAAACGCATTAGCTCCAGCGTGAGGTCACTGACATGAAGGGACGCCCCCCTGAAGGGTGGCAGGTCAGGTGGAAGGAGGTCGACGCTGCATCCCAATCACCTGACAGTTGGAGCACTGCACACCTTCCCCCCGTCTCACCCCTCGGGGGGTTTCTTGTCTACCTGTCAGTGAAGATTTGGTCCTGTCACCTGCCATCTCACACCCAGTTTCATACTCCACCACTGTTTCCCCCCAGGGGGACATAGGCACTGGACCACAAAGTACCAGATAATGGCCAAAGCTTAACCAGATCGGGCAGTAGCTTACAAGAGGAGGTCTCCAAAATCGCTAGATCTACATTATGGGACAAAAAAACAACAGGAGGTGAATCTGCCTGTAAAGCACAGAGCTGCAGGAAACAGCTGACAGAGTGGAAAACACACAATTTAAATCTTTGAGAGAAAAGGAACGGATAGGACGAAAGGATGCAACCGAATGTCAGAGTGAAATATGACATCAATTAGCACAGCGTGGCGCATAATAGGAGTCGAGATGGCGAACTCTGAGAACAAGAGTGGCTTCGAAGAAGGACGATTATGATAAATGCTGTGGTCTTTAAAGTGCTGACGACATCAAGGGTCAAGACAAGAGACTTGGGGAGCTTCGGCTGTGTCCAAAGTCGCATATTCTCTGAGTAGGTACTTCTTGCGACTGTTTTATATAGTGTGAATGCAATCTGGACCTACTACATTCATCATGTTGTCACTGTCATGTGACCTGCTACAACTACTTATGTTGCTTCACTGCCACTCATAAATCCTCTCCCATGGCCTCAAGGGATAGCAGGGGTGGGTGAATGATTTATTTGTATACAAATCTCAAATATTATTGGGATTCATTGATTTACATTTAAAAATATATATAATCTAAATGTTAGTGTAGTAATTACAGCATGACGTTGTTGGTACAAAAACACAGCCATTAAGAGAAATACCCTAACAGTAGTACATTCCAAGAAACTGTGAATGTATCAAACTCATCCGATAAGTAAGAATCCAAATCTCTCTTAAAACAGAAGGTCACCTAGATCAGTGGTCCCCAACCCCCTGGGTCGCAGACCGGTAACGGTCCGTGGACCAATTGTTACCTGGCTGCACAAAAGAATCATTAATTATTTCCTTTTTATTTATTATCTGAGTCTGAACGATCTTTTATTTTGAAAAAAATGATTGTATTCACTTGGCTATATCTTGGTCACTTAAGTGTCAATATTTAACCCACAAGCTAGCAAAATGAGTAAGTGAAGGACCCATAAACTGCCAAGGAATGAATCAGCAACCCATTTTTTTTAACATATCAGGTGAATTTAGCATGTCTGTACAGGAAGATCAACTGCTAGAGACCGCAAATAAAGGCGCCTTTAGGATCCGCTCACGTTTCGTGTCTTTTCTGTGAAAGTTCGTTATTTCCAATGGAGGCGCACGGATTGCGTCGCATGTTGGGAACGACGTGAGCAAGTGGTGTGGGTGGGGTGTTGGGCGTAGCAGCACCTTCTTTTTGAGGGGGCACTTTCTGTCCAAAAGAAGAAGAAAAAAAAGAACATGTGCTTTTGGTAGACTATTACTTCAGACAAACACAGAGCACTCAAAACACTGCAGTGCTTTTGTATTTTCCCCATAAATAAAACTAGTATTAGAGTTACAGCAGAGTTTTGTCAGCTTGACATCCTCTGAGAAAATGTTGATGGTTGCCTAGAAATCTAGGTAGAACCACACCCCCCGAGCCGTGGTAAAATTTTCCAGCGTTGACTGGTCCTTGATTATAGAAAGTTGGGGACCCCTGATTTAGATACTTTTTGCCTACGGATTAGTATGTACTATGAACTACTATATATACAGTTCGTCATTAGTGAACTATGCAATTTCAAATGCAGCCCTGGCCCTTAAAAAACTTGTTTAGGATGAAATGGGATGCGCTGAAAGCAGATTCATATCACTCAGCACCACTGAGAATAGAGCTCATTCACACATACTCAGCCTGCTTCTAAAGTGTTTCGCTTTACAAGTAGACAAGTGACCCTGTTGACCCTTGGCTCGGGTGCTGATATGGGGCCCTCTTTGAAGAACTAGCGCATATCCCATCCCTCCTGCTTTCATTATCCTCCCAGTTTCAGCTCAGTCAAGTGCGGTACAGCGTGTTAAAAAAAAAAAAAAACAAGAGTAGGGGAAGCAGGATGGAATGAGAGTGGCTGGCAACTCGGTGTAATTTAATGAAGCTGAGAGAGAATGTTTACTTCACTCGCTCTGAATGTCCTTTCACTGCTCTTTATAATTACAGATGAAATAAGCTGCCTCAAATAAGGAATTTCTTTTACTTCAGGGTTATTTTGCTATGCATTAAAAAAGGCGTTCCGCTGTATTATCTTGCAGAACGGAGAACAGAAAGAGAGAGAAAGATAATTGAGGGGGGCTCAGGGTTAGAGTGACAAGAGGCGAAAGCAAATGAAAAATTTGGACTGAATGAGGAAGTAAATGAATGAGATGCTGCTTTATGCTAATACATGAACACGCTTTTATTTGGATGAATATTGTGCTTTGTATTTGAGACACCTTGGGCGTATGAGGTTTCTGTAAAACCAGTGCATCCAGCAGAGAGAGAGGCTCTGTATTTGGTCAGAACGAATCTCTGTCTCTCATCAAGGAGCTCAGCCACTCAACACACATACTCAGACAAGGCACCGTGACCAATGCTTCTTTGCCAACTTTAGGACAGGGCTATACCTTACACTCAAGCAACCCAAGCAAACTCTCAAAACTTAAGACGTAGACAATCAATACTCTCATTTAGTATGTGGCTCAAATTTCTCAACAGAAAGGAATATGGTTTGATTAAAACACCAACCTGATTTTCCATGCTCACATACAATGAAATGTATGATGACAGGTGAAGGTAATTTCTTAAAGACCTGCTTTTTGGAAACTAAACATCAACTTATCATCTCTGTGTAACCTGTAAAGCAATTTTGTAAAAACTGTGATGCCATACATATATGGTGAGTCTAGGCTTACTTGATAACCAAAACAACTACAGTATATATCCTTTTAGTCATTTTCGTTGATATAAGTGAAAGGGAACAAGGTTGTCACATTAAGAACTTTGTAAAAACGTAAATCTAAATCTATTGCGGCTGAAAGGGAATTCACCACATAAAACATTTGCCAGAGTAATTGTTGATTCATTCTGTTGTGGCGTAAATTAGGGACTAAGACAAAGATTAGTAAGAGAGTAAATCTAAATCATGGGACACACCAAACTGACATCAAAGAACTAACTGCGAGACAAAATGACTTTGTTGTCACCTCACACAGGTTGAGTCTGGTCCTGTCTAGACCAAGAAGCTGTGTTTGAACACATTAAACAGATGACAGCTGACAGAAACGAGAATGTATATTTGTACATGGTTGAAAGGATTATCGTTCCATACCTGCAGGTGGCAGTAGTCTGTATTGTCAATGTCAATGTCAATTTTATTTATATAGCACCAGGGCTTTACATTAACACCCGCCAATCTGCCAAATGCGGGTAGATTTTAGTTGTGGAGGGTTAGATAGCCACTCCCACTAGCCACTTTGGCTGGCTCATCACTACAGATTAGACTGTTAGTTTATGACCATTTTGTCAATATGCGTATAAATGTGATCTTAGAATCGAGAAGCAGCGTGACTAACAAAAACAGCTTTTCGTGCAAGCAAAATAAATCAGGTGAATAACGAATGAGAGGATCACACGCACGGTGAGTCTGGCTTTCCTCACTCACTGGCGAGGGCTTTAGTGTCACGTGCACAGATGATTTGATGCGCACGAGTGTTTAAAAGCTCCTGTGCCGTTTCCTCACTCAAAGCAACCATGCCTGGAAATGAAGTGCGATGCTCTTGCACCCACAGTTCTTCGAGGTCTCGAGATTCATTGTAAGCAGCAGCAGTTGTTGTCGCTTTTGCTTTAACCATTCTTTGAACAGATTATTAATTGGCCAAACATTAATCGTGTGTGCGGCATCATCCTTTCATTATCGCACACGGAATGTTTTTTATGTCTTTTGCTTGCTATTATTTTTTGTTAATATAGTTTATTAATCATCCTTTACAATAATATTGCTTTAGTATGTTGTTGTAAGTTAACTGGTGATCTCGGATCTTGAGCCAGAGCTATATATATATATATATATATATATATACTATGCACATTTTAATTTAAAAATTGGTAAATCCTTATTGTGTTAAGCCCTGAAAAGTCCTGTGAAAGAAAGCTAACTTTGCTAAATGCGACACTTTTTTATGAAAGCACAACCAATTTGCTCATGCTCATTGATGGAAAAAACACAAAATCTAAATGAAGTAATTTTAGCATGCCAAAGTCAAATTTATGCATATAAAATATATTTTCCCAACAACAACATTGTGGCTAGTGAAAATGGCGAGTGGCTAGTAATGGTGGAAAACTACTAGCCACAGTGGCTGGTGATCAAAAGAGTTAATGCCAAGCCCTGTAATCGCACTATTAAACACAACCAAAGGTTGACCAATGTGCTGCATAATACAAAAAAAGATATAAATTTATAGCTAAAACAAACAATTCTCACTGATAAAATGCCAAATCAAAAAAATAAGTTTTCAACATAGATTTAAAAACAGACAGAGATCAAACAGATCTAACACAGAGGGGCAGAGCATTCCACAAGGTAGGACCAGCTTCTGCAAAAGCATGGTCACCCCTGCGTTTCAGCCACGACTTAGGGATGCAAAATAGTCTCTGGTTAGCTGACTGAAGAGGCCGACCAGGCTGATGTGCAGTCAACATGTCTGACAGGTAAGAAAAACTAAGCCATTTAGTTATTTAAAAACCAAGAGAAGAATTTTAAAAGTGACACGATGGTGCACAGGCAACCAGCGCAAAGAGCATAAGACTGGTGTGATGCAGTCATGTTTTTTAAAAGCCTTGCAGCAGCATTTTGAACTAACTGTAAACAGGATAGAGTTGTCGAACTGATCCCAAAATTTTGTGAGTTACAGTAGTCCAATCTAGAAGTAATAAAGCATATTTTTCCATTATTTTTTCTAGATAGAATAGATAATGTCATTCCACAAACCGGAACTAGTGCTGCACACATACAATCCACAAACAAAGCAGCGTTTATGTAGCTTTTCACTGTATTTCTGTCTCACCACAGAGAGTAATCTGATAATCCATATTGCTTGCAAATATTTAAGAAATGCAACCAGATGACAGATGGCTTCGTTGTGTTCCCTTTCGCTTCTGTTTGTGTGCACTGAATCGTAGCTGAGCAGCCAATCAGAGTACTCTCCTTCACCAAAAACTGACACAGATTCTACATGCTGAATAGGGAAAACTCCCTCAGATGTGAACTCGATGATAGGCGACGTGTGAAGCAAACTGCCTTACACATGCTCACAAATGGTCCGATGCTGCCCAATGGCTGATCATTCGCACTGGCCTTTACGGTTTTAAGTACATTGTTTTTTGTGCAAACATGCCTAAAACGTATTTGATCAGAGATTAGATGGCAATCCTAGTTCGTCGGATCACCTCAGTTGCTGTTACGTTGTTTGATGAATAAAGCAATGAGCTAATTCGGTTGACCATTACATTGTGCACAACTGAGCACAACAAATAAAGGATGCCAATGGGAAATAAGGCCTACAGAATTGCATGTCTTTACAGCAAGGCTTCTTATTGTTTTTAAAGAAATATTCACACTTAAACGGAGCTGCATGTCTCAATGTTCGACACAAAACCCAAAGGAAACAAAAACAGGAAGCTGGCACAAAGTCTTTCATGAGGCCTGACACTACACTGAATGGAAGCATTAGGAGACACGGTGAGATGACTGAGCCTCCCAGGCCTGAACCTGTCTGAGTCGACTCGCTGGTTGAAGAGCAGATGAGAGACGTGAGCTGTCACGGGATGACGCGGGCAGCGTGTTGTTCGGTAGGTTTTGGGGAGGGGGGCGCTCCAGGGCTTTTCGCTCTCTCTGCTGTGACGGGAATTTTGGAGCACTTTTTAGAAGTGTGGAGAAGGGTTTTGATCAGCCAGCTCTTTGGACACAACACAAGTACTGGTTGACGAGTCGTCCTGTGAAATGGAGATGTACGAGCGAGTGCCCCTCGTTCTGTTGTTGCTGGGGTTTGAAAGTGCGCTCTGTCAGAACGGGAGAGAAGCATAAACAAGTCTCTACAGTATGGGATATTGAGTGGAGCGAATAAGAGCAGTGCATGGTACAAACTTACATGGTACAAAATGACATATAAGTAGGGCCAGATGGAATCTGCGGACACTTTTTGCTATTTCTGCGCAAAATTTTATTAAAAATCTACAGATTTATGTGGAATGATTTAGGGAGTATAATAACTAAAACCTTAATATATGAAATAAAAAGTAATAAATTTTAAACTTTTATTTAATGTTTACAATGCGAATCCAATTTAATATTTAGTAAATAAAGCAAGTCTCTCATATAAAATATCTACTTAAAGACAGAAAATAGTACTTTATAAACTGTATTGTAAATAAATCATTTGAATATTTTCATATTAGTCAATATTAATACTGAAATTAATTTAAAAACTGAAGAAATATAAATTTACACACATTTACACCAGTAAATAAACAGAATCAATGATGGGCTAAAAATCTGCAGAAATCTGCGGAATTCTGCGCACGCAGATTCTGTGTGGGCCTACATATGAGCCATAAACTCAAACAGGGAGATTACAAATGGGTCAATGAGAGTAACAATTTTAATCAATTCGTTCAGGATCTCTCAGATTAGTGAGTTTGGGACAATTTTGAACAGTATATATATTTTTATACCCTGTTCATTTTCTCAGTAACTGCTGTTGTTACAAACAAGAAAAACCAAAGAACAATAATATCTGCAATACTGAAGGGTTGTTCAAAGCCAAAAGGCTCAAAACGCTCCACTTCAAAGATGTCTTCGGATTTAAGGATTGTGTAAGATACAAGCAATAGACACTTTCACTCCTTTGATACTTTGCATTACATAATGATGAAAGATGACACGGAAGTGCATTCCAATGAGCACTTTTTAGGTCCCCTATATGGCTGCACAATATTGGAAAAATCTGATATTGCAATATTTTATTTGTCCGCGATGAAATTTTGTGATAAGAATACAGTTTCAAAAGAATTTTAATAGCTACACTGTAAAAAAATCATAATTTTACTTTTTTTCCAGCAGCTGGGGTGAAATTACTTAAATAACGGATGTTAAATTACAGAAATGTCCTTAAATTTAGATTTTCGGTAAATTCCTTTAATTTAACGACCATTATTTTACTTTTTTGTTGTTGTTGTTGGCACCCCAGCTGCTGGGAAAAAACTGTAAAAATAACAGATTTTTTTTTTTTCAATGTACAAATAGCGGTTTTCTGGGGAGTCTACCAGTATTCAGATACAGAAATTGAATAATCACACTGCAAAATAGTTTTGCAAATTTTATTTTTTTTTACTTTGTGTTGACTTATTTCTAGTCCAAATATTTAAAAATTCTTAGATCAAATAAAAACATTGTTTTATTTTCAGCTTAAGAAGAAATAAAATCAAAATTAAGAGTATCTCCTTAAAGAAGTAAAAATATCTGCCAATAGGGTAAGTAAAATGATCTTGCTTTACATTAAATGTAATAATTGGATTAAAAACAAGACAAAAATTGTGTAGCATTAATTCCATACAGTACAGAAATACAACTCTTTAGCTTGTTACTTCCTCCCAGGGCCATATATATATAAGTTAATATTTAGTTACACCATGTTGGTTGTTTCGTAACATCTAATTTTTACGAGGTGGGTCGTTAGCCCAACGCTCAACCCCCAACCTGGAGGACTAAGCCATTTTAGCTAACCCAATTCCACCATACCACGTCTTTGGACTTGTGGGGGAAACCTGAGCACCCGGAGGAAACCCACAGCAACACGCGGAAAACATGCAAACTCCACACAGAAATGCCAACTGACCCAGCCAGGGCTCGAATCAGCGATTGCGATATTGATGCTGAAACAATATATTGTGCAGCCCTACCCTATACTATACCCTTAATCTATTCAAAGCTCTCATTCTTGACAGTAAACCTTTTCAAGGAACTATGGCATATGAACAAGCACCTAAAAATTAAACACTCATTGACTCGATGCAGTCAGAATTAGTAAATTCTTGTAATAATTAATTCAAAAATATGCAAAACACAAGGGTTAACCAACTGAACAATTTGAAGAATGAAATGGACAGAATGGCTACTGAACTATTATAGCAGTTTCTTCTACTGAATGATTTGTAAAGCTGGAAGTTAAACCAGGCAGATCAAATCAGTCAAACAAATTCCTCACTGAATGAATCGGTCAGAGCAGTTACTGAATCGACATCTCCAGTGGAAGCTATTGATTTTGCAAATATGCTGGAGTCGGGAACAGCGAAAGTCAAAGCATGGAGTTAATGGATTAAATCAGGCTCAAGCTAACTCAAGTAAATCTACAAAGTGTGAATGCAAAAACAGCTAACAAAAGCAACTAAAGTCATGGTGCAGTGGGAAGACAGAAGTCTGAAGGGTTTAGGAAGGTGAGCGCAGTGGGAGTACTGGACTCCCTGGACTGGCAGACTCTGGACGAACTCCATTTAGCCCAGATGAAGGCAGCTGGATGCCCGGGCTGAAGCCCAGGGAGAGCTCGATCCAACCTCATCCTCTACCCATCGCAAAGCTAGAGAGTCCAGATGGACTCCAGCGAGGGAAATCAGTGCTTCATCTGCTTTGGACGCAACTAGAAAAACCTCTGTCGTAAACAGCTTCCCACGGGACGGCAGCCCATTGCAGAATCCAACAGTCAGTCCAAACTCTGGTTGCATTTCACTAGGACATTGAGGACATGCATTCTCTATAAAGTTTCACATAAAAAATGATCTAAATTTATGGAAAAAGCAAGGACATGTTCACTTTTTTCTACTGGTGTGACATATTTACCAGAGTTTATTAGAAAGACAAAGTGAGGAGAGGGAGTTGAAGCCACTCTGGAATCAGTATGAAAAAAGCTATAAAGAACAGAACAGACTCCCAAAGTCAAGACGATTTAAGTCAGACTGTGAGGACTTCTCAATCCAGTTGATATGCTTTACAAAACAAACATGAAGTAGCCATTCTGAGGTTCTTTATGCTGGTAGAGCACAAGTGAGAAGACAAACAGTATCCTGTGCTGCGAGACCCAGAGAATTAGAGAGTCTTTGGGAAATAAACAAGCCAAGATATATAAAACCCACCACATGATGAGACCCTGAATCTTCCCAACACCCCATGTTGGCCCACACTTTCTGTTTATCCTGCTATGGCAGACAGCTGGTAGATGACATTGTTTTATCCATGTTTAACAAGCACATATATAATGTCACTGTGTACTCAGGGTACAAAAATAAATTCTGCCAGCCATAGAAATTCCCTGACAGCTATGAAACTCCAATATTTAATAACAAAATAAATCATCTAGCTTTATTTATATGATCACTTATTGTTACCCTGATGAAGGCAAGTGTTTGCCAAAATGTGTATGTGCAGTTTTAAGGAATAGCCATGTCAATAAAGGCATTTTTAATGTTTTTTCCACATTTTTGGAGTGCCATGGACTTACTTTAGTTGTTAAATAACTTATGCCATATAAAGTAGAGTCACAGAAATAGATATTGAAATTCTAAGCAGCATGATATGCAGGTTAATAGTTAAGAAAAAGAAGAACAAATACAGTTTTAAGACAATTAAATGTTATCATTTCATCATATAGATGAGAGCAATAAAATAAAACAATAGACAATTTTAAACTCTAGCTAAATACATCATATGTATATGATATATATGATATATGATAAAGAATATATATGATAAAATGTATTAAATGTGACATAAGTATACTTTATCATTTAAAGCAGTGGTCCTCAACCTCTTTATCACTGCGGACCGGTCAATGATTTACAATTTTTCTCTGGCCTGGGGACAAGGGGGATCGTGGATTGGGGTGGGGAGTGTACGGTGTGTGTATATTGGTAAATTGCAAGGCGACCATCAACCATTTTCTAAGAGGATGACAAGCTAATAAAACATTGCTGCAACTCTGATACAAGTGATACAAGTTTTATTTATGGAAAAGTTAAAAAGCACTGCAGTGTTTGGGTGTTCTGTGTTTGTCTGAGATAATTAGTCTACCGTATATTCCATACAAAGCTGGAACAAAGCTGATCAATCAGTTCTTGTCACATGACTCGCAGTGCGCTCGCAGCATTTTGAAAGGCGCAAGATATGCGAGCGCCTCCAATGGTAATCACAAACTTGTGCACAGAAAACACACCATATGTGAACAAGGCCGCCATCCTTTGCGATCTTCCGCAGTTGATCTTCTTCTTGCGCAGACATGCTGGATTGACCTGATTTGATGACAAATGGGTTGCAGATCCAGTCCTTGGCAATTTGTGGGTCCTTCACGAAGCCTTTTACCCTTCACAACTTCATCAATTTCTTACTCATTTTACTAGCTTGTGGGTTACATTTTGGTGCTCAAGTGACCGAGATGTAACTGAAAGAATATGGTCATTTGGTCACACTTTATTTTGATGGTCCATTTGTTGAATTTAAGTTACATTGCAACTAATTCTCATTAGATTATAAGTAGACTGTTAGGTTGGGGTTAGGGGGTAGGGTTAGTGTAAGTTGACATGTACTTGCAAAGATTCTTATAGTCTGTTAAATGTCTGTCGAATGTCAGTATCAACATATATTAAGTAGACAATCAACTAATACTCAAATGGACCATCAAAAAAAAGTCTTACCGGTCATTTTTCAAAATAAAAGCTTTTTTAAAATAAAAAATCGTTAAGACCCAGATAATAAAAAAACAGATATAATGAATTATTTCTTGTGTGGCCTGGTACCAATTGATGCATGAACCGGTACCAGTCCACAGTCCGGGGGTTGGGGACCACTGATTTTAAGTGCTTGTATTAAATCATCAAATTCAAATAAGTGGAAACATATTAACATACGTGAATGTATAATAAATACCCATTACTAGTGTAGATTTAACCTATTGCATCGCAGTTTCAACCAATAATTTGCCATTTGCACATCAAATTGTGAGTTATCATTTTCGATTGTGTCTATAATGATTTCCATTTGTTTATGAAACGGCTGAACAAATCTCTTGCTGACCACAATACAACTGTTGAGTTATTATCAAAGCAGTCTAGAAATAAAGACAGGGAGTATCTGGGAGGAGAATAAAAAAACAAGACCGAGCTGTGGGGTGATCTTCACATCTTTCTCAACGATCAAAGTGAGGAGTTGGACACGATGGGTTGTAGCTATCCCCGGTTCAAGAGTTCAGCTGGGTAAAATACAATCCTGGGAACCTCCATCTCATGCTACAGTGCGCAAAAGTTCCCTTGCAATTTAATCCTGTCTCGCTGAACAGGAAGGTTTCGAAGATCAGCCAAGGTTGAGAAGACACGTCACACGTCATTCGACTTAAATTTATGACTAAAAGGGACAAACCGTGACATAATCACTTGGAGACATGGGAAAACAGACAATGGGAAATGGGCTTTTGGCTGTTTCTTTCTCTCGTGCTCTCGTCTTGCCACCCTGCCTGCTCACCCTGCCACCGATTTCTATAGTCCTTAACTAAGTGAGGCATTTGCTAACTGTGTAAGATGACACAGTCTTTTATGTGAGCCCTCGGAGGCCAGGTAGTATCTGCGGATTCTCCGTCTCTTTCTCTCTGGCTTCTCGTTCTCTGTCTCTGTCAGGACTCTCCCAGCAGAAACACACCAGGCAGAGAAAAACATCAAAGGACTCGCTAGGAGCACAACTTCAAAGCTTGGACTTGTTACTCTCTGCAAATATGTGTGTTCAGCTAAAGCTCACCCAAGATAACAGCCCCCAAATACACTGTGGCAATTTCATACCGGATTCAGGCACCATCGCAGCCTGAGAATTGACTTCTGTGGCGTAATTAAAAGCGAGTGTTTGGGACAGGGGAGGAAATTGTTTCGAATATACAGTCTCCTTTGAGTTGCATGCTCATTGAAATGCACCTGGAGAACTTCGAGGTGCTGCACAATGCTCCAGAAGAACTTTTGATTCATGCGAGCATTTGACTATGTGCAAAAACCCATTTGTGCAGGGTAAACTAAATCAGACAGCTCTAAATATGCAGGCATAATACAGTCCTTATTTATTCAGTGAGGCCAAATAAAAGGTCACTGAATAAAATATAATCATTTCAGCCACATAAAATGCAATACAGTGGGTTTATGCACTGTTTATTACATTAAAAAATCAGTGTAGTAAAACATTGACATAACAGTAACAATGATGGTAGGCACAAAGTCAAACTTTACCTTCGTCAAATTTCATCAAAATGTAAGTGATGACAAATGTATTTATAATAACATTATAGCATATTTAACTGAGTAATACAAAATATTCAATGAGGGAAAAATAAATGGTTGCCAGCAATTAGGACTGGGTCGTATGATGGTATATATTGCTACATAACAGAATAAATTATCAACTGTAATAGATTTTTAATTCCATGTATATTGCGACATGTAAATTAGCGGACGTGGCCAACACTGGATTACCAATTTGAAACTGTGAATGTGAGTACAGAATAACTCTGTGTACAATATCCCTCAACAGTCACTTACAAGCACAAGTTCACTTGGCATTAAAACTGATTCTGATTCTTATGTAGCACTGCAGCCTGTCAACTAACAACCTATACTGGCAATTAATCCTTAGAGTAGAAAAATGAACATAAAATATACTAAAATACACATATATCATGGTTATTTCAGAAAATGCAGTCTTGTTTGATATATTCGAAAAAGGACTTACAGTATTTATCGGGACACCAATCAAAGAGAGCTTAAGTATCTAGGAACAAACATCTGATTTAAAAGTTTTTTGAAAGTCTGATTTAAAATTATTTTGAGAAGCTAACCCCTGTGGAGAATAAAAAATCGCAAGCTCCAGTAAAAATAAAAAGATAAAAAAAAATAAT
>CAIGQQ010032566.1:9248521-9282817 GCA_903798035.1 Danio albolineatus
AACAAAACAAAACAAAACAAAACAAAACAAAACAAAACAAAACAAAATAAAATAAAATAATAAAATAAAAAGCCACTCAAGGCCATGTATTGTGACAGTCTAGAGAGTGGTTTATTGAAGAAAAAAAAACATGTCTCTTTCTATCCTTGAAAAATACAAGACTGCAGAACTACTAAAAAAACTTGAGATAAGGAAATGACCCGACAGCTCCTTAAGAGACATGTGTTTCAGATTTCCCCTGCAGGAAGATTGACCCATTGCATCTCTGACACCCACAGACCCCTTCCCCCAAACGCTCGAAGCCAGGGGTCAGCGACGGGCGGCCTCTAAACAGACAGTGGGCATGTGGAGAGCATCCTGCCAGTGTTTCCAGTGTGCCCGCCAAGGGATACAAAGACCTAGATCCAGAAGTCTTGCATTTAATTCACAATCTCAACAGATTATTCAATTCAAGTTAGGGAAAATAATAAAACTCTTTGTGCTTTGTTATGCTTCGTGCTGAACAATGCTGCTTGGTCATTATAAATTCACTGTAGTATACAGCTAATTGGGGATAATTGTAATTTAAAAAAAAGCTATATTAAAACGGTTGGTTGAAATAAAACACCAAATTTTGGGCATTTTTACATTAATTTCACTAAAATTGGATTTTTAAAAATAAATTAACCTGCACGAACCTATACTATGTAAAATATAATGTTATTCTTATTAATATACTGTATGTAATTCATAATTTAATTAAGGTCACTGTACAACTAATATTTTTAGTAATAACAGTTTAGTGCAGTTTGACTATTTATTTACACCATTGGCAGTTTCAGGGCCTGAAAATGTCAACTTTAAAAAACAAAATGATTTCAAAGAGCCAGTTTTTCACAGTTATACTGTTACTGTCTCCAAGTAAACTACACAAATGTGAATTTGTGAAAATAGCAACATCACGCACTAGAGTATTAAGTGTTTAGTCCATAGGTTTGCACAAGTAGCCTACTTGAAAACCAAAACCAGACTGACGAAGGGTCATTTCAAAATATAGGAGGGAAAACAAAACAAATCATGTAAAGTTTCATCCCACTTAACCCTTGTGTGCTGTTGGGGATGTTTTCATCCACTCTGGGGTGATTTTGAGTCTACATTTGGCTACAACTTTCACTGTGTTTCAGCAGATGGAATGATTTTTGGTGACAAATCATATTTTCACAATTATTTCGGGAAAATGCTTTAAAAAATTGTACAAATTCAACAATACACACTAGCCTTTCATATCAAGATCATATCAAGAATAAAATAAAATAAAATAAAATAAGTAAAAATTAAATTAAATTAAATTAAACAAAAAATAAAATAAAACAAAATACAATAAAATAAAATAAAATACAAAGTGAACAGTCACATTAACATGCTTAATATATTTTTTTAAATATTATTATTTATATTTAAATTATTATTATATTTCAAAATATAGGAGTGAAAACAAAAAAATCACTTAAAGTTTCATCCCACTTAACCCTTGTGTGCTGCTGGGGATTTTTCCATCCACTCTGAGGCAATTTTGAATCTTAATTTGGCTACAACTTTCACTGTGTTTCAGCAGATGGAATGATTTTTGGTGACAAATAATATTTTCACAATTATTTTGGGAAAATGCTTTGAAAATTGTACAAGTTTAACAATTCACACTAGCCTTTCGTTTAGTTCATGACTGTTTTTGCCCCATTGACTTATAATGACATTTATTTATTGCAAAGCCCTGACACAATATAATCATGCATTCTCTGTTGGGTAAAGTTAATATGTGTAATTTTTACAGTTGATCATCAGTTGGCAGTATAAAATTTGGCAGTAGTAAATTTGAACAGTACACAACGGTTAAAAAGATAGTTCACCCAAAAATGGAAATGTACTTTTTATTTACTCATCATCAAGTGGTTCCAAACATATATCAGTTTCTTTCTTTTGCTGAACACGAAAGAAGACGTTTGGAAGAAAGCTGAAAACCTGTTACAACTGACTTCCATAGTGGGAAAAACAAATTCTATGGAAGTCAGGCGTTACAAGTTTCCAGCTTTCTTCAAAATATCTTCAACTGAGCTCAACAGAAGAAATAAAAGATTTGGAACAAGGGAAGCGTGAGTAAACGATGACAGAGTTTTCAGATTTGGGTGAACTATATCTCTTTAAAGTGAGTTATATCTCTTGTGATCGCTTTCCTTCTCTTTCACTCTCACTTTATTTTGACTAAGAATGGAAACCTGCTGTTCCGATCACACAGTTAAAGTGTTTTTAAAAAGCCATGCTACGCTATTTAGCCTGGGCGGCACAAAAGATAAATAGGTCACAGGGAACTCCTGTGAAGCTCAAGCGAAGACAAATATTCTTATATTCTAAGAACGGGAGATATATGGTTAAAACTTCACACAGTCTGCTCATTAAGGGGACCTTCTGTTTAACTGAGTTTCCTCTGCCTGTTCATAAATCAACAAACACTCCACAAGCTGCAGCTGAAGCCTTAATACCCTGTGTGGCGAACAGGCATCTTAAATAGCCTATAAGACTCGCACAAAACAGACCCCTGTAGTCACCTCCATTAATCTTTGAAATCGCATCTGCTCGGTTCAAAATATGTGCATACATGTTTCCAAAGACAGGGTGCCGGTGCCCGACCTGGAACCGACTCAAGTTTTCAAAGCAACAAATCAGTCTAGCAGTAAGACTGATGCAATTTTATTCCCAATAACTTCTGACCGCTGCATTAAAAGTGGGTTGTGGTATCACGAAGATCGCAATGAAATACTTTGGATGTTAAATATGTTTTCAGAGTTGATGAAAGCACCAAAAAAGTACGACGAGATCTGCTGACATTAAGTCACTGGAATTGAGACTCGATGCTGTTGGTCTTTAGTGTTTTGTTTTAACCAGTACGCTGGAACATGTTGTTTAAGATCATAAATACTACATGAGATCAAACCCTTAATAATTCATTCCTTCTGCCAAGGTGCTGGACTGTAAAAATGATGTAACAACAGCATCAAATAGCGAAATTAGGCAGCCCAAACTAGCAAGACAGCACGATGTAGTTAGGAATAGCCTTTGGTTACGTTTCTGTTGCGCGATATTTTGCCTGTGGATGCGGATATGCCTTGTGGACGTGTTGCCCTGGTTTCTGCAGGAGCGTTTGGTTCGTTTGGACTTGGCTTTGAATCTGACATGGCTTAGGGCAACACAATGCAGCTTTCATGCTCCCAATCATGTCCCGGTTATGCAATCTGGCTCCGCAGGACGTGCCGGTGAACGGGTGCGCATAAAATGTCAGCATACTGACCAGACGGGCATAATGTTCTGGTTAGGGCAACTCTCGCTGTCTCGCTGCAGATTTCACGAGCCGATGAGAGTGGGATACTCTTGTTAGCACTCCATTATGAATAGATGATTGGAGAAACATCTGTTTTGTGAGGGGAACAGAGCTTTCTTCCAAAGTGGTTTTAAAGTTTTAAGTTGTGTGGTTTTGTAAAAGAGCATAAAGACTCAACTCAACTTCCGACATAAAATATGATCGGGCAAATCACATTAACAATCGGGTTTCTCAGGGTTATGGAGAGAACTGCAGACTTCACAGTGTAATGAACCTAAAATTTTGTATTCTTAAGAACAAAATTGACAAGTAAGAGAATTATAAACGGTAACTGTGAACACACTAAAAGTAATACAAGATATTATATTTAAGATGTTGTTTGGTATGGGTTTGGTATTTTAAGGCTGACGAAGTTACAGCACTAACTGCACCAGAGTTCTGCCAGAATTTTAACCTTTTTGACTTAGAAATTGCCAACAAATGCCTGAAATCACCGGTTTGCTTGTTCACATGAGTAACAATCACACAGTGTATCTATCACAGTGTAACTATCGAAGGCACGATCTGAGAGAATCGCCAAAGCGTCGCCAAAACCTGTGAGATATTTGGCATGCTAAATGTCTGGCTGTCGACGATCGTGCCGTGTGAAATGTGTTCTGATTGAATAAACACCTGCGATTACCAACAGCCAATGGGAGAGCAGCATCCAGGTATCTGCAGGCCAGCGGGAGGTTGGGGGAGAAGTTAAAAGTCTTCTTTTCAGTCTATTTGGACCCAAGAAATGGAGGAGAAACTAGTGGTAATTTGGCAGGAGCACTCGTGTCTTTGACATGTCATCTGAGCAATATCACAACAGGGTCGTAAAAGAAAAAAGGTGAAGAGAAATTGCTAATTCCAGGTGAGCAAAATAAGTACATTTTGTACCCCACTAAAGGCTTTTTTCTCATTATGTAGCTAATAACAAAAGAAAAACTACGTGACCTTGCATTACTTCCATGTCACTTCTTGCATGTGTTTGGTTATGAGTAGGCCCACACAGAATCTGAATGCACAGAATTCCGCAGATTTCCACAGATTTTTAGCCCATCATTGATTCTGTTTATTTACTGGTGTAAATGTGTGTAAATGTATATTTATTCAGTTTTCAAATTAATTTCAGTAATAATATTGACTAATGTGAAAATATTCATATGATTTATTTACAATACAGTTTGTAAAGTACTATTTTCTGACTTGTAGTAGAGATTTTTTACGAGAGGCTTGCTTTGTTTACCAAATAAAGTGGATCTTATTGTATTCGCTTTGTAAACATTACATAAAAGTTAAAAAGGTATTACTTTTTATTTCATATATTAAGGTTTTAGTTATGATACTCACAAAATCATTCCGCATAAATCCACAGATTTTTAACAAAATACTCAGCAGAAATAGCAAAAAATGTCCGCAGATTCCATCTGGCCCTAGTTATGAGACATAATTTGCGGACGGAGACAAAGTTGTCAGCGATTCTTCCTATTGTAAAGTCATGTGTGAAACCCCCTGTCGCCGATCCATCTTACACTACCCCAGATAGTCATACAGTGTGAAAACATCTGTAATGCGACTAATTTGAAAATTGTGCAGTCTGAACTCGGCATTAGTTTTAATAAACCAAGCGTGCCTAACAAGTGAAGCATCAATTTTGTCCATGAAAGCAGAAAAGTTTTAAGAAGCTCCCTGCTTTTGGTGGAGAGTTGTTCTGGGGTCAGAGCCTTGTGAACATTTTATTAAAAAGCTGTCTGTTTTGTTAGGACAGAGTTTATTTTTGGGGCTTGCTTAATTAAATGAGATAAAAGTTTGAATACCCTCATGTTCTTATTTGTAGTGACCTTGTTTGAGGTTGTGGACAAATATCACTAGCAATAATTCTTTTATCAAAAATTGTATGTTTTATTCATTTATTTTCCTTCAGCTTAGTCCCTTATTTATTAGGGTTCGCCACAGCAGGATGAAGTGCCAACTATTCTGGCATATGCTTTACGCAGCGGATGCCCATGCACACTCATTCACATACACACTCACAGACTAAGGCCAATTTTTCATCTACCCAATTCACCTATAGCGCATGTTTTTGGACTGTGAGGGAAACCAGGGCACCCGGAGGAAGCCAACACAGAAAGAACATGCAAACTCTATACAGAAATGCCAACTGGCCCAGTCAGGACTCGAACCAGCTACCTTCTGCTGTGAGGCAATAGTGATAACCACTGAGCCACCATGCCACCCCCATAGTTTTATTTACATTTCTTAATTTAATTTGAGACGTGATTGAAATAATAATAAAAAAGACCGAAAACGGAAGCTTGGAATAAAATGATTTGCTTTCTAAAATCGTTAATTTAGGTGCTGCTTGATATATGTTTCACGCTAAGATATTAAGCCAGTAAAAAATCTAAAACATTTCTGGTTTATTTATCTTCTTTCAATCTCATATAATGACATCTGTGTGCCAGAAAAACGAACCAAACAAATCCCAGGAATACAACTCACTGTATACGCAATCAATAGGTCGCCCCTTAAATCCTGCGTGGGCATTTATTTTCCCCCACAAAGTCATTTTTTACTTAGATTCGTGTAGTGAACTCAATATCCATTTCACAAACCTGTCATGTGAAATTGAATAAATGATGCCTTTTGAGAGTCACACCTCGCCAAGTGAGCGATAGTTCTATAAAACAATACCCATGGGGCCGAGCGTCAGTGCTGTAGGCTATGAGTTTATTTCACAAGACTAGTTTCTTCGCAGACGTCTCCACAAAATCCTAAACTAACCCTGTTTGCGTGTTGATTTTCTGCCGTGTACAGACTTAAGAAATCTGTGCGTATTTGCTTAATTGATTTCTGCAGCTTTTAAATCTTTAAACGAGTCCCTCTTTCTGTCAGTTTATTTTCGCTCTTTGAAGTTGGCATTTCAAAAGAGGGAGCTGCGAAGCAATATGCAAATGATGATCTAGGACTGCTCCCCATATGAAATCGACAGTAACACTGGGGAGATTTTCGTCTGTGGGCTTACATAATATTGATTTTTCATCACCGTTCATTGGCTCAGGGACGTTCCAACACATGTCCTGCTCATCAAAATGAACTGTCTGGTCTGACAAGCAGGGCGGCACCTACAGCTACACGCTTCCTCTAGATTTGCTCCAGCAACACAAGCCAGGAACAGCTGGTGTCGGACTCCTGGAGACTGAAGCAAGCAGGCGTGTGGCGCAGGTGTTCCTCCAGTTGTGGGCTAAAAGCCTCGCAGGCCCAGGTGTTCATTCACAACATACTGCATATTTGGGTCACAGTACTGGGACAAAGAATACAGATCGAGATAATTCTTTGCCACCAGGTCTCAGGACTAAATGCAAGCCAAGCTTGAACATATTTAATGATCATATTAGGTCTGCATGTTCTTAAAGAGACAGTTCCCTCAAAAATGAACATTCTGTCATCCTTTATGCATTGGACCATTCTAAAAACTGCTTGTCCTCCTGTTGTGATATGGGCGTCATTATTTACCCACATTATGACTACACTACAGTGCTTCCAACAGGTTTGAAATATACTTGCGGTGGTAGCCGGATTGATACACCCACATCAGATAAATAGGTAACTATATGCTACAAACAAATATAATTACATTTTTAACAATAATTGTATTTATTATGACACTGTAATACACTGTTTCTTTTCAATGGGTTAAAAAAAGACTTACGATAAAAACAAAATCCACTATTTCTCTTACTTTTATAATATTCAGGAGCCATGTGCACTGACAGGGAAAAGCGAATTCATTCTTTCTTTCAAGTTCAAAGCAAACTTGAATGCCAAAGCATTTTAGACATGTACAAAATGTGTATCATTCATTCATTCATTTTCTTTTCGGCTTAGTCCCTTTATTAATCCGGGGTCACCACAGCGGAATGAACCGCCAACTTATCCGGCATTTGTTTTACGCAGCGGATGCCCTTCCAGCCACAACCCATCTCTGGGAAACACATCCATACATTCTCATTCACACACATACACTATGGACAATTTAGCTTACCCAATTCACCTGTACCGCATGTCTTTGGACTGTGGGGGAAACCGGAGCACCCGGAGGAAACCCACGCAACCACGGGGAGAACATGCAAACTCCACACAGAAATGCCAACTGGCCCAACCGGGACCTGCCCCAACCGGGGATCGAACCAGCGACCTTCTTGCTGTGAGGCGAACGTGCTACTCACGCGCCACCGTGGCGCCCACAAAATGTGTAATATATTGAAATCATAAAATTAATAAAATATATAGCAAATCAAAAATAAATGACAGAAAGAAGAATAAAAACAGACAATATCTCCAAAAAATTATAATTACAAGATTAAAACGTGTACATTATTTAAATAAGGCAAATGCGTTGATTAACCATTGCAACATAATGGTGTACATATATTTTGCAGCCAGTTTAGACCAGTCAGGAAGGATAGTCAGGATAGTAAAGGTTTTCTGAGTCGTTTAGATTAAAGCATGAATTATAAAATGTTTCTCTGGCTCTCGCGAATCCAAGCGAAAGTAGGCTTGAATAAAAAGGTAATGCAAAACGCATAACTACAGCTTTAGAAAGCGTAAGCAAAAACTGAATCCCGGACACTTTAGGAGCTTTAGAAACCCCAGCCGAGCTAATTTTTTAAGTCCCAGAAAGGCACATCTCTGTGGGTCTCTGCAGAGCATGTGAGATTACCTGTTAGAGTGTTGACAGTTCACGCGCACACAGATTGAAACTGGTAAACGAGAGAAGATTTTCCACTACTTAATCAATTGAGGATGTGTGGTTTACAGGGCAGATACATAAAAGTGTAAAAGGATGATAATAATTGAAAAAAAAAAAAAAAAAGTGCCACTTATACTTGATATCTGCGACTGTTGATACCTGGGCGGCCCGCCTAAGTAAAGTCTAATGTTTGGGAAGCACTGCACTATAAAAACAACTAGTTGCTTCACTTTTAAAAAGTCAGTAAACTCAAAATATATTTTTAATTATGCACATTGTTTGTTTAATTATTTTTAAGGCAACAGAATTACTCACTTTCTTAACTAAAGTAAATTAATTGCTTTGAAAGCAAATGGTTTTCTCATTTTTTTAAAGTAAAGTCAACTAATCATTTTAACAGTGTATAGTTTACCCAAAATGTACAATTTAATGTAATTTACTCCCCTTTGAGCCATTAGAATAATAAAAAAACAGCTATTAGAATGGTCCTTGGTGAGTTATGAAATACAAATCAACAGCTACAGTCCCTTTAAGAGTAAAGAAAAACATATGCTGCCACCAGGGCTTGACATTAACTGTTTTGAACACAGTAGTTTTCCAACATTACTGGCCATCCGCCATATTCACTAGCAACAATTTAGTTGTTGTGAAAATATATTTTATATGCATAAATTTGACTTTGGCATGCTAAAATTACTTGATTTTAGACATTGTGTTATGTCTACATGCCTTCTCATTCATTTCACTTTTTTGTGTGTGTGAACTTGCTTAATGTGCATTAGCATATGGGTTGTGGTTTCATAGTGTCGCATTGCAATTCGTTTTTATTTCACAGGACTTTTCAGGGCTCAACACTAAGGATTTACCAAATTTATCTCTGACCACACCAAAAATAAATAATTATTTCTTGTTCACAAATGTTAAATAATATGTCAAAACATGCAAAATATAGCTACAGTACATACATGATCTTTTTATTCAACAAAACCTTTCTTAAAAAAAAAACAAACAATTACATTAAAAAAATTATTATTGCCAAGCATCTAAAACTATGCACAGTAGCCTTGTCTGTCCGATCTCTCAGATCACTGGGGAGTTAACCATGGGGAAATAATCTCCTATTAAAGCACTGTTATTACAAAAATGATCAATAATCAAACCATTAACAAAAATAACCGTAAGCAGAAGAAAAACATACCATGTGTGATAACAGAAGGATGATCACGCGCACACGGGTAACATTAGGCCCATAATCTGTTCTGTTCATAGAAGACACATTTTAAAAACAACCAAAGCTTTTGGAAGCCTCAGGATTGTGGATGCACGAGCATCACTTTTTGTCCAGTCTATTTCAAAGAGAACCGATCGCAGCAGTTGCGTTTCCAGACACGGTTGCTTTGCGCCAAGAGGTAGGAGTGTGCATGCTTTTTAAACAGTCGCGCTCATCACATCACCTATGCACACGAGAGATCATCCTCTCAGTCGGTATTCACCTGCTTCCTTTTGTTCGCGCGAACGCCATGCTGCTTCTCGATTCTAAGATGACATTTGCACGCATGTTGGGCCATCTTTATTTTCAAACCCAGCCTTTAAGAAAACTATCATTTAAAAATGATCTGCAACTAGCAAAAGTGGCTAGTGGGGTTGTCTGTCTAACTGCTGAAATCGACCCGCGTTTGGCGTGTTGGCGGGTGTTAATTTAAAGCCCTGGCTGCCACAATAAAATTAATATCCATTACTTCTCTTATGGACTTAAGAAGCAAGAAAAAAAAATTATGTGTAAATTTGCTGCAAATTGTGAGTAAACAATGACAAAATCTTAAATTATTGCTTAACTATCCCTTTGAATAAAAAAATGACGATCGTGTTTTTTTCATTGACCTACACTTTTAACAATGCCTCCAACGGACCCTTTTTCCTTGGGTTGCATTCAGCTTGTTGTAGTGGTGACATCAGACAGTTGCCAAGATTCAGCAGACGCAGGCAAACCGTAGAAAGAAGCAAGAGAGAGAGAGACAGATGCTCGCCGCAAACAGAGTTCACATAATTACTGTGTGTCAGGGCTTTGGAGCGCTCTCATTTCCACCGTACAAAGGAAGAAAATACAGGAAGCAAACATGCTGATCCCACAAACTGTATCGAAATGCTTGCCACACAAACCAGTCGATGGATACAATTTTCATGTTAATGGCTGCAACTGTCAAATGACTTTAATAAGGTGTCTGTATTCCTTTCCAGTCCCTTATATTTACATTTAGCCATTTAGCAGACGCTTGGGTCAAATTAAGTGACTTACATTTGAGGAGACATTCAGCAATTCAACAAGAAGAGGCAATACACACAAGAAGTGCTAATCAAACAAAGAAACTGTAAGTGTTGTTGGTGTTAGGCATGGGACAATAACTGCTTTCGTTATTTGGAAAAGTGCCAAAAATGTCTGCTATACCGTTCCAAAGGCATGTGTAAGATTGATTGATTGATTGAGTGATTTCTTTGTTTGTTTGTTTGTTTGTTTGTTTGTTTTTTGGACAACAGTATCTCCAGCAGAAAAGATATCCAAAGATGCCATATTAAATTGTAAAGAAATCTGTGTTATTGAAACGAATAAAGACAGCAGAAGACAATTATTCATTTGAATTATTTAGCCTGACATGTTTAATGCTCCAAAATACTGTGAATCTTTCTCAGAATAAAACATATTGTGTTCAAAGGGGAAAAAGTTTTTGTGTTTTAACCAGACATTAAAAAGAACATATTTTAGAGCAGTAAACACAATACTGTCATACTGTGATATTTTTATCTAAGGTTATCATACCGTCAGAATCTTATACCAGCTCATGTTAGTGTTAGTGTTGAGTTTGTTGTTGTTGTTTTTGTGTAGAGAAAGAGAAAAGAGTGAAGAGTGTTTCTACAGGTGGTTTGTCAAGCCCACTTACCTCTGTGAAGTACACTTTACAAATGCATAGTATATGTTTTTTTCAATCAACTTTATTTTATAGATTAACGAAGACAGTCTCTAAGCAGAAAGCAGAAAAATATACCTAATCAAGTTACTATATTAAAAAAAAACTGTATTTCAAGAATTTAATGAACTAATCATTTTATCATTTAACTTTTGTAAGCTGTTTGGACAGAACTGTGTGTAGGTATATTGTGTCCACAGTCATACAGGAGTGATGGAAACACAATAAGTATCTTTTTTTTTAATTTCCTGATGTTAAAACAGGATTCAAATCCCTTCCATTTTAAGGCCCACCGCAATGTGATGTACGAGTATGGTTTCCCCACCCACAAATGAGGTTTATTTTGTACATTAACGGATATCCATACAGCAGTGGATATTAACTTGTATCCTATCACATTTGCCACACAAAAACAGTGCAAAGCTAAATGTGTGTGTGTATGTGTTAACCATTAGGAGTTCTTACTGTAGTTCTTACTATAGTAAGGAAGATCTGCTTCATTCTTGTCTGTCACTGTGCTGTTTATCTACGTGAAGGCTACATGCATCAGATCAATACATACTGATCTCTGTGGCTTTGACACGTACGTGGGAACAGTGGGCGGGGAAAACCAACTCATTTGCATTAAAGGCACAGGCAACAAAAACAGCTAAAATGTCCAAACAGATTTAAAAAGTTATAATAAATGATCTGATGGGTATTTTGAGCTGAAACTTTACAAACACATTCTGGAGACACAAAAGACCAACCCTGGCTTATTCTGAAAACATACCGCTATATACATTTCTGGAAAGAGTCAAATACGTCCCAGGAATTACGTTACGAAGTTTTTGTTTTCCAAATCCAGTGTGTACGCTTTTTAAGATCTCAAATTTCAATCTCAAGTGTCACTCACGCCTGCTGTTCTAGCGTAAATCAATGTCAAGGCCGCCGACGTACATGACGAACTAACTGGACAAACTGGCAACAGCAGGAAAGCCGTCCATATGGAGGTGAGCAGTCAGCTGCTAACCACAAAATGGAGAGGCGTCATACCGCCCATGTTGCAAAAAATTTCTATTACATTTTGAAAAAGGGGTAAAATATGTGCCCTTTAAAAAATGACGAGAAAAATAAATTGTGTTTATATAAATATTTTGGAATTTTGGAATAAACATTTTGGAATATATATACACAGTTTTATAATACAATCTCATAAACCCCAGTTGAAACCATTGGTGGTTCAAATAAAAGAAGCAAAGAGCAAGCTGCCCAAATCTCAGGTGAACAATAACAGCGACAAACATCTCACCTTAAATTTCCAAGGGCTATCACACAACGATCACAGTGCAATTCTTTCCAGTGGCTGCACTTTCCACACAAAAGGGAACAGTTCGTCCTCATTGATCTCTTAATGGAAGTGTGTTCAGCTAGACTGAAAGACGAATCAAAACCACTCATTGGCAGAATGGGATTTTTTTTATCTCTTTGTTTTTTTTTCCTCCAGCTAACTGATATCAGTTCAATCAGCTGAAACCCAGATTGTCCACTTTGATAAATAAATTTGTGAGTGAAATCCCACAGTGGAGGGTTTAAATTGAATGCACTTCAAGAGCGATTTCTTTTTTCCATGAATGTGAGGGATTTCCGACAGGGAGGGAGGAAGGAGAAGTGACAGCGTTCTTCTCCAGGAATTAAAATAAATCCAAGGCAGCGTGACCAATTTAACAATTAAGATCAAAAAGCGTGGCTGAAACGGGAGCCCCGTGTGGCTGAGGCTTGGTGCAGTTTACCACAGGGTGAGAGGACGGGGCTTTCTGATGACCTTGCCCTAATTCATCGTTAAAAAAAACACCATGGCTCTGGGCCACTCTACATATCCTGTCAATAAACTATTATAGCACATCGGACAGCCAGCCTGCCATGCTGGAATGAAGTTCAATTAACTCTGAGGACAGGGTATGGACAGAGAAGTCAAAACAGAAACAAACAACAAGCAGGAAAATGTACAAATGCCCATGCAACATACATAGAGAGAGAAATATATATAAATATACACTACCAGTCAAAAGTTTGGGGTCAGGTTTTTTTTTCATGATTTCATGAAAATTATTCTGTTAATCAATGCGGCATTTGATAAATGTAAAAAAAAATTGTTAAATTGTAAAATATTTATAAAAAAAATTCTGTGTAGTTTCAAATTAAATTATTACTCCAGTCATTACTGCTTTTCATAACAATAATAATTAGTGATGCTCCGATTGATCAGCCACCGATCACGATCGGCCGATATTTGGCTAAGAAAAGCTTGATCGGCAAACCCCAAAAGCACTGATCAATTGACATAAATTACTCGCACGACTTTTTCACACGTGCATGCACGGTGCACATGTAAACAACAGCAGAGCAGAGCTTACCAGTGGTAACATGAGTTCCCTCGTCTTTTTCAAAGTGTCCAATAATGTAAAGTTAGCCATTTGCAATTTATGGCGTGATGAAATCCCTCAAGGTGTAAGCAAGTAACGGCATTTTAACACCACTAACATGGTTAGGAATCTTAGAACACGCCATACAACTGAATATGCTGAGCATGAGAAGCTAAACCAGCCGAAGCCAACAATAATCCAATTCCTCAACCAGTCGACTGTGAGTGATGCATTTAAACGACGTGAACCATACAGCAGGGATAGTATGAGGTGGTAAGACATCGCGTTCAGAATTGAGTTCATTTGCCTCGACGAACAACCTGTGGTATGTGAAGTGCAGACGCCTGTCCAATGTCCCCGCTAAGCTTAACAGTACACTCAAACCTCGAAAGACACAACATTGTGCTACACTGTCAGGATTTCACAGCGTCACGTTGTGCGGAGGCTTTGGTGAATGCAGTCCCGTGCCATTCTGTGATCGGCAGTGATCGGCAGTTATCGGCAGTCGGCAGATCATGATCTTGGTGATCCGTAATCGGTGATCGGCCCCAAAAATGCTGATCGGAGCATCTATAATAATAATAATAATAATAATAATAATAATAGAGTGATTTCTTTAATTTGTTTTTATTTATTAATTTACATCTTTTTTATGTCCATCAAAATAAATGTACATCATGTTTGTCTTGTAACTTTAATGAAAATCTACTTGTGGCCTAAAGTCTCTTGCAAAAACATAGCATGTTTTGCCCTCCAGTACCAGACTTGACAAAAACCGACAGTTTGACTTCACTACTGGAGATCTCACGCACCAAAAACCACATAAACATATGTATGCAATGAACACACACTCAAAATACACCCAAATTCTCATTTCCCACCAGCCTCGTCCAGCCCTCAGTAATACTGATTCAAGCTGACCCAGACAGCTCTCCGGGGCTTCATTTACAACCCAAAAAGACCATTCTGTAAAGCTTTGGCTTCCTCACAACAGAATATCCCGCAGCAATCTATGAACTTCTCCATGTGTGCGCACATACACACGCTCGCTCACAACAGCACGAATTTAAAGACACAATTAAAATCAATTTGTCTCAAGCAAGCGCCCATCACCCCGTGTGATCTTCAGAATAACTCAGCGCAGGCTGAAATCTCCTGCGCACATTGCTATAATAGTCACTCTCCAGAGCAGAGGATCATGGTCAGGTCCTTAGGCTAACTACAGCAGATGGGGAAAGGACTAATTGAACAAACCCAATGAACGGGTCGAGAAACGGGTGGTCTGAGATGCCTCTGAGCATTTGAATTCCTTCTGCCAGTCCAGTGTGTCACTGAAGGGCACAGAGGACAAGAGGATTCAAGAAAGCAACTTTCCCCAGAATTATAATCTGGTGACAGGCCACGGCTGAAATATTAAAAGAGTTATATTTAGCTAAAAGGTGTCTGGCAGGGGAGAAGAGTAGGTCATTGTTCTCTTGGGGATTTATTGTCAGTGCTTAAGTGATGAAGAGTTAATTAATGGACCACTATGGATAAACAAACCACCTGAAACTGACAGCACGCCTAAGTGAGCATCTCTTAGGATGACTAATGAGTGACATCTCTAATCACCTGCCCTGCTTACGTTTCCCAAAAGCATCGTTTGTCACTTGATGCAGCAAATTCTGTTGTTACCAGCATAATGATTCTGTGTTTTCTGAATCTATAGTTACCACGAATAATTGCCAAAAAACATGGATTACAGCTCTCAGCCTGGGCTTCAGAGAAGAAAATGAGAAAGGACAAAAAAAAGTGGAAAACGTTGTGTGAATAGACAAAATCTACCATAACAGATGGTTTGGGTTTTTTTGGTATTTGAAATGGGAAAAAAATAAGCCCTGTAATTTTTGTCCACCACTATTTGTTCACTTCAAATTACTTTTAAATATATGAATAAATATAAATATAAATAAAAAATAATAATGATAAAAAAAAAGATGGAATACATTTGGCCAAAATCCTCATGTTATAAAAGATGAAGTGTTACGCGCAGGCTATTTAAGGGTGCTTTTACTCCTAGATGTTTGTTTCAGACACCTGACATGTTTGCCCCCCTTAGCTCGGTTCGTTTGGGCATATGTGAACCTAGCAATCGTGCTCGGATCAGCACCAAAACAATTGGTCTGAGACAAGCTAAATGAGGTGGTTGATACAAACTCTGGAGCAGATCGGTTGTAGTGAGAAAGCAATATGATCTAAACTATCAAACCAGACTATATCACAGTGTATCAAGGATATGTAATAGCCAGGTGTATATCTTTATAAACATGGTGAATGGTAAGTAGGGCAAGATGTCATTACCATACTACCGGCAGTAAAAGTGTGTTTTATCGACTATGAAAGTGAAAGCATGCTGTCTAACTTAACTATTAAAATATATATAATATCATTAACTTTGTCGTTAACTCGAATTCTGATATAGAATAGATTTATATTTTACAAGTCTTGGCAATTGAAATGAGGCTATGCATGAGAAATTCTTACCTCTGATTTCTATTTGGTGATGACTATGTCTGTCTGTGTCACCATTCAAAATTAAAGTGCACCTTTTCGCTTATGATGTCTCATTTCTCATCTTAAATGATGAAATTAAAAACACGACATATGACAGCTGAGTGGAATCCTGGAAAATAAACCAAACTCTGACCAATTTGAGGAGAGTTTCCTCATACATGACTTGTTTTAATCATTTTGGTCTGTTTAGAAAATGTGTTATATCAAAGCGAACCGCACCATGAACAAAAAGCAACACTGTAACAATTTTAATACCTGTTTCGGTTTGTGAAAGCACTCTAAAACAATGCTGGCTGATTACAATGCTAGGCTAAACTGCACAATCTCCAGATTTCAGTCATAAAACACATGAAAATGTACATAACATCTCCAAAAATTACCAATTTATCTTAAAAGGGGGAATTTTCACCAAGATGTTCATTAATATGACGTATTGAATTAAATAGATATTGCACTTGCTAACATGCAGTACAATCTATCACTTTCATTCCATGCACGTACCAATTCTGTATGTATTTACAGTAGTTTAAAAGTGTGTGTGCATGCAGACATCCTCTACCAAGGCTATTTCGATTTCCTATAACCTATTTCTCATTCTGAATCTTACATATAATAACTACAATCTATTTCATATTGTTTATTGTCCCAATCTGGTGTCAAGGGCTTATTACAGGAACAATCGCGCTGGAATAACCTGGGGTTAAGTGCTTTGCAATGGTGATGTTTCATGGCTCAATTCTTGTGATGACCAAGGTAACAACCTGTCAGTTACCAGACCTCTCTGGTTTATACTACACTGCATACTGAATCCGAACATGATTCATTAAAATAGAATTTTACTTTAAAGTCATATGTGCACATAATTGAGTAACAGTTTAGTTTAAGTCAAAATTTATGCTATTAAATACTGGCTTATTCCCTGTCTGTTATTAAGATATTAACTGTTCATTATAAAATATGATATTATTCTGCATCCCTAATCCTAAACCAAAACCTAAATCCAACTTCAACCTTACTAATGTAACAATGCCGGCGTGGCAGGAGAGATGGAGTTCCACATACAGCTTTATTTGGTGAATGGTCAAAACAGGAACAAATCATAAATAGAACTGGCAATTCAAAAAGAGTAGTCCAAGAAACAGGCAAAGGTCGAGGCAGGCAGGAAACTATCACAATCCAAAACAGTCCCTGAATCAAATACAAGACAGAGCAAAACATGGAAGAAAGGAACATGGAACAATACTGAGCAAGGAATGAATGTCTCATGGTGCTTAAATAGTCCAGGTAATCAGTGAGGATGATCTACAGCTGTGTGTTTAAAATCAAGGGATGATCTAGAACTGGTGTGTAAGTGTCGTGCATGATGGGATTTGTAGTTCGGTAAAGTGGGAAATTTGAAGTTCTCCAGCAATCTGCAAGATCACTGGTGATCGTAACCACTAATTGTTAATAATAATTAATAAATAGAAGTTTAATAAGCTAGTAATAAGCTCCCTGTTCACTATTGTATACAATACAAAATCCTCCTCCTAACATACAAAGCTCTTCATTACTTGGCCCCTCACAATCTTTCTGACCTTCTTCATTTGTACACTCCTTCACGCTCACTGAAATCATCTTCTGCTGAACTGTTGTCTGTTCCAAGTTTTAAGAAGAAGTCATTTTGTGGTAGGGCTTTTAGTTGTGCAGCACCAAAGTTATGGAACTCCCTGCCTTTACACATTCGCCAGGTGGACTCTATTTCCAATTTTAAATCTCAGATAAAAACATTTTTGTTTAGGATAGCTTTTAATGATTTGCTGGTTTGATGTTATGTTGACTGTTATTTTTACTACTAGTTTTTTTAATGATGTGCTTGTGATCTACTGTAAGGTGTCCTTAAATGTCTTGAAAGGCGCCTATAAATAAAAGGTATTAGTAGTAGTAGTAGTAGTAGTGTTAGTTAAAGGTTTGTTAATACTGTGAATTACATGTATAATAAGATTTTTATTCTTTGTTTTTTTTTAAGAAATGAATTCTTTTATTCAGCAAGGATGCTTTAAATTACATTTGTTCAATATGTTATAAAATATTTCTATCTTCATGTTATTAAACTGTCTATTCATCAAAGAATCTTGAAAAAAAAATAACATATTAAAGGCTCCACACAAATATGTTTCCATATTTCCTGAACATCACATCCGCATTTCAGAATGCATACTAAAGTTTCTGGTCTGAGAAGCAAAAACTGTAACAATTATTTATTTTAATTTTTTTTCTGCCGTGGCTTAAAGGAATTAGTTCAACCAAAGAGCAAATTCTGTCATAACTTACTCATCCTCAAACCCATAAGAAATCTGTTCGTCTTTGAAAAACAAATGAAGATATTCTCATTCAAATCTGAGAGATTTCTGTCACTCCGTTGCGAGTCTGTTCACCTAAAACTCTGACATTTCAAATCTTTCATAAAACGATCAGAAAATAAATCCATACGAACAGAGCTGTTTAATCCAAGCCAGCATGAAGAATGATGTTCCTCGTGCATCACAGCAGCATGTTTGATCTTCTGCGAGAACCAATGAGGCTTGTTTTTATGCATCAAGCTTCTGTTTATGTTCATTGATCAATGTTTGTTCAATTTGTGAATAAAAATCAATGTTAAATCTCTTCATTATGAAGCTCTTCAAAAGACTTTTAAAGCATCAATGTTTTAGGTGAACAGGCTTTCAGTAGAAGGTCATTTGTGTCTGAAGATGGAGACATTCCTTATGGGTTTGGAAGGACGTGAGGGTAAGGAGTGAAGTAACCCTTTAATGGGAGTAGACATACTTCTTGAGCTAGGCTAATGTGTGATAGAAGAGGCAATCCTCAGACCAAATCAGGTGCACATGGGAGACAAAAAAAGGCAAGCCGCCCCTAATTACACCTAAAGTACACTCAACATTTCTCAAGCTCTGGGGGAGAAGAAGGACGATTGGAATATAATGGGTCTTCTTGAACCAGAGGGAAGCTACTAAACTCTACAGGCTGTGAATATCACGCTGCGGCATGCAAGGTCACCAATCTATGCCCTTGCACTTCGCCTGCCATGTTTTGATTGGCTTTTATTGACACGAATGAGGTGACAGAGGGTGACAATCTCAGATGGAAGGCGGATGGAAACTCCATGTACTGATGGCTGAGGTTCATTAATAATGCACAGTCATTAGAAGCCATGCATTCACACTGACAGAAATCTGCAGTAACAAAGTGAAGGAATAGCTTTTATGGTCCAATTTACGATGAGGTTTGCTGATCTCTGGCGAAATGAGAGGCATAATGAAGTGATTTTCCAAAGGACATGCAGTCAGTAACTCTATGCAACACTGTTTGCTTGCAATGGCAATGGCAATGGCATATATTTTACACCATGAAAAGATGCTTTTCCCAAGTTTTTATCCATGAGTAATTTTTCCCATTTACAAAAATGCTTACTGGAAATGTCAACTCAGTCAATCATTCTCAATGATGTTGCCAACATTCAAGGACTTCGAGGACAACACATACACTTAATACACTTCATTGAACATGTACAGATATCACCTCTTTTTTGGAAGGACGCTATATACTATATAACTTCAGGTTAACTGTTTATATGTAATAAAACCATCCCATACACAACCCTAACCTGATTTCGCCAAGCAGGGCATGTTCTTGGATTAACATCTATGTTGATCCTGGAACAACATTCCAATCAACAATCAGAATAAAGGGATATGATACCGTTTGTGTTAAGTTTGGGCTTGCGGTTAAGTTTACGCACTTCTACATAATTGTTATCCAACTATTATTCCCCTCTGATTTTGTGAATAGTTATGGTTGGGTTTAGGGGTAAGGAATGTTAAGGAGATGTTAAGGTCACACTTTACAATAAGGTTCATTAGTTAATGTTAATTAATGCATTTACTAACATGAACAAACAATGAACAATAAATGTACTACAGTATTTGTTCATGTTAGTTCATGAAAATACAGTTGTTTATTGTTAGTTCATGTTAACTCACGGTGTATTAACTCATTCTAACAAGCTTGGACTTGGATGATAATAATACATTAGTAAATGTTCAAATATGATTAATAAATGCTGTACAAGTGTTGTTTATGATTAGTTCATGTTACTAAATGCATTGACTAATGAACCTTATTGTAAAGTGTTACCAATGTTAATCCAGGATTTTGATTTTGGTTGTAATGCAATAATACGCACCGTTTGTAAAGCTTTGAAACAATAATTATTGTAAAAAGTGCTATACAAATAAACTTGAATTGAATTGAATTGAATTGAACTGAACTGAATTGAATTGAACTGAATTGAACTGAATTTAATTGAATTTAATTTAATTGAACTGAACTGAACTGAACTGAACTGAACTGAACTGAACTGAACTGAATTGAATTGAATTGAACTCAACTGAACTGAAACAAAATGAAATGAAATGAAATGAAATTAATTTAATTCAACTGAACTGAACTGAACTGAACTGAACTGAACTGAATTGAATTGAACTGAACTGAATTGAACTGGTCCAAAAAAATATATCATTCTTTTTAATTCTTTATAATAAAATATGTTGAAATAATCTCAAAACCATACCAATATGAATGTTATGGTTTTCCACAAATGTCTATATAACCCTTATTTTGTAACCCAAATGTATATTTTTTGTTGGTAAAATAAAAATAGAAATAAAAATAACTTTAGCAAAAATTTTCTTAAGACAATAACTTAAAAAAAAGAAAAAAAAACTTCCACCACTTCCACCACTTTCCACTAACTCTAGTAGTACAAATTTCCACTAACTCTACTTCTTGCTTGTAAAAAAAAACATATATTGTATGTATGCGGATTATATCTGCAAGGAACGAGATGTCAACAAAGGTTGAATCTTTTTCTAGCATACATCCAGTCTTTCACCTTTGCTTCCAAGTTTTGACCTCCAATGTTTAAGCACATAAAGCTGCTCTTTGTTTAGACTTTTTACATTTTCATGAGTGTAGTATGGATTCTTTAAGGGCAGAAAAGAAGAAATCTGTACAGCGTGCAAACCATTATCACTGTTTACCAACCCAATGAAGGCACCACAGGGATGGTCTTTATGAGGATTAGAAAGCTGCCCCGCGGTCCCGACTATGCGCTCTGCATAGAAATGCTAATGCTAATTGTGCAGGACAAACTGTTAAGCCTCTCTGCTCTATGAGTGGCTTCTTGATGAAATGGCAAGTGACATTGGGGTGAGTCAACCATACTGGTGTCTCTCGTCCTGTCTTGCTGTTATACAAATGTGACAAGCCAATAATATAACAGATATTCTGAAGGCATTTAGAGCTCCTGTAGTTGATAACGCATAATGCTACAGAAGAGTATACACTATGCAATTCAATGAAATCCATATAGAGTACATGGGAATATAGTCGAATTACATATATGACATACAAGTTCGTATCTCACATATAAGCAGTTTACACATATAAAATATATCACATAAGCGTTATATATTTAGAAATATATAATATGCTTATATTTAGAAATATAAAATATATAATATCGCTTTCATATTGTTTCTAACTATTAAAACAACAAATGTGTACATATATGTTCAAAAATATTATATATAATCAATATTACAAGTGTGTTCATATACAGTACGGTCATATATGAAGAGTTCAAATGCAAAAACCAAAATTACCATTTGAAATTTTCTTCTAAAATTAGCATTTTTCTCAGCCGCCTAGGTTTATGTTCAGTTATTTCACATTAAAGGTAACTAATATAACCTATTCTGTGGCATAAAGATAAAATTACTGAACATACACATAAGAACCTGAGAATTTACAAGAAAATTTCAATTGAAGAGTTCACACTTAGCTGATGATTGATAATAAAGGGTATTTGGCATGCTGTCCCGGGAGAGAGCCCTGAGCTCAGAATATGCTTGAGCACGGGGCTCTCACCCGTTTGAAGGGCTAGAGGAGCGTTTGAGCTCAGGTAAGTCTCGAGAACTCCCTCCGCTTGTGAACGTGTTGAGATATATCTGACTAGATTAATCTTAAGATGCTATTTTAAAGTAGATGGTTTACTTTTGTTGTATGTTTTTGAACGGTGGGAAGAAACCGGAGAACCCGGGGAAAACCCACACGAACACGGGGAGAACATGCAAACTCTACACAGAAACGGCAACCGGCCCGGGGAGAGGCCGAACCAGCTGTGTTCTTGCTGTGAGGCAACAGTGCTAACCACTGGGTCACCATGCCGCCCTATCAGAGAACGGGAGGAGTTGGGGTGGAAGTGGGGATTCTTCAAGATGAAGATGACTGGAGTAGAAAGCTCTGGTAATTTATAGTGTGTCAGGATTCGCCTGATTGGTGCAATATGCGGAGCTGATGTGGTACCAGCAGTGTTCAATCTTAAGCATGTGATCCTCTCTAAATTAGTTTATAAATAAACCCCACATTTTTTGCATCTGACCTTTTCATATTAATATATATCTAAAATTATAGCTAATATATTTGAATATATATTATGTACATATTCACAATTCCAATTGCAGAAAAATGTACGTATATATGAAAGTGGCCACTTTTGCAATATTTTAAAATATATTTAGCATATATATGACATATTTTACATACAGGGGGGGGGGGAGTATTCAACACGTCATGTATTTTACTGGGAATATTATTTTTATATAAAATATGTATTTTACTGGGAATATATTTTAAAGAATATATTTTTTATATTATTATCAATTTTTGAACCAGATTTTTGGTTAAAACCCAAACAATACAAACATTAAAATATTACAAAACAAAAAAATTACAAAAAATGTTGAATGTTTAATAACAATAGAATGGCACAAGATGAAAGTACTGGACTACTGAAATGTACCTCAATATGTAATGTTGATGGCAGCTTAAAGATGACTCTCATGTGGTGAAGTCACATGAATTCTGTGGGTCTCGTCTATCAAATCTGATCTTTATTTTATATTTTATATTGGATTCATGTCAGGTGATTGGCTGGACCATACTACAGCTTGATTTCCTTTTTCTGAAAGCATTTGAGAGTTTCCTTGGCAGTGTTTTGGATCATTGTCTTGCTGAAATGTACACTCCGGTTTCATTTACGTAATGTAGACGTTGGACTGAAGCAGCTAATATTAATTTGCAAAAACGAAGATTTATCTGCTGTCTGGGCCTTCACTGCCTTTCTGCACCTCCCTTTCTTCATGTGTTCAATACTTTTTTTCCTGTCTCATTTCATTTTATTACACATAACTTAATTTCTAATTAGATTTGTTTTATTTTCATATATGGATTTCTTTGGTTGTTATCAACATCTGGTGAAAATGTCAACAGCACCTTTAGAAATATGTTTTCTACAAATAAAATGGTGACGTGTTGAATACTTATTACTGTATGTAGACTACAAATATAAACTTATGTCATATATGTGATGAGCATATATTGTCAAATATTAGATTTCTATTTTGAGAGATAAAATCTGATATACCTAAACAGTAACAATAATGCAATATCAAGATACTATAAACACAATATATCATTGCACACACATATTTATATGTGGTCCTCCAGTTTTTGTGAAGACACTTGCAACAATAACAAATGCATTTTTAATTATGGCTCAGGCCTAATTACAACAAAAGTAAAATCTTAAATAAAAACGCCTGGCATCAAGCAGGTTTGCATGTACTCTACTGTGCAGTTGTTACCTGGATAAGCAACTTTATGAGTCAGATATCAAAGACTACAGGGACTGGGAGCAAATATGTCTTCACACTGTTAACACAGATGGGATTTTCTCATCCAAACTTCGCACATAAACGGGACAAAACAAACAGCGTCATTCCAAAAAGCACTCAAACGGACTGTGTTAGCATGAGGCTTCACAATGGATTCAAAAATAATTGTCTCCCAGAAGACCCTGCATTGGCTTGACTTCCCCATACAAGCTTTTGGAGAGAGAAAGTCCTTCAAACTGCCCCCGAAAATGAGATACAAAGCTCTTCTGCTGCCAACAGGACTGTGTTCCCATTGTGCTGAATTCTCACTGAAGAGTGGAGAGGATACTTCACGGTGTTGTAGGATTTTAAAAAGAGAGCTGTGCTGAAATGACCGAAAGGCTGAAACACAACATGTTCATTACAGAACAGACTAGCAGAGAAAATGCAGACCAGTCAGAATATGTACGGTGAAACATCCAAACAAACATACAAAGCAAGCAGTGTAGACCAAATCCATGAATCAATTTGATTAATAAAATGTTTAATAAGTCAGTTGAACAGTTTCTGATTGGTCTTAAGTGGATAGTTCACCTAAAAAATAAAATTCTATCATTATTTACTGACATGTTTAAGTTTCTCCACAAGATGATATTTTGAAAAGTGTCAGAAACCTGTAACAAATTAACTTCAATAGTATTTGTAGTATTTGTTTTTCCTACTATGAAAGTCAATGGTTACAAGTTTTAGCGTTCTTCAAAATATCTTCTTTTTTGGGACGTCTACCTTCGTTTTTTAAATGAGAATGGACGGACTGTTGAGTAACACCAAATTATGTGATCATACTCTATGATAGTTGACTGTGTTAATTATGTTTGTTATGACTTTTTTAACATATTTATTACTTTTATTGGAATGTATGTGTTTTTATTAATATTATTATTATTAGTAGTAGTAGTAGTAGTAGTATTTTACTGCTATTATTATTTATTTATCTTTGCATATGTGTACATCATTTTAAGGCTCTGTCAGGGATAGAGTGGGTGTTCTTTGGTTGGTGTTTGATTACTAGTACAGTATATATCTATCGCATTTTTTTAAAGGTCCCATGAAATAATTTGGGTTTTTTTTTTATGTTAGTATCAGTATTGTTTGTTTTAGGATATCTATAAGCTGGTGTGATCCAAAAAAATGACAAAATTTGAGTTTAGAAGATATAAAACTGATATAAACATGTAAGGTTTGTTATCACTTCCGCCTAAATGGGTTAGCGCTTTTTTCATGTCACCTCATACTTCAGTTTCTCAAAAATTAATGACCAATCAAATGCTCTCTAGTATCTGACATGGCCTGCCCCCTTCAAGAAGCTTCACATTTGATGCGCTTGATCTCAACCACTCTCACTAGCAGAGCGAGGATAAAGCAAAATGCTATTGGCTGTTTTATAAAAAAGGGAAGGAGCTACACTATGTCCCACCCTATCTTTGCCATCTTTTTTTGTGAATTCAACAGAATAAAGAAACTTATAAATGTTTATAACCACTTGAGAGTTTGTAAATACTGAGTAAAGTTTCATTTTTGGGTGAACTGCCCTCGTGCATTTTTCAGTGGCCAGCAGGAATTCCTTACCATTTCCACCTGGTTTTAACATGCGAAACAAACGCGTCCCTTTTATTTCATTTTGAATGAGTTGTTATGTTATGTTATGTGGCTTAGGAAAGAGAAGAAAAGCAAGCATCTCAGAAGGAATTTGATATATAAACAGCCATTTTGATTGTAATCCATGTGTTTAGGTACAACGCAGCAAGGCATGAATATCAGATTTCTAAGCATTTTTTTCACAACAAATCCCATATCAATCAAGTGGAAGGTAAGTAGGAAGCGAAATGGACTGTAAACTAAATTATACTGAAATATATATGAGCAATTCCAGCGTTATGGATGTGACATTTGCAGTAAAAACTCAAAACATAAGTTTACATAGAATGTATATGTTAACATTATATTGAAACATCTGTTTATATTTTCCAGAACAACTGACCACAGAGTTAAGGGATCAGAAAAATATCAATCTGTAAACATGTTTTGTACTTTAAATAAGGAAAATAAACATGCGTTATGGATGTGACAAAAAAAGGCTGTGAGTTTACAGTCTACAACATACTTTATAGAAATTCTGTGACTTAAACTGCACAACCCAAAAGAAATAATGATAATAAAAAAACATAAGAGTCTGCTCTCTATAGAACAAACATGATGGATTTTATTTTATTTACTATATTTTTTTTATTCATGAGGAAAATGTGTCGTTATGGATGTGACATCTCTCCGTTATGGATGTGACAGATGTTGCCACTTGTGTGACTTTGGTAAATCAAGTATAATAGTCTGAAAACATTGACAGATACATTTTTGAGTATTTCTAAAGCACTGTAAAATACTTGCTTACACAAAAAACGCAGAAACTGTTTCCATATTTGGGTAAAAACCTATTTTTTTTCATGGCAAGGTTGACATTTGCATGGAATTGCTCATATGAATTATGGTTTTTAGAAATTGGAATTGAAGTCTACTAAAGCTTGCCATTCAAAATCAAACCTATGAATTTTCAGAAAAGGATTAATTGAAATAATCTATAATAATCAATCCAAGGGAAACTGTGTATATTAAATACTTTTTAAAACATTCTTGAAAACAAGGATGCTTTATTACCATCCATATTTCCAATGAAGACAACCCATGCAGTCTTTCCATTCCACAGGTGAAACTAAAGTTTTTCATAGTTAAAATGTTTCTTTTAAAAACTGTTTACTTAAAATTTCTTCTATTGCATTGCCATGAAAACAGGTTGGAATTGATATGTTTTAGAGCGGAAATTCCAGCGGAAATAATTTTTTTCAAGATTTTTCTAAGAAAATTCAGTATATTTCAATTCTTGGAGTTATTTTAGCATACTTCTTAAAGCATTCTTTAAAACAATTTTTTTTATTACCATCCTTATTTCCATGAAGACCATTTACAACCCGTGCAGTCTTTCCATTCCATGAGGGAAAATAAAGTTTTTCATACTTAAAATGTTTACTTAAAGTTATTTGGAGGAGCCAGAAATGTTTCCTCTTTTAGATTGCACGTTGGAATTTTTAACTTTTAGTGTGTTTTTTTTTTTTCAGTAAAAATAAATATATTGTAATGTATACAAGTAATAAAATGACTCATATATATATATATATATATATATAACACTTTGGTCATACTGCCCACCCATAGTCCAGACATGTGTAAGGCAGACGCTACACACGCTTTCTTAAGTGTAGGGAAAACCTCTAGTTTAAATGTAAAAAGCCACATCTGTTCTGTTCACTGCTGATGATAGAGCTTTCCTGCAAGCTCTCATCCCAATTTAAAACATCCTGTAATTCCCCAATCAGTGGATGCAAGACCGGTACAACAGAAAAGGCATCCCTCAAAGGATTTGCATGGGATACTTTACAGAAATGCACATAATAACTCTTATTTCTCTTTTCAAAGGAATGCGTGACACCATTATTCCAGAAGAGCAATTTGAGTAAACATGTCAAGGCGTATATATTCATCTGATCTCTGAATTCACTCTGTCAAACAATCACTGAGATGACCTCAATCAGAATCGCAAACAACCCCAACGCCGAGTTCAGGTGATGGACTGGGACCTTTGCTTGCAAAAACAAACATTTATATTCTCCAACGTCAACTACACATCCTGCCCCACTGAAGGTATTTGGGAGCACATGTGCTGTCTGGTGACTTCCAGGTGAATAAATATCACTAATTACACCAAACAAACAAACGGATAAAGGTTTGCTTTTAGAGCTCTGATTAGCGAAATCAGACCTGCATGACCTCAACCACTTTAGCTAAACTCACAGTCGTAATTAGAAGACTTTCTCCATAACATTTATGTTCACTTGAACCCAGTTACTTGCTGAGTGATCTCATCTAAGTTTATCCAGCGTGTTGCAACGTATCTGTTTCACAATAATTCAAGCTGAGCTACCCAGCAAAGTGCATTCGTTTATTACAGTGAGAGATGTACCAATTATAAATGGTTCCTTTACTCCAGTTTCTCCATTTCCTTACTGATTTCAGTATTTTTTTCTAAAGTGCAACATCTGGGATATGAATATGCTTCAATGCTTGTGCTTGCCACTTAAACCTAGCCACATATTCTGCTATTTCTTTACCTGTTTACCATCTAAGAATAAACATCTTAGGCAAAAAAAAAGTGTCAAACAAAGAGGAACTAATCTAATCTGACTATCCAAATTGTGTGAATACTGTTTTGTAGGTTTTCTATTCTACTGTTATGGGTTTGATTCTCAAAAATAATACATGAATAAAATGCATATTGTGATTGCAGTTTCAATATACCTCTAGGCATCTTCAAAATGCATACATTTCCTTTGTGTCAACAGCAGATTAGAAATGCAATGTTGCGATGAACACCATATGCACCAGATGCATCAACTTAAGCACTCATTATGGCTGAGCAGTGTTTTGAATGTGGTACAAGGTATTAAATATGTTTTTCACATGATCTCAAATGAAGAGCATGGTTAAAATGCAAAATGCACGTACCCAAATGTTACAAATGTTTCACACATCGGAAGAGTGCGCTGTGATTTCAGCACATCACAAATTATAAAGCCCCCTTAACGTCCAGGATGATGCCCTCTCCTTCGTTTTAACGCTCATAAAATATTAACAGCATATTTTCCATGCAAACTTAAGACACTGTAGACCTTAAATGCTTATTTCATCATTGTTTTTACATTTGTTATGTGTGAGACTCAAAAGGGAGCGTTAGAATAATACGCTCTCTCAGTCACCATTTACTTTCATTGTGAAAAAAGATGCAACGGAAGTAAACGGTGACTGAAATGTCTAACCAGTCAATTCTCGTAAAAAGAAAAAAGCCATACAGTTTTTGAATAACATGAGTGTCCGATGACTGAGGTTGCATTTTATGTTAGCTACTTCTTTAAAATCATGCAAAGGATCGCGCAAACTGTGACTTTAAGGCTAACATACCTCTCATGTTATGGATTTTAACCATGACCTCGGTTGCTGACACCAAACGATGCGCCAAGTACACGCGCCCCGAGTCTCTTTCCATCTGGACCGGCGAGTTTCCCTCCGAAACCACTTCGAACCACTTCTTCTCGAACTTCTGGTCCGGTACAGTAAAGATCAAGTCTCCGACTTTCACATCTTCAGAAACTGTCACGGTGTAGGACACTTCTTCAGAGACGGCTCTCGGCTTCCTAGCTCCGCTTTTAACATCGACAGTCTCTGTCCTGAAAGAGGGTTCATTAAATTGTCGTGTTTCGTCGTCTTTTTGGTGTATTTTGATTTTAACCGTCACCTCTTCAGTTGTTTTGTTGCACCGCGGCAAGCGCGCGCTCAGAGTATAGCTCAATTTGGAGTCCGTGGCAAAAGTTTTGGTGGTTTTTAACACGAATCCTGTGTTGCCCAGATATTCAAGTGAAAAATACGACGAGTCCTCTCCTGTCAAAACTGTTTTAAGTCCAGCCAGTTTTGCTTCTTTGCATTTGTCTCCCAGAGGAAACGCAAACCCAGCGACAACAGTTCCAGGCGGTGCGCTTTCCTCAATGTGTCCATAAAACAGTGTCGAATGCGCATTAGCAAAAGCAAGCAAAACAATTAAAAGGCATGCAGTAGGAAATCTGCAAAAAGTCGGATTCCGCAAATGCGCCCTCATTATTCCATCAATTCTGCCAGTCTGTCCTTAAAAATCTGACTTTTTATTCCTTATTCCTCAATAACATGCTATACTTGGAGCGCAAAGCGCCACCAATTAAGATAAGTTAGCGCACTCTGTCCACTACAAGTTTTCTGGATGTGAATGTTTTGTGTGCAGCTCCTCTACCGGCATCTCATTCAACCCCAGTCTCACTCATTCCCGCATCCGCCGATACACAGCATCTCCATGTGGTACCCTGCGCCCCGCCTTGAAAATGTGAACCAATGACAGTGTAGCAGGGGTCGTGCTTGAGGATTAGACCCTCCCACTAGATATATTTAGCTCAAACGGATAGGTTATGCAGCTTTTAAAAGTTGAGGCTTAAAGTGTTGAATAGACAATTGATTTTACAGCAAATTTGGAGTCTTTAAGTTTCTTTAAGGAATTACTACATGTAGAATTGCAATTTTTGAAGGACTGAATAAATAGACTTTTACATTAGTGCAAAAAAGTATTTTCCATCAGTATTTATCAACTGTTTTTAGTGTTGATAATGATAAATGTTTAAAGAAGCACATTAGAATGATCAAAAAACATTCGCCTCACCAGGAAAAAAAATTACAGAATTTTTTAGTAAAAATAACAATCATAAAGCAAAAAATATGTTCTCGCTTTAGATGGATACAAGAAAATATGAAAGAAAATCTGTCTAAATAAAATAAACATCTAAAAGCACACTTCGAGGCTAAGGCACTCTCTTAAAATTTGTTATTAAAGTACATATATTTAAAAAAATCATATACATTTTTTGATGATAAAAGACACGTTTAATTCTCTGGATTGTATGCAATGCTTAATTGACAGTAAATTTCTAAAAGCACTACCGCTGTGCAGCCTAGTATTTTTGGTTTTATCTGGTATTTTCTAAACTGTTTCATCCATCAGCAACCAAAAGCTGATGTGCTAAACACCACCTTTGACAACTGCATGCTGGGTAATGCCCTACAAAATACTAATGCAAAACTTCTTTTGTTTTCACGTCACATAAGGAGACATTTATAAAAGGCATGTCCTGCTTGCGCTTGTCAATCTAATGGTGAATAAAGACCAGCAAGTAAAAAGAAAAAAAGATGCAAAAGTATCAAATAATGTGCCTAATGATATTTCTATGGTATGAATGCCATATATTGCAAGTGTTTTTTTAAAGAAATATAGTTCACCTAAAAGAAGGATGTCATTGCTGACTAATTCTTCTACCATAAGTTTCTTTCTTATATTGAACGCAAGAAGTTTTAACAATGTAGGAAACTGGAAGCCACTTTTGTTTTTGCTATTGATGTGTGGAAAACCACTTGAGGAGGGTGAGTTAACTCTAAGTAAATGTTCATTTTTGGGTGAACCTTCCCTTTAAGGACATACAGTACCATTTGGTGGAAACAAACTGACATGTAATGTATTATTTAATAAAAATCTAGCTTTTTCTTGACCGTCTTTAAATATAAATGGTCAATTCAGAAACATTGCTTTTTCTTCATTTATGTTCTGAAACAGAATCCACTGTATGAGAAATACAGTATATGGGTAATTAATGGATGGATTTTACATATTTTGACACTATTTCTGTAAGTGTTGGTGCAGCCAAAATCACATATTATTCACTATACCTGAATTCAAACTTTTTCTGATTGTTCTATTTAGTATAAATCTGAGTTATATGTTTATTTGATAAACATTGTGATATGAAATGTTTTGTTTGTTTGTTACACTGTTTATTTAAGCTTAAATAAAGTTTTAAATAAAGCTTTAAGTTCTATTTCTATACTATTATTTCGTTTTTTCACCTTTTTGATTTTTTCACATTTTCTGACACCTATTTCGAGCTTCGGCAATATTGTATTTTCACGGTCATGCCAATAAAGACATTTCGAATTTAGTATGAAGGGGATATTGTCATTATCACATGACCTACCAAAGTCAGGTTGAATCACTACACTTCAGTTCATAAATTCTCTACCATGGCCTAATGGAATAGTAAAAGGTCCATTTGGTGAGCTTTGAAGAATTTCAATGTAACTAGTGAAACGTTTTGCTTGTCAATCTAGTAGTGAATAAAGACCAGCAAGTAAAAAAGTTGCAAAAGTATACAAATGTTGTTCCTTATATAATATGGGAAGAATGTCATACAGTATTTTATACAGGACATCTTACAGGTCACATGTTGTCATCATCACAATCTACCAATGTCAGTTTCATTGCATCAGCTCAATTCATAAATTCTCTACCATGGCCTATTGAGATCCTAAAGGATCCATTGGGTGTGCCTTGATGAATCTTAATGGAACTAATAAAAAAATTGTATTTTTTATATGAGTTTGAAAATACATATGGGTCTTCGTTGTCACATTTTGCGCTTCAAAATGCGCCACATGTTCTGTATTGGAGACAGGTCGGGACTGCAGACAGGCCAATCAAATACCCGTATCCCCTTCCTCCACAGTTAGGACAGAATGTGGTTTTGCACTGTCTTGTTGAAATAATATGCATTGGCATCAATGGAAAAGAAGGCGGCATGTTGTGCTCCACAATCTCTACGTACTTTTCAGCATCACAGAAGTGAAAGTTACCTTTACCAAGGGTACTGACACAACCCTATACTATTACAGACCCTGGCTTTTTTCTTTGGTCCGGAGCCCACAGTGTCCGTTTTTTCCCCAAAAAATACCTGAAATACTGATTCATCTGATCACAGTGCATATTTTCACTTTGTGAGGGTCCATCCGAGATGCCTCTGAGACCAGAGAACTCAACGGCATGGTACAGTTTTAACTGGCATTTCTGGCTGTAACTACATATTGTGGTACTTAAGACAGGTTTTCCAAAGTAGTTCTGAGCTCATGTGGTGATATCACTTATAGATGAATGATGATTCTTGATTGGAGATCACAGTTGTTGTTCAGCTTAGGCTCACATCCTTGTCAAAACATGAACTATTTTGTGTTCATTTTGTCTACAATGAAATACAAGCTCGGAAATCACTACTTACTTTTTTATTTGCGTTTTCCATACTGTCCCAACTTTTTCTGATTTGGCTATTATATTATGTACAATATGTACACATTCGGAATAAAAAAACAAGTCTAACAAGCAAGGGTAAATTGTAATCTCCCCTGTGATAGACAGATTTAGCTCTACTTTGCTCAGACAATGAAGTGTGATATTGATCAAGTATCTTTAAAGGCATTTCTTTTAGTTGTTGTTTCAGTGTTGGCATAGTTACTGCACTTGCCTTTGTTGGCTCACATACTGCCTATAACTGTTCTGAAAGAGTATCAGGCAGAAGGTCAAGGCTTGCCTGGTTATCTTCAGTATAACTATGTCATCTCTCTTTCAATGTCATCCAGCTGATGGATTCTGTTTGAGGCACAATAGACATGCACAGACAGGTAAGATCAAAACAAATCAGCCCGTGTGACATCAAACATCCTGGGACTGTTGGTGCTACAGTGTTGAGATGGAGAGTATATTATTTCGTATGTTAATAAATCCAAACGTTTTGTAGTGCAAACAAAACCTTTTATTATTATTATTTTGGCAAGAGGTCAACTCCTAATTTGCACATGCTCCTGATCATAATTATTTTCTTATTAAACCACATTTCATTTTCCCCTTTCATTGCTTTTCAGTTTGGTAATTAGCGCTCCTCTGTAAGTGCTGGGTATTCCATGATGCTCCATAATAGAAACGTATAATGGTCACATACTGCATGCATTGTCTGTATTGTCAAGGCAAGGAGATGAATAGGACGGGCCCGCTTCCAGTGTCTTTCTTTTGATATGTAACAATGTTTTTTCTAACTGAATCACTTTTCAAATGGAAATGAAATTAACAGATATGAGTGCTATTATAATCTCTGTAGTGGAAGCTTCATTAGTGTTTTTCCCCTTCAGCTCTGTGTGGACATGCAACCATAGTTTTGAGCAATCTGCAGAAATAGAAGTCAATCTGCAGAAATAGAAAATTGCCAAGGTCACTTTTTTACTCAAAGGAAAACACTTGTAATTCTGTTATGATTTGCTCATTCTATGTTGTTCCAAACCCATATACTTTTGCTATCTTCTGTAAAACAAAAGGAAAAGCTTTAAGGAATGTTTGTGTTCCTCAATCAGGGTTTCTGTAGGTTTCACCAAGATAAATGTACTTTTTAAGACATTTTTAAGACCATTATAAATAAAATTTTTGACTTTTACAGGGCTAAATGCTAAGGATTTTATTTGAATATCCCAGTAACACAATCATAATAATAATAATAATAATAATAATAATAATAATAATAATGGTGCCACGGTGGCATAGTGGGTAGCACGATCGCCTCACAGCAAGAAGGTCGCTGGCTCGAGCCTCAGCTGGGTCAGTTGGCATTTCTGTGTGGAGTTTGCATGTTCTCCACGTGGTCATGTGGGTTTCCTCCGGGTGCTCCGGTTTCCCCCACAATTCCAAAGACATGTGGTATAGGTGAATTGGGCAGGTTAAATTGTCCGAAGTGTATGTGTGTGAATGAGTGTGTATGGATGTTTCCCAGAGATGGGTTGCAGCTGAAAGGGCATCCGCTGAGTAAAACACATGCTGGATAAGTCGGCGGGTCATTCCACTGTGGCGACCCTGGATTAATAAAGGGACTAAGCCGAAAAGAAAATGAATGAATAATAATAATAATAATAATAATAATAATAATAATAATAATAATAA
>CAIGQQ010032566.1:9282827-9297736 GCA_903798035.1 Danio albolineatus
AATAATAATAATAATAATAATAATAATAATAATAATAATAATAATAATTAAATAATAAAAAATCTAGGCCAAGTAAGTATCTTCAGCAGTAACTAAATGGAGAAATTTTAAACAAATGTTACTGTAAGGAATGTAATAAATGCTATTTCTATTTAAATAACATTTCTAGTTAAATGTTTTATGGAGATTGGAATTGTTGGTGATTGCATGGGTGTTAATGGCCAGATTGGGTAGCTTTACATGAACAAAGGAAAATTAAGACCTGTAAAAAAAAGACCTACAACACAATATTTCAGTAGACTTTTTAAGACCCCGCGGATACTCTGTCAATAGTCACGCTAAATACTTCTTTTTAGTCAGGGGTCTCATTTATTTAACTTTGCATAGAAGCCTTCCTAAAAGGAAACATACAGCAGAATACATCTTTATTGATTTATTAAGGATTATGGTACATACACGCCACAAAAAATGTTTCTGCTGCTTGTTCTAGCTACTTATTTAAAATAGTATTGTGAAAACAACACAATCCGTACTGTAAGGTTTTTTGGGAATGGAACAGCTTAATTGTTTTGGGTTCTGGGAACTTAATTTGGGTTTTGGGAAACTGTAAAAACCATTAAGTTAACTCGATTGATTTGCATTGGGATTACATGAAAGATTTTTTTTTTTTTTTTTTACAGTGGATGATGATTTCAAGTGGTTCAACTAAGTCAACATTTAAGTTAAATGTGTTTACTTAGAGTTAATTTACAGCTGCCTACCGTCTTCTGTCAAGTTTGTTTTTATGGATCACAACCTATGTGTGGGTTTTGTATACTCCATGTTTACGAATAAAAGAAATCCCTGATCTTTAAAAAAATATTCAGTAAAGATTCCTTTCTTCTGTGAAGCTCCAAAGGAGAACATCCCAGTTTTATAATGTATCAAAACTACAAGAAGTAAACTGAAATAGAATCAATTTGGAATTGAATCAAGAGCCTAATCTGAATCACAAAATATGAATCAACATATGAATCCAAACACTGAAAGTGCTTTTATGCAGGTTTGAATATAATATGAGGAAGAGTCAAAAATCATCAAAAAAGTTTTGACTTTTCATTGACTGTTCCTTTAATGTCTCTTTAGAGACGCCTCTTGTATGATGGTACAGTGCTGTGCATACGTCCATATTGCGTTCAGATGTGCGCTGAACTTTCGTCAATTGTGATGAATGAGTGCAGCGCCAAAGATGAGGCAAGGTGGAAAAAAACAAAAGATCCACACATGGGAATATTTATCCTCCTTCCCATCAGCTCAACATATGCCTCACCTTGTCGTACCTCCACCGTAATCATTCCAACAATACAGAAGATATACAAGATACGACATGACGTAACCTCTCAAAAAATACGATTTGGGGAGAAAGGAACATCTTAATGCCGCGGCGTGCAAACTGAAAGATGCGCACATGCTTTAAACGGATTAAAGCAATCACCTGCACATTTCTCTAAAGTCAAATAGACTTGTTTAAGCATGAAAGCCCCCGCAGCAGCCGCCCCCCTCCTCCTCACCTCTCTTTGAGAAGCATAACACAAATTACAGCAATTTACCCCAAGAGGCAGTGTGTGCGTGTGACAGCAGAAAGGGTTTCGAGTTGACGGTGTCGAATGTCGTGTCACAGCCACTCATACCAGTCTTTCATCATATTTTGGCATGCCTCTCTGTGGAAAAAGTGACAGGAATGGAGAGGGAAAGACGGCAATCTCGCAAACCTTGAGTTTCTCCGTCAAAGGTCACTATAACTGACAGGAAATCTCTCTCTCTCTCGCCATCACTGGCTCGTTTCCTCCTCATTTCCATCTGTACTCTCTCTCTCTCTTCCCTTCCCTCGTGCGCACTCTCTTTAATCTGAGGACTGACAGTCAAATGAATGCCAGGTGGATTTCTTTTGCCTCCGCCCTGCCGTATCACAGACAGAAAAAGAATTATTCAACAGCGCGAGTATAGCCCTGCTCGTCCATCTCGTGTCTCCGAGTGCACAGAATCGCTCTCTGTTCTCCTGTCTGCTGGATCAGATTGCCGACTGCTTCCTCATATGCTCGCTGACAGTAAGGCAGGCGTGTGGGACGGTCCCCGGGCCCGTCCCCGCAACTCCAGCGATAACATCTTAAATCAGAGTGTGCAGAGCTGCTTCCTTCTGTCACGTCGTCCTCCTACCAGCACTTCTCTGTCATTTCCAGAGCCATCTCTCAGTATGCATGCCTTCTTTTCCTCCTCTGGCTTCATCCCATCATTATTGCATCTGTGTTGTTCTCTCTTGTGCAAACGTGTGCTTATTAGAAAGTTTCCGCAGTTTCATCCAACAGTTGGTTCATTTTTAGAAGGGTGTTTGAATCATTGTTTGCCAATATAAGGGATGTGCTGATATTAAAAATCAGGCCAACACTGTAAAAAATTGTGGGCTCCACACAATTTCTTCATGTTTTCCCAACACAAATTAAGTTAATTTAATTGTTTTTACATATTTAAGTTGGTTGAACATAAAGAAATTAAGTTATCCCCCACAAAAAAACTCAAGAATTGTGTTGATTCAGCTCATTTTAAATAAGTAGTTTGAACAAGCTGCAAAAATTATTTGAGGATAGATAAGCTACTGATTTTCATATTGTCGGCAATAACTGATATCTGCTTGTTAAGTCATGATGTATGGAATACTGTTCCCGAGTGCAAGTCGCTAGTCATTTGAATTGAGAAAATATTCATCTATGACCACTTTTTAGACATATCACACATTAAAGTGAATTTTATACAAAATCATGGTGTACACAAGAGTCTCTAGACTTGCTGCGTCACAGACAACAATATTTTAACAGTTTCTAAAAAATGTATCCCATTCTGGCCATCTGACAAAACATTGACTCAGTCCAAGCCATATCAGTGATTCAGCATGTACATTTAATAATGTTAAAGAGGTTTAATATGCATTAATTACTTTATATACCTAACCATTTCTCACACATTCTGTGCTTCTGAATGGCTGTATTTAAATTTATGTCATGTTTCGTCTGGTGCAAACAGCCAAACTGCTTATCACCGCAAATCTCGTCATGTAGTGTGTTGTTAGGACACAGGTACATGTAACCTGCTCACCTAATGATTACGTTCATAATATTTATATTATTTGCTAATTAATAACCACCTTATGTGGAACTCTAAATCTGGGTCTCTTTCGGAGTCTGTTACTGTCCACCAGAGGTCACATTTCGGTCGTGGACACATACTTTGAGAGTCTTCCTGACCGAATGAATGAAATGCACGGTTTTCCACCAAGGCAAGCTGGGGTGCTGAAATATAATTGGCTAAACTAGCAGTGGGCGGGTTAAAGGGACCAAAACAAAGACAGTCATAACAGACATTTTTAAAGCAGAATATCTGACTTCTTGTTTTTCGGATAAACAAGATTGTTCACTTGACATGTTTCTTAAATATGTGCAAACATATTATGGTATTTTTATGCTTTCGAAGAGTGAAAAACAGACAAACAGCACCTTTAAATATAAAAATCCTACCTTAATACTTTCCCAATGGAAAACCATATTTATCAGAGGTTATAGCTTCATAGCACAGGGAATAAGTCATACATCTTTCGGATGCAGTTACTGTGCAGAATGATTCAACTAAAACGCTTGTATTTGCTATATTGTATGTCTTGCAGAAGTTAGAAAATAGCTAAAATGCTAATAGCACCCTAAAGCTACACTGAGTTTTCTTTTATAATATAATACCTGAAACAGACTATTCACTGGGGCTAAAAATCAAATCAAATCAAAAACCTGTCAGGACACACTCATTCTTAATGGCTGTCGATGCAGAAAGATTTTGTTGGCTCAAAATATCTACCAGTCAAGCCATAATCTCAAAAGATTTTTAAAAAGCTATTTTAAAAATGATGCAGGATACTATATTTGCCGTACCTTCAAAACCTCATACTGTATATTAAAGAGATCTAACATGCTCTGAGGTCTGGGACTGACAGGTAGATATGTTTTTTTGTGAATGATGACGCTCAGTTGAACAGAAAAGAGAAGCACGAGCGACAGAAACAGAGAGAGAGAGAGAGAGAGAATGACACCGTTCTTCTCCTGTGACCTATGCAATTGCTGGAGTAGAGACAGCTCATCAATCTCCCATGGTTGAACATCACTCTCTGTCTCCATCTCCCCCAATGGAGGAACAGCCTGTCTCGTTCTAATGCATGTGTCCTTACCTCTCAGCTCCGCTCAACAGATTTACACTCAACCCTCTGCCTGTGACAGCAGCTTTTCTTTCACTCCAATCACCATCACTTTGGAGCAAACCAGGGGCATTTCTAGAATTCAACCTTAGGGGGTCCTTATCTTTATACACTTACATAAGCTGTTGGGGAATATTTCTGCTGTTGCTGTTGGTGGAATATTTCTTGCTTTAATAGTAAGAGGTCACGTGTTTGGATCTGGAACTGACTTTTTTGTTGTTGTTGTTAAACTTATCAAAACAGTCCTAGGCAGTGTGGCAACATATAGCAACATTGCACTTCTTGAGTTTGAGTCTCGGCTCATGGATGATTCTGTCGTCTTTAACTTCACTTCCTGTCTTCATACAGTTCTATCTATAAAGGCAACAACACCAAAAAGAAATCTTAATAAAATTAATTAATACAACTTTTAAAGTGTTCTTGTTACAGTAAGGTAATGTAAATGAAAAGGTAAAGGTACAGTATGGTAATGGTTAGAATGGGGGTTAGATTTAGGGTTAATTGCATGTAAATCACCGTCTGGTTTGGCTCAGCTGCCAAAACTGACCTCCGTAGACTACAGCGAATAGTCCGGACTGCTGAATGAATCACTGGCACTACCCTTCCTACACTTCAAGAACTGTACTCTTCCAGAGTGAGTATAAGGGCTCGCAAAATCACCCTGGACGCCTCGCACCCAGCACACTTCCTGTTTGAACTGTTACCGTCTGGTCGGCGCTACAGAGCATCGAGCACAAAAACAGCCAGACACAGGAAAAGTTTCTTTCCTCAGGCCATCTACCTCATGAACAGTTAAATATTTTCCTATTGTGCAATGAACGTGCAATATTTTCTCATACGCACTTGTACACAGCACCTAATAACAATATACGATGCAATACTTCTCCTTACGCATTTGTACAAAGCACCTTATAACTAGGGCCACACGGAATCTGCGCGCGCAGAATTCCGCAGATTTCCGCGCAGAATTCCGCAGATTTACGCAGATTTTTTTTTTAGCCCATCATTGATTCTGTTTATTTACTGGTGTAAATGTGTGTAAATGTATATTTATTTTAGTTTTCAAATTAATTTCAGTAATAATATTGACTAATATGAACATATTCATATTATTTTTTTTACAATACAGTTTGTAAAGTACTATTTTCTGTCTTTTAGTAGAGATTTTATGTGAGAGACTTACTTTGTTTACCAAATAAAGTGGATCTAATTGGATTCGCATTGTAAACATTAAATAAAAGTTAAAAAGGTATCACTTTTTATTTAATATATTAAGTTTTTTGTTATGATACTCCCAAAATAATTCCGCATAAATCCGCAGATTTTTAATAAAATACTCCGCAGAAATAGCAAAAAATGTCCGCAGATTCCGTCTGGCCCTACTTATAACCTGTATATTTATAACAAATCTGTACATACATTTCAACATCCAGATCTTTTTGGACTGACTGCATCTCTGTTTAATGTCTATCATCTTTTTTTCATATTTATTCTGTGTTGTCACTTGTCACTTTATGTACACTGAAAGCTTCTGTAGCCAAAGCAAATTCCTTGTGTGTGTAAAGCAAACTTGGCAATAAAACTGATTCTGATTCTGTTTCTAAATACATAATTAATTGTAATTAGTAAGTACATGAAACGTGTAACAGGAAACACCTTTACATAACTCATTACCAAAAAATGCATTTAGAATGTCAAAAAATTTTATTTTAAAGAAATGTTTTCTTTTTCCAAATATTAGCGAAACATCTCCGAAATAAACTCAGATATGTGGTACCAGATATCAGATACCAACTAAACAAAAATAAATAAATAAATAAATAAATAAATAAATAAATAAATAAATAAATAAATAAATAAATAAACAAACAAACACAAATAAATAAATAAATAAATGAATGAAACATTTGCTACTGGATCATTCTATTATCAACACTGAATCTAATGATAGAAAGAAGAAGAAAAAAAGACTTATGATGTCTATTTTGCAACAAAACTTTCTAGCAGAACATCGAAAACAATGTTATGTTTTACATTTCTAATGGTTTTCTAATTATGCTTATTGCAATTGCATACATTGTCTGGGGTGATACCTTTTCAAAAGGCATATGTTCATACCTAAAAAACATACCTTAAAAGTACATTAGAACCTTAAGTATGCATGTTATTGTATCCGCCGCATAAAGCATATGCCAGAGTAATTGGTGGTTCATTCCACTTTGGTGACCCCTGATAAATCATGGACTAAGTCGAAGGATAGGATAGGATAGGATAGTATACATGTTATTGATAGGAACAACAGTGTACTGCCCTTGTACCTTTCATACGATTTTTACATTTTTCTTAGAGATCAGTTGAAAACTTCTAAAGTGTTTTCGGATAGCAGCATTCAGACTTACACATTCTCACCTCACTAACAGAGCAATGGAATCAGAGACAGTTTCAATCGAACCTGTTAGGTGTGAACACACCATAAAAACATTCAACCAGCTTGATCATGCTGGGAGACCAGAAAAGTAGCTTAGGCTGTTAGTTGGTTTAATTGATTGTTTTCCGGTGTGCTGGCCAGCAGAGGTCGCTGTGTTAATCCATACGCAGGTTAAGCATGCCACCTGTGCCCAGCATGCACCTCCATCTCTCTGGCCGCCAGCCACGTAAATCACTCAATCAGGCCTCCGGCAGCTCTGCCATCAGCGCCCTGCCTCACGTCTTATGGATAATCAGTGTTGTTTTTCTCCCTGTGCCACACGCACGCTGTTCTCAGTACAGAGCGTTACCCTCGCTGAACCTCCAAACCATTTCTCCACAGTGTCTCCTCCACTTAGAGTGCCAGCAATCTCCCCCCAAGCCCCTCTGATTGCAATCAATGAAAGCACCTTCTAATTCTGTCCGCTCCATTTAGAAGCCCCCTTGAAACCAGTTAATGCTTAACCATTTGTGACAGAGTGTATCATCTGAGACAAATGATCATCTGTTGTACCTGTGGCGAATCCCAGGCAATTCCCCTCATCGGCACACAGTTTTTGCAGACTCTCAGTTACGAGGCGTCAAGCAAAAAACTTTCTGTATAGTTGGAAGGAATTAAAAATTTGTAGTGAGTGTTTAAAAATACTTTTATGCCATCTTCAATGTTTAGTTTATGCTACAATGCTGCATTTGTGACGTCCAAACCCGAAAGACTAATTGACCAGTGGTAAATTGCAAATTTTATTTAAATTGCAACACAGACTCGTTAGAAATGTGTCAACCTTCATTTTTTTCTTTAAACTGCAAAAAAAACATACTTAAACATACATTTGACTCCAAAGGCATGAACTGCAAGTTTTACCAAAATTGCAACACAGTCTCGTTGGAAATACGTTCTTCAACCTCCGTTTTGTTTTGTTTTTAAGCTAAAAAAAACATATTTAGACATACATTTGACTGCAGCTTCTAGGTAAAATAAACACTATGGGAAAGTCCCTTTAAGGCAAATCATTAAACGTCTTTAATGTCTCTGTCTGAATGTGGATACATCAAATTTTCCAAAACTGTTTGCCAAGCTTACGATTACTTTATATATTTGTAATCACCAAAAAAATTAAACAACAGCTGTCTCGTAAGTTTCATTTCTAAACATACAATTCAAATAAAATCGGCGTATTTTCAGGTTGCCCAAGTTAATGTGCATACGCACTCGAAAGAAACGAGATCACGACACCGACCTCATTTATGGCCGTGTTACACATTGTCATCCTCTGAATAATGCGTCGCCAGATCACGCTGCTCTTCTAAAGTAATTCACAACATGGTCTTGATGGCGGATCTCCTTCAGAAATGACAGCGACCCTTTGTTTACAAGTTTGTGGGTGTTTGAGTAGTTGCTGTCATGTGATATGCGTTTGACAGGACGGGCTGTACCTCGTGTTCGTGTCATACAGTTTACAAAAGTCCACTTGTTTAATTTAAAAGCACGGATTTCAAGCATTATTTGGATATATTTCTTATGTCTGTGAAGCAAGCATTCCCTGAGATTCAAGTGTTTTTGTTGACCACCAAACTGTTGTTAAAGCACACGTCTGGTCTGAGCTTTTCCACCAAAGAATCACCAGTCTATAGCGATCAATGATCGGCTCATGTACTATAAAGCAGGGCTTGATTTGCCAAATTCACCATTATACTTTTCCCCATTCAGAACTATACGAGCGATATGTCTTGTGTATTCTAGAGTCTTTGACTATGTGCAGTATGACACCTGCAACTTCTGTTCTTTTTTACACAAATGATAATTACAGGGAAATATTATTGATGAATTAAGGATTATGTTTGTTCTTTGCACAACACTAAATAAACACCACAAAACAACTTTTAAAAAGGTTTATATGATTTGCAATCGAACACATTTTCCTCACCTATATCTATCTTCTTATGGACAACATTTCTGGCGTGGTCAGTTTGCTCGGTAGTTCACTTTGTACAGAGCATTTGGGTTCCAGTCGGGTAAAGCATGGTTCCACGAACAAGAAAACAATGTAAAACTACATGGCCCAATCACGACTGACTGGATTTAGGGAAGGGTTTAGGTCCGTGGTTTGCTGGTGTGGGCGTTCTGTTCAACAAGCCACACCTTCTCATGGATGTGCACAAGAAGGACGTGTATATAACAAAATATACCATAAATATCATTTTTCAGATTAACAAAGACAGCGCCCTCTAGTGGATTTGTCATCTGAAACATGAAACAAAACGTACCCAGAGCAACATCTTTTAAGTTTTACCAAATGTAGGTATATAATTCCAATTAGCCTTTGCTGCAAAATTTGGTAGTAGGAGCACAATATTTATGTATTAACAAGTAATGTTTACCACAGACATTAAATTAGGAATAAATAAAAAAACACCAACACCAGCAGGTAGCACTGAAGCTAAGCAGGGCTGTGCATGGTTAGTACCTGGATGGGATAGCACATGGGAAAACCAGATTGCAGCCACAAGAGGTGTTGAAGAGGTCTGTGTGGGTCCTAATGCCCCAGTATAGTGAAAGGGAACGGTATAATGTCAGTAAGCACCATCTTTCAGATTAGCCAAGGCCCTGACTCTCTATGGTCATTAAAAAAATCCCAGGAAGTCTTTTGAAAAGAGTAGGAGTGTTACAGGTATCCTCGTCAAATTTGCCTATTGACCTTTGTCCATCATGGCCTCATAACCATCCCCATATCATAATTACCTTCATTACTCGTGTGTCTTCTCTCCACAAAGAGATTCAACCCCAAAATGTGCTTAGTATACCCCAAAAAGTGCTGTATAAATTTAAAGAATTAATTATCATTATCATTGCCCAGTGATTTTTTTGACTAAGGTGATTCAAATAGTACATTTTAGAATACAAAATAAAAATATAATGCACTATAAACTGCATGGACATAGTTAAGAATATTGCACTTTGACCCCAGGATTTATTTGAAGCTAACTTTTTACAATCTGAAGTTGGGCTAATGAACGAACAATGTTCTTGCATGTAACCTAGATACCAGAAAGAGGCCCTTTAAAGAGCTGAGAAAAGCAGATCCCAGTGTTTTGGCACAATCTGATGTCCCCCATTTATTTTTAATCCAGCCTTAAATACAACAGCACAGAACAAAACAAAAATCCTATGACAACACCTCAAAAGGTCAGGGGCAAAACCAAGAATGGCTTGCCTTTTGTCTTGGAGGAATGGGCTAATTATAAAAGCTCATGACTATGTGGGCTTAACAAAGCACCGCGGAGAGCCTGGAGTCGTGTACGGTTTGGTGTTCGCAGAATGTGGGTAGTCTCATTTTCCGTTCACAAACAAGCTGTCTCTGCGCATCCCTGTACGCCTCAATAGACTCAGCGCGGCCACATTGTTGCTGCGACATCCACAAACAAGCTTTTGTGTGACTCACTCGCTCCTCTCACACTTCTCGAGCAGACACGTGCTCTCTGCCCCTTTTTTCAGGGCGCCATTGTCTCCTCTTTGCATCTGCGACAAAAATGGAGCACCTGACTATTTTCAAGCGTGATCAAAGAGGGATCTGTGAGCACTATGGGTTTTGTGCCTTGTTTTTCTGTGCTGCTCACAAGTCCACGGCTTCCTTTAATTATAATATTGTTGAAAAGAACAACAACAATACAACAGAGATGGCTGCAGAACACACAAATAAAGGAGGCCACGGCAATAAAAGCACATTTATGCATGAGCAGCAATAACAAGGCGTAACCTTGTAAGATACAAACACAAAGCAGTAACTACAAACATCCGCTATGAGGTTTAATAATGCTGTGAAGCACAATTAAAGCGATGATGCCTGTAGAGATATGTGGAGCGTTCTGTTAAACAGAGTGAATGAATACTGATTAGATTTCATGAATGAGCCTTGGCTGTTTTAAGAACTGGGTCCTGAATCATTAGGAGATTTTGCATTTAAATGTCTGAATAAACTATTGGATGGCTTGTCATGTATGTTCTTTAAGACCCTGTTATACTGCAAAATCTAAGAATATGGTGGTGTGACATCATTTAAAACAACATCAGACAAAAACAAACTTTGTTTAGGCCAGGGGTGTCCAAACTAAGGCCCTGTTCACAAGAACATTGGTATTTTTATTCGCTGTATCATTCATTCATTTTTCTTCGACTTAAGCCTGTTTCACACCGCAAGCGCAAGCAGCGCGTGAAGAAAGCGTGAGAAGCGTGTGTTTTTCGCCGTCTATGTTAACAGATTAGAGCTTTCACACCGCAAGCAGAAGCAGCGCGAGGCGCGAGCATCGCTGAAGCAGCAGTGGCGGGTCTATTTTTGCCGCGCTGCTCACGCTCAATTAAAGTGACAGTGAATTGATAATGGCTTAAACACATTCAATGACAGTAAAAAGTAGCAATTTTACCCAATAAATGAATAATAATAATCAATAATATCAACTTATTTATATATGGTCAATTAAATGAACTTAAACGATTAAAAACTGCAACAAATATTTATTTAGGCCTGAACTATGAAACCAAACGTAAAACAACTTTAGTATCAGTTTTGCTTATTGACAGGAGTTGTAGTCCATAACGAAGTGTATTGTGGGTAGTGTAGTTCGACACCCATGCTTGGATGATGTGAGCTGGGCTATCTGTGTAGTTGAAGCAGAGGAGGAACGATTTATTCGGCTTTGTTTTATGTTCACTCAAGTTCTTCCAACCGGGAGCTGTTTGCACTGAACCTGACAACACGAAAATAAGTAAAAGAAGGGCATGCAGTGATTACTTCTGTCCGTCTCATCCTTTGCATGAGCATGAATTAACGTGCCGCTGGGCAACGCTGAAGCGAAGAAAGTAACACTAGTTTGATCATGTATAAATATCATTATAACTATATTGTATAAATATTATTATAACTACAGGTCTACAACATCCTGACAACCAAAAACAAGATGACGTGGTGTCACAGCCGATTGTCTTCTTAGTGCACCAGACATGAATGACATTCCTTATAGCGAGAGAAGCAAACAGTACTGTATGATCTATATACCGTAATTTATAAAATGAAGACTTGCAAGTTAAGGAAACAGCATTGGATGAAGTTGCCACGGGCCTTGGTGCAGATGAAAAGTTTAAAAAGTGTATTTATATATAGAGATAGCTAGGTAACTAGATAGAATAGATATGATCTGTGATGCTGCTGCCGATGAGCTGTGTGAGAGGCAAACGCCTGCGTGCTGCTTCTGCTCTACCAACGCGCTGCTCACGTGCCGCTCCCGCCCTGCTTGCGCTTGCGGTGTGAAACAGGCGTTAGTCTCTATTTCAAATGTCCCCAAAGTGGAATGAGCTGCCAACTATTCCACCATATGTTTTACTCATCAGATGCCCTTTCTTGCTGCAACGCAATATTGAGAAAAAAACACCCATACATTCTTGCATTCTCACACACACACACTACAGACAATTTAGTTTCTCCAGTTCACCTACAGCGCATGCCTTTAGAGAGTGTGGGAAACCGGAGCACCCAAAGGAAACCCACGCGAACACAAGTAGAACATGCAATCTCCACATAGAAATGCCCTAGTCAGGACACGAACCAGCGACTTTCTCGCTGTGAAGCAACAGTGCTAACCACTGAGCCACCGTGCCAGCCTTCCTTTCACTGTTTGTCCACACGAAACATCAGGTAATTGAAACTTAAACTTTCGGAAACTCTGGGTACAGTGTGGTTGTGTGGACTCTATAACCAGAGTTTTGGCCTCATGACGTTAGCATATGCGCTGCTTTCTCTCTTCCGATTGGCCAACACGGCTGAGTTCACACCAAGTGCAGAAGAAGTGATTTAGGCAAATTCCACACGTTTGGATCAATTGCATTGCATATTCCCTGTCATTTACACAGCGGGATTTAACATGCCCTTAACATGCATCACAGTGAATTTTGTCAGTTTCATGTGGATTGAGATTTTTTTTAAATTACTTTACTTATAAAGACAACCGTGTACGTGTGGACATGGCATCACGCACCATTCACACAGGGCGTCAGTGTCAAAGCTTCCTTTTAACTTTGAATAGGTGACATAAAGCATTGCCGAACTGAATTGTGGGTCCGTTGGCACTGCTTCAGCGCTGTTGCTTTCTGCAGAAGTTTGGAAATTCTCAACTTTTCAAGTGAAATCAGATTGCTTTATGCCAATACCCCAGCTTAGACAGTAGCCAGTTGTGGACTTTTTTCATTGGCTGATGATGCTATGATGTTCGTGTCAGCCCCAACTTCAGACATACCCTTCGTCAAGCGTTGGCATTGAAGCCCCGTGTGAATCGGGCGTTAGTCCTGAAGTGCCACTTTCTTGCATTTTAGCTTCAACTTTCTTCTACAATAAGAAATACCTTGACTATACACAAAATCACCTCTAATTAAATTATATTGAAAAGATTTTTTTTTTCAAACATACACTAACATCATTCCACTGTGGATGCCATCTTGTGCTCAGACATGGCAATTCATTCGGTGTGCAAACTCTCGAGGGATTAACTGAGTGGAATTTATTGACTTCACTTCAGAATGTCAACTTTAATTTTGAACACCACTACAAATGGCTGCTCTCACAAATAGTGCACTATTTAAGGGTATAAGTGATGATTTCGAACACAGTCCTTGATTAGAGGTAATATTTGAAGAACAGTGGCCCTCTGGGAGCAGGGTTAAACACAAAGATTGTTTAAGATTAAAACAGCTTGCAAAAGAAAGCTTTCCAAAAACAGTATAAGACAGATGGTAAACACATTACTGGTCTGTTGGTTACATAATAAGTGGGTTTGGCTCTGAGACCCCACCTTCTTTTACTTGGAAAGCTTCAGTTTTATCCCTTTAGTAATGTCTGTTGACGTTGACGTCCATGAGTAAAAATCGCAAACAAAAAAGAGAAATAATTTTAGACACTGAAAAGCAAGATGCTTGCTTTTAACAAAAATACTGTGTAATGTGATAAACAAGTGTGACTTAATCAAATATACTAACAATTATTTGTCCACTCTAAAGTTGTGCCAAACATGATTGTCATTTATAAAGATTTAATTTAAAAATCTATTAACTAATACTTACGAATAAATGAGAGAATGAATACAGCGTTGTTTAGAAAGCAGACGCACGAAGACTGTTCTTTTGACATGAGGCTCAGTATAATGACATATAATGATAGGATTTTCATTTTTGTGACAAATACCCCTTTAAAAGAAAGTTGTCAAAACCCATGACGACCACATGTGACTTTGACCTTTCTGCAAAGAAAATAGCCAACATCTGTAAACCCATGAACCCTGGACACACAAACAATCCTCAGAGAGAAAGAGATTTCCAATATTCGAGCAAGGTCGAGTTCGTTTGGTGGCTACGTTTTCAAGTGCTTTCTGCTACAGCACAGTCACCAGTACTATATTAAGCCTAAAAAAGACGGGCAAAGAAAAAGAGGTTCCGATTCATAAGACAACCTGGTTTAAGTAGTATTAAAGTTGACTCCTCTCCCTGTTTGTCAGCCAGAGAGTCCAGATGAGGGAGTCTGGGAATAATCCAAGTAAATCACCTCTTGCCTGTGGTCAACTCACTGAATAAATCCATCCAAATGCATGCCATTGGAAAGTAAAAAAACAATAACAATTCTCCCCCTTGTCTACGTTTCCCTGCAATCTTCGACTGACTGCTGGCAACCTGCAACTTTCTAGACTGACGTTTCCATTAAGACCAATGAGATTAAATGGCTGAGGACCTGCACGGGTGTTGGTGAAAACACAGTAGTGAAGGACAGAGATATTAAAGCTCTGTGCTGGTGCCTCACTCATTGCGAGTAATTATTTCCAAGGCCTGCCATTATTTGGCCCAGAGGAAAAGAAAAAGCTGGAGGAAGCAGGCTAATCAGGCAGCATTTGTGGCTGTCAGCGTGTACCTGTTACATGGAGACAAGCGCAGCTCTGGTGCTCAAGGAGAACATGTGGCCTTCACCGGGTCTGATTGCTCTCAGATTGCCATGTGACAGTTTGGACAGAGGGCTGAGGGGGCCTTGTGTCTCTGTGCACCCTTAACGTGAAGCATCAGCTGACACTCAGAGCTGAGATTACACACACATACACACACACACACACACACACACACACACACACACACACACACACA
>CAIGQQ010032566.1:9315440-9334351 GCA_903798035.1 Danio albolineatus
ATTGATTGATTGATTGATTGAATGATTGGTTGATTGGTTGATTGATTCTCACAAAAGCTTTTTACACTCGCTTGAGGTGGTTTTGAAAAAAATGTGTGAAATAAAAGAATGTACAGTAAATAACGGAAGATGAAAAATGCGTTTGTTGAAAAATAAATGACGTAGCAAACATTGGTTGGTTAGTTACCGATACTGCAGTCATCTTATGATAAAATGCACCTAATTCGCATTTGGGATTTTATTTTATTTATTTATTTATTTATTTTACAAACTTTAAGAACATTCACTTCATGTTAAGATGGAAACCCAGTTAGTGTCAATCCCTGCCCGATGTTACAGAACTAAAGGTAAAGACACCACAGCTACACAACTCACATGCCTGGACATGAGAAGAGGTGTGATGTTGCTTTGATATCCTCCATGCAGACAGACAGGACAGATGTAATATAAGAAAAGACTCAGTCTGGGAACAATCTCCACAGCGGGCTGTTATCATCATAGGGACGTCTAGCCTCACCGCTAACCCTTAAACAATACTCATCACACTTGCTCTTTCCTCAGCTCAAATCTCCACTGACAGCTCAGCATGTGATCACCAGTCACACACTCGCCAACCTTGCCTGTCTTTATACAACTGAAAACATCTGTCAAGAACGGCATCAAGGCCCACTTAGTGGAGATCCGCTCTGGTAAGACGGATCCCCGAGTCATTTTTCTCCAACACACACATACACGCACACACACTAATCTCATTATTACTGCAAGTATCATCTTCCAGCTTTGCCAGTTTCGTACTCTTCTTTTTTCTAACTCTCACCACTTCTCTCTTAACTCGAAGGAAATCCCAGACTATGGCAAGCCACTTTAACATTTAATCTAAAATAAATAACTCACATTTATTTTTTAATGTGGCTATTTACTTCATTTCAATACATTTAAATAAATTGTATTTATAATTAGACTCAAATACTTATTTGTCATGTGATACTATAGATACAAGCAGTTATTCATTAGATACATGTATTTTTTCTATCTTCTACCATTCACTAACAGTTATTCTGTTCTTACGTAGCACATTTAAATTTGGACTTTTTCCCTTGGCGTCTACTTATCAATTTTGACTATGTCTTCAAATGTATCAAGTGATGCTGTCAAGGGAGATGCTGACAAGGAAGGTGCTGATCCAAACAGAGGTTTATTAGAAAGGTCAGGCAAGCAACGGTCACAATCAGGATAAAGCAGATGTATGCAGGCAAATCCAAAGTCGTGGTCATAAAAGTGGCAAACGGTCAGTACAGGTGGCAAGGTATCAAGACACGAAAACAAAGCAGAGATCAAACACGGAAAGCCAAGACCATGAAAACACGTTGTAATGTTAACCAGACAGATAAACAAGACTCAGCAACAATGTGTGTGTGCTGTCTTTATAGCCCATGTAATCAGTCTTTGAGCAGCATCAGCTGTGAGTGTTTGCAAACAGACAGGATCTGGGCCAGGTGTGTGAGTGGTGCATGACTGGATCTTGTAGTTCTCCAGCGATCTGCAGCCCTTAGATTGCTGGTGATCATAACATTACTAGTGTCTGATAATAGGTACAAGTATCAAAAGGTTTTAGTATCTACTGAACAGCAAAAAATAAATGTACAACCTAGAATACGCTTGTCATCTAGAATCTAGAATACATTAGTCACAATAGTTGGTATCTCAATAACAGATCCTCACAGAAGTCAACGGCCAAAATTGTAAATTTGTTACTAATATCAGAGTAGTTCTTAGTCCCCATTATTAGTTCCTTATAAATACTGGTATCTAACGAATGAGTGTTTATAATCATTGAATAAGAACTAGTACCTTTAGAATAGTGTTACATCTTTAAAAAGTTACTAGTACCACTAAAACCACTAGTAGGTATTGAATACTATATAATGAATAGATACACTGTTAAGGCTCATACACACCAGGACGCTTTTCGTTTGCGTTTATCGTCAGTGCTTTACGAGAATTTTTCTGCATTCAAACCCAATCGTTTTTCACTGGTGTCAAGCAGAAGAGTATGCAAAATGACTCCTTGCTGTTAGATGGCGCTTAATGAAAACAGAAAGACCCCGGTGCACAGGGTGGCGCTACACAACTTTAAGCTCCTGACACCTGTTTGAAAACACAGTAGAAGAAGAGAGAAAGTTGACACGCTTGTTGTCAAAGAGCTTAGAATCACCAATCAATAGTGATTCTATGGTCTTTGTTGAAGTCACTGGCGATTCAAACAATGTTGATGTCTCATTTATCATACAGCACTTTTCGTTCGGATACCAGTGCAATAAGCAGCTCCACGTTCATATCACCTCTGGGCATCTTCTTCAATGTGCACTCGCGTTGACAGTTTTGCACTTGAGCGCCTCCAAGGGGTGTTTACTGTAACTTCAGCAGCTCCGTACACGTGAACAAACGTGCCAATCTGATTGGTGGAGAAGGTTTTGACGTGGCACGTCGAAGCAAAAAACGAGCATTAGGCGTTTTTTTTTTTAAATGACGATTTTGCACCTGCCGTTTTGCACAATCACATTGGCGCCCTTTATTTAGTCACGAGGCGTTAAACTTCGACCGAAATTCAAGCAAAAAACATCTAGGTGTGCACGGGCCTTGAGACTTCGCCACAAGTTCGCAGTTATTTACTGCAAAAACGCCAAGAAATATACCACATACATTCACTACAGTTCACTACTGTAATTTGCACTGCATTGTGGGTCATTGAAAAACTTTTACAGTAACTTACTATATTAGGAATTTGTGGTATTCTACTGTAATCAAAGTAATCAAGAATTGTTATTCTAAGTTGAGAACAAAAATGGGACTGTTGAGGAAAAAAAGTTTTTAGAAATTTATTACATTTAGTAGGTTTTGTGCTGCTTGTGTAAAATGAAATTACAGTAAAACTACTGTAAAAATTGTCATACTGTAAAATTAAAAATGGGGTAAAGGGCATTTTACCATTAAAAGAGGTTGTGGTAAGGCTATTTTCCAGTAAACATTTTGCTGTAGGGCCCTGCTACTGTAAAACACATTTACTGGTAAGTTACTGTAAAGGGACAGTTGCTGTAACCTGCTGTCAACAGTGCTACCAGTAAGTTAGTGCAAAGATTCAATAAAACATCTAACTTTGTAGTCTCAAAACTAAAAATAAGCACTATTTATTCATTCATTCATTTTCTTGTCGACTTAGTCCTTTTATTAATCTGGGGTCGCACACAGCGGAATGAACCGCCAACTTATCCAGCATGTGTTTTACGCTGCGTAAGCCCTTCCAGCTACAACCCATGGGAAACATTCATACACACTCATTCACAATTGCACTACAGACAATTTAGCTTACCCAATTCACCTATAGCACGTCTTTGGACTTGTGGGGGAAACCCGAACACACAGAGGAAACTCTTGCCAACACGGGGAGAACATGCAAACTCCACACAGAAATGCCAACTGACCCAGCTAACTTCTTGCTGTGAGGCGATTGTGCTATCCACTGCACCACCATGAGGCAAAATAAGTACTAGTGACATGAAAATAAAGACCAGTTATAGATGAAATGGTAAAATGGCTTGCCATACCCAGACTGCGTTGCTGTGCCCACCCCAAGTGGCAGGACTGGACTTTTAGGGGCTTATAGAAGCAAAAAGGATTTGGAGACATGCACACACACACTGTATTCCCTCCAGCAGTTCCTCACTCTGGGGATAATCTGTGGAAGAGATGCAAAATCAGCTTCCCTTTCACTGCCTCGGGACGGCAGATCCTCTTGTGCGGCCTGCGCCTTAAACTGTGTTCATAAAGCACAGTCTTGCATACACTCCAAGCCCAGAGCTCTGAGATACGAGCATTAACAGAGCAGCCCATTTCCCAGAGTTCTCCCTTAACGACAGTCATGTGACGCTAATTCCAGTCAGTAGTCATGCTTCGGAACTTGTGAATAACTTAAGCAATTCCATAGCAGTATAAACTCTGCATGTTAATAAAACACAAAATCAGTCAGTTGTCATTTAAAATGACTTCATCACATTTTAACATGTTTTGTGACTTTTTTTAAACTCAGATTTTTTGCAAGAGTTGTAAGATGTTATTTCATTGTTGTGAGAAAGACACTGCAAAATGTGAAATCTGAACTTTATGGAGAAAAGAAATAATTCTGAGACATTACTTAACCCTTATGTACTGTTGGGGATGTTTTCATCTGTGTTTCAACTAGCAGTATGATTTTTCGTGACAAATCTTATTTTGACACATACTGTATTTTGGGAAAATGCTTTGAAGTAAAAAATAAAACATATCAACAATACACTCTGGACAAATTTACTACCCTTTTGTTATGTTTAGGATGAAAACATCTATTACATTAAACTGCTATAAAAATGCATCATATAAGTCCAGAAACTAAGCTTTTCTTTGCACAGGCCTATCTAAAGGGTCAATGGTGCCAACTGATGATCAACAGTAAAAATTACAAATGTTACCTCTTCTTAACATGGAAAACAAAATTCACTGGATGTTTTCACCCTGGCCTGAACATAAAAAAATGGTAGTCGATTTAAACACAAACAATTTGTGCACAAGAATTAAGTATCCAGGTAGACAAATCTAAATGTTTAGATGTAAATTTATCTGAATTCTGATAGAAAAATTCTAAATTAACTGTGAAATAAGAGTAAGTATGTAAATGAATGAATGAATAAATGAAATAATGAATTCATAAAAAACATAATAATTAATATAAATATATAAGGGCGGCGGGCGGTTCATTCCGCTGTGGCGACCCCAAATTAATAAAGGGACTAAGCCAACAAGAAAATGAATGAATGAATAAATATATAAGGGCGGGTAAATGACATAAGGGCAGCGCAGTGGTGCAATGGGTAGTGCTGTCGCCTCACAGAAATGCCGCTGGTTCGAGCCTCGGCTGGGCCACATGGAGTTTTTGTGTGGAGTTTGCATATTCTCCCCTGTGGGTTTCCTTTGGGTTCTCCGGTTTTCTCCACAGTCCAAAGGCATGTGCTATAGGTGAATTGAGTAAGCTAAATTGGCCACAGAAAATGTGTGTGATTGAGAGTATGGATGTTTCCCAGTGATATGTTGCAGCTGAAAGGGCATCCGCTGCGTAAAAAATATGCTGGATAAGTTGGCGGTTCACTCCTCTGTGGTGACCTCAGATTAATAAAGGAGCTAAGCCGACAAAAAAATGAATGAATGAATAAATATATAACTAAATATGAAATTTGTCCAAAATGTAAAAGGAGGAAATCTGAATAATGAGATGTAAAATCAGTATTTTTAGAAAAAAAGGTTTGAATTATTCACTGTAAAAATTATAACATTGAAGGGGAAAGCTCTGAATTGCTAGATATTATTAAATTCTATAAACAAAATTATGAAGGACCAAATCAGAATTGCTGGAAGTAAAATTAGAATTAGAAAAAGTAAGCATTGCAAAAAGTATAATAAAATATTTTAAACAAAAATGTCAAAACTGCAAGATTTTAAAATAATTTTAAGTGGAAAATATGAATTGTATAAAAAAGTTTCTATTAATATTTTTAATTTCTTGTGTCCTGATACATAGGTTTGGGAATATATTAGAAAACATTACATAATAAGGCATTGATAAAACAATTATCTATATTATATTATCTCAAATTTCTCACTATGACTGTAAACGTGAAAGTTTATATATTTTGGTTTATCTTGCAATAACCATTGACTGACATATCAAGTGACTCTATATGAAAAAAGAAACTACACTCTTCCCAACCCATCTCACACTCACAGTCCTGAACATCATGCAGTTTCAGCGGTGTACACGAACAAACAATATGCCCAACTCAGGACTTTTAAAAATACTTGAGTGACTGATAAAGGCTGTTTTCATTTGCATTACAATCCCTATACATGTATGTCTGTTTAATGGACGCGGGTGCGGGATTGTTTGTAAAAATTGATACAGGCTGAGGTGGGTCAAATAATTTCTTGAAAGCAGGACCGGCGGGTTGGAACAAACCAGACCTGCGCATCACTCTTCACTATTACTAGTATCTAATAAGTACTGGTATCTAATGAATGAGTGCTAGTGTTTACTGAATAAGAACTAGTAAGATTGCATAATAGAGCGTCACAGTGGTGCAGTAAGTAGAATGATCTCCTCACACCAAGAAGGTCGCTGCTTTGAGCCTGGGTCAGTTGGCATTTCTGTGTAGAGTTTGCATGTTCTCCCCGTGTTTGCGTGAGTTTCCTCCAGGTGTTCCGGATAAGTTGCTGGATAAGTTGGCGGTTCATTCCACTGTGGCAACCCCAGATTAACAAAGGGACTAAGCCAAAAAGAAATGAATGAATGAACATTGCATGGCATTGATAGAACACTTAGACTAAGTATTATCTATGATTTCTCACTATGAATGTAAACGTGAAAGGTGATACATTTTTGGTTTATTTTTTTGATAACCATTGACTGACTGATCCAGTGACTCAATAAAAATGAAGAAAAAACTGCACTCTTCCTCTCATCTCACACACACAGTCCTGAACCTCACCATGCAGCTTCAGTGGCGTATTCGAACAAACAATAAGCCCAACTCAGGGCTTTTAAAAATACTTGAGTGACTGAGAGCTTGCAACCCTGCAGCTGTTCGGACACCACAGCGATTAAATATAGCACATCTGCAGCGCCGCCGAAAACTGCAGCCTCATCCAGTGATGGAGCTGATCCTCGGCACCTGATAATCCGACACGAACCACAGCGCGCACATAGCCCGTTTGGCGCGCAGAGCTTTTGGAGGCCGAGAGATAATGGGTAAATCTAACTTTAGCCGGGGAGTGAAAGCTGTGGCGCTGCGTTTCACCTTGGACATAATGAGGGGAGTGGGGACAGAAAGCGGGGAGGGGGAAACTCCAATTCTCTAATGGCATCTACTGCTCAGGCAGATGTGTTTTCAGCAATGCTATAAAAAAAAAGCATTTTTATACGCAGGTTTCCAGAAGCAGCCGAGGTGCATAATAAGGAGCTGCGGTTCTGGATTCCAATATGAGCCCAGCTTTACAAATGTGACCTTGCCTGGTAAGATGACAAAAGAAACCGAGGGTCCACAAACACACACACACACATTTATTATTCATGTGCCCTCCTTCATTTCGGATATTCTGTCCACATTTTAAACACTGCTGGAACTCATCTGGATGTTGGCGGCTGCATCTTTAATATTGTTTGCTGGGTTTGTTTTTTCATTTCTTAGCGCACTTCTCTTCCTCTGCCTCAAGTCTATTTAGTTTGAGGAGCTGAAGGCTAACAAAGCCTCAGCGGATCCTGTGCAAGCTGCTAATCACAGCTTCTCTTGTCTGATCTCGGTTGATGTACGGTTATCATGTAAGATCCAATGTCATTATAACACCAGTATACTAAGGTTTCATTGTTTGTTTTACTTTTATCCTTGTATAAAAGCTGCATCTAAGATTTACAGTTGCAGTCAGAATTATTAGCCCTCTTTTATTCTATAACAGTGTTTTTTCTGTAGCCAATCGAAAAAAAATTGCTAAAGGGGGATAATAATGTTGACCTTAAAATGGTTTGCAAAAATTTAAAACTGCTTTTATTCTAGCCGAAATAAAAAAATTAAGACTTTCTCCAGAAGAAAAAATATTATAGGAAATACTGTGAAAAAATCCTTGCTCTGTTAAACATAAGTTGGGTAATATTTAAAGTATTCATCATATTTTCATCACACTAATCATTTTGACTTCAACTGTATGTTATTGTGAGTTTTATGGTTTGGTATAGTGCAGTATGGTTTGCATTTATATTCATTCCCACTGTCAGAAGTAACAAACCACACCATATTACCATTTTGGGACTCTTCATAAAGCAACCTAAAGCACATGAGTATGGTACCAAAAAGATGGAGCTAAACTTGTTGCTGAACACTGTTTGTTTACAGAGAATCGTCACTTATGCATGCAACAAACCAGAGGAACGATAACAAAGGCCATTTTTAAACACACACCCCAAACAAGACACTCTAATAATACAACGACGGCATGCAGCAATAGACCAGGGTTGACCTAGGGTCCATTCTTCATATCTCACTTAAATGATCTACGATGTTTTGACAGATCATGGATCTTTTACACTTGATATCTGATCTCTGTCTAATTTGGTTCTTTAACCAAGTTCGCGAATAAGATTAAAATGTCCGGATGAACTGATCTGAGATCACTGGGTGTGTTATGAAGGACAGATCTACCGATCCTCGAAATCATGATCAGCAATGCAACGATTGGCTGACGGCACAGTAGCATACGGACATCATCTGATTAATGTGAGCAAAATTAGATAAAATTCAAATCGAAAGTCATAGTAAAATTCAACTTTACACATTTGTTGTGGGCTGCAGACTTTACATTTGACATTTGTGTTTTTATGAGTGTACAGGTTCTCCCTGTACTCACATTGGTTTCCCTGGTGTTATCCGGTTTCCTCCCACAGTCCAAAGACATGCAACATACAGTAGGTAAATTGACCAAACTAAATCGGCACCATAGATGAACTCTTAATCAGCAGTATATCTTCTATCTTTGCCATAACAAGCAGGGGACTTCATCGAGATCTACCTGAGCTCTCACCCTGCAAACGGGAGGGAGCCTCAGGATTGAGGATTTTATGATCTCAGGGCTCTTTCCCAGGATAGCATGCCAACACATTTTATAATCAATCATCAGATAAATATCTCTTGAAAAAAGCTTGTTGTCTAATTGGCACTGGCCAAGAAGCAAGAACAAGACCTGCTTTATGTTGTTGTTTCAGGGCTGGTTCACATGTAGCATCTAAAACACGTGCAACAGAAGTCGCTTCCTCTCTATATTTGCGTGCACATCTACATTTGAAATAATGAACTTGATCTTGCAAAAGACACATGTGAACGGCCGCTATTTCAAACAAGAATGAGGACGATCACTGCTTTCTGGCATGCACCAGGACTACAAAGAAAAGCGCCATTCACACAGAAAGCATGTTTGCGTCTAAGAGCACAAGATACAGCGTTTAGGAATAGCTTTTTTTTTAAAGCGTCTAAAGTAGTTACCATGCCTACTTGTTTACTATAAGCAACACTTGCCCTGCCCCCGAGTTCTTCTGATTGGTCTGTTGATTTGGAAAAGACATTGATCAGCAGTGCTGCGTGTAAAAGCATGTATGTGGAATCTGAGTTCCTTTTGCATTCTTCAAGTATAATGAGAAGGCATGTGGAATCTGAGGTATCTTTCTTCAAGACTAAAGTGAAGAGAATGAATGAGGAATCTGAAGTAATTTTGCATTTGTCAAGTCTAATAAGAATGCATGTGGAATCTGAAGCTGTTGTGCAACTCCATGCCGCATCTTAAGACCTCGCTGAGGCACTACAAAAGACACGAGACACAAGCATGATGATCATGCACATCCGTCATACTTACAGTGAAAAACAATGGAAATGTAGCAACAATGGCAAAACGTGTTCTGTGTGAATGGCCGCTAAGAGTATTGGCAGTGGAAACACAAGCCAGATCAGGATGGCCTAGTAATGGTTTTTACTGTTTTCTATTGTACTATACTGTACCGCTCAGTGGAAACAAACCATTAGACTATTATACTAACAATTCCTCACAGTATTAATAAAAGCTTTGCGGAAAAGCAACGTAAGCTTCACATGCGCAATATTAACATCACATCAGAAATGGAAGGTGTTAAACACACATAGAACACAAGTGAAATATTTTTGGGAATAGTTTATATTGGAATATTTTCATTTAAAACCCATGTGGTCATATGTGAACAAATGTGGACATTTCAATCATACCTGCCAAAATTTGTCCATCCCCCTGGTCTACTGCTACTGGTGTTGCTATCCAATTCAATTTAACTCATGTTTATTTCTATAGCGCCTTTTTCAAGGTATACTGTCAAAGCAAAGTTTAGCAAAGAAATTCTAATAAATTGAAACTGCAGGTCCAGTTTTCAGAGTTGAAGTTCTGTTTAGTTCAGTTCAGTGTGGTTTAATATTCACTACTGAATGTCCAAACACTGATCTATTGATGAGCAGCTCCACACGTCCTAAACCAAGCAAGCCAGTGACTAAAGTGGAACAAAACTTCACCAATTAACAAAAGTGAAAGGAGAAAAAGCCTTAAAAAGGAAATCAGGCTCAGTTGGGCACGACCATTTCTCCTCTGGCCAAACTTTTAAGGCAGAGCTGCAATCTAGGCAGCGGAGGCTGGAGAACGCTGGACGTCCATCGTGGAGAAGCTGCAGGTGTGAGTAGGTCACCGGCGCCATTCAAATCCTGCAGCTACCACCTGAGCAGAAATCTACTGGGTTGTGATGTATATTGCTAGATTGAGGTAAAAAATGCTTTGAGATTTAAAATTTTCGTCAATTGTGTTAGGTGATGGGCTTCGTACAAGATCTGGCAACTTGACAAACATAGACAAAAAGTGATTTTTAGTAACTAGATTGGGCCATAGAAACTACAGGAATTTGCAAAAGGAATAACAAAATGGGAGTGTGGCGGGAGATGGATGTGAAATACGGAAGACTCCTGGATAAAAAACAAAAGTGTTTGCAGGAATGGAACCTATATTACACATATTTCATGTGTCATCCATGTGTTCCATGTGTGTGTTCCACATGTTTACAAGTGTGACTTGACCAGTCTTTTGTTCAAATCCAGGGGTGCTCAACCCTGTTCCTGGAGATCTACCTTCCTGCAGACTTCAGCTGCAACCCTGATCAAACACACCTGTCTTCAATAACCAAGTGTTCCTTCAGATCCTACTTGGTTGGTTTAGTTGTGTTTGATCAGGGTTTGAGCTAAACTCTGCAGGAATGTAGATCTCCAGGAACAGGGTTGAGCACCCCTGTTCAAATCACTTCCAAACTGCAAACTACTTTTCTACACAGAAGGGGAATATACAGGTAAATCCTTTTCACAGTTTTTATAAAAAAGAGTATACAAAAAAGTACCCAGATTGCCTACTACTTTTGGCAAGATTCTAAATTGTGATTTATGCAATAGGCAGTAGGCATTGATTCAAGTGCAATGATTTGTAGTTAGCTGTAATTGTAACTTGAGTATTTAGCAGTCAATCCAGATCCTGTTTGTGCTGCTCTCCAGCAATAACTTCAGATATTCCAGCCATTGGTCAGGGAGCGCTTCTGTGTGGATTAACAGAAAAGCAGGTTGATCTGTAAAACTTGCGGCCTGTACTGCAAAAAATTGGATAAAATGATGAAACGGAGCAGTAATGATTCCAGTATAATTCCTCTGCCCTTCGCTTTTGCCACCAGTCTGACAAATCAGAGTTGCAGAAATGAGGTGGGCCGCATTGACTATGCAGGGCTGATCAAAGACAATGTGTTGTTTTGAAAAGGCGAGAACAGAAGGAGACACAGCACAAAGAAGGATGAGAGAGCCCGACGGAGGAGATGGGAGAAAAAGAGGAAAACTTTTAATAATGCAGCCTCGATTCTGCAGACCAATTAAGTATAAAATATTCAGTCGTGCGCCGGCGACAGTGGACCAGAGCTGATGTGTGTATGTGTGTCTGTGCATGTGATGGAGGCATTTGAGATGACAGTCTCCATCAGGAGCAGTTAAACCGTGCCAGAGATCACAAAACCCAGAGATGGAGAAATCCTCTTGTGACATCAGCTCGACAGTTCAGGCCAGTGACAGACATAGTCTGGGAAACGTACGGAAAGAGTCATGTTGAAATGTCATGTCTCATGACAGTTTATAGTTATTTGGCCTAGGAAAGCCATGGCTGTAACTTCAATTCAAGAGTGAGTCAAAAGTGTTTCAAGCAGCTGGACTACAAGACAGAGGTCTACATTCCCGCGGGACCCGACCAGATTTCTTGCAGGTATACATTTTCGAATAAAGTGAGGTAGCGGTCGGTAACTCTGGTGTAATTTGAACAGGAGCGGGTGGTCTAACAATATATTGCTCTTGAGAAATAGATAGAGAGAGAGAGAGCGAGAGAGAGAGAGAAAGAGAGAGAGAGAAAGAGAGGGAGCGCGCGCATCCACCTTGGTGCTGTGTGTGTGTCTCTCTCTGTGTGTAGGGTGTGTATATGTGTGTGTGTAAATGAGAAAGAGTGCGCGCATCTGCTGTGGTGTTGTTGGGAGGCATATTTAATTGCTATACATTTTACAGCTTGGCCCAATATGTACCTGATATGTGTATAGAAACTGACATGATATATGAAACACAATCAGTTGTTCGCAAATATATTGAGTGGATATGTTTGTAAATCTGACTTTGAAAGAGTCAGTGCCTCACCAGCCACAAACCTCAACGCACGTCACTTTAGGTGGCACTCATGTCTCATCACAAAGGGGCAAACAAAGCTGGCATTTAACCTACAATCCTTGCACAACCTACAGTTTTATCAGTTACCTCTCTCTTTTGGTAGTAATTTAAACGTGAGATTTTGGAAACCAGATCATTAGCGGAAACGGTCGCAGCGGGTAGAAAACGGGGTGGGTTGGGTAGCAGGTTAACAAAGGCTGAATATACAGTGGGAGATGTCGGGTGTGGTATAAAACCTGGCGGGAGCGGGACTAAAAATTCAGTCCTGTGCAGATCTCTACTACAGGGTTCTGAGGAAAGTGTGATTTTGAAAAAGTTTAAACTGAGACAAAACATCCAATTATACCTAATGTAGAATAAATCAATGAAAATGGATCATGACTACATAACTTCACTTTAAATATATAACGCATAGAGGAAATCGCATGGAAATTTTTACTTCATTTAAACTGACTATAAATTCACACTGACTAATGGATTCATTCATTCAGTTCAGTTTAATTTGATTCAGGTCATTTCAATGCATTTCTGTTCAATTCAACACATTTTAAGGTGCTTTTAAGCTGTACAGAGCTGGATGGGACAAACCGGAATGAAGAATGTGCATCTACCACACAGTTCAAAAGTGTCTTACTGTGATTACATTTTTGAGTATAATTTAGGTCATCTTGATTTCAGTATCTAAATCTATCAAATTTTTCCCATTCATTTTTATTTTAGTGCATCAAATAAATAATTTCCTTGGTAACTATATGAGTTATATTTGTTTTTTATATAAATTGATTTATGTTAACATTTTAATTAACGAACAAAATATTAGTTATTAGTTTAATCGTTTTATTTTTAGCTAACAAATGAGAAGAGATTAACACTGACCAAACTTAATTGACTTTAAATCATTTGTAGATTATAGCAGATATGACAGTGAGTAAAGGAAACTCAATTCCTTCCAAAAGCATGTGTCTTCCATTACGATTCATCTTCATTTGCAGGAAAACACATGCAGGCTTTATGCTTCAGCTCTTTGCAGGCCTGGCACTAAAGTCAAATAAAGGTGAGTTGTCAGTCTCTCTCTCAGCAGTGCCCATCAATGACATCATTTCTGAGCGGACACATTTAGGGCTAAACATCATGAGAAGAGAACAGAAGAGTGAATTAGAGAGAGAGAGAGCGAGAGAGAGAGAGAGAGAGATCTGCATTCAGCGGCAGCCCCGTCTGCTGGCACTGACTGATATTCTGCCCGCTTCATTTTGCCCTGCTTGTTTTTCATGTGTGCCTGCCTCATTGTGTCTTTACCCAGACACAAGTGAGCAGCACACTATAAACATTATCACAGACTATTATCCTATTTAAAGGGATGGCTCAACTTCAGATGAAAATTCGCACATCATTTACTGCTCCTTCAAGTATTTATTGACTTAGATAGTATTTTACTATACTTTACTACTACTTAACTATATTTACTACTTTATATGGATGTCAATGACTACCAGTTTCCAACATTCTTCAAAATATCTTCCTTTAAGAGTTCACACTTAGCTGATGATTTATCGTAAGCTTGTTTGGCATGCTGTCCTTAGAGAGAGCCCTGAGAGCTCAAGGAATCCTCAAGCCCAGGGCTCCCTCTCATTCACAGAGCGAGAGGGGAGATTGAGCACATGTAGACCTCAAAAACTCCCCAGCTGAAGTGGCTAAGGTAAACTACTTAGAGAAGGAAGAGAGCTAGACAAAGTGCCAGTTTTACATAGTCTGTTATGTATGATGCATATCTTTGGACGATGGGAGAAAACCCAAGCGGACGCGGGAGAACATACAAACTCCGCACAGAAACACCCACCGGCCCGGCGAGGACCGGCGGTGTTCTTGCTGTGGGGTCAACAGTGCTAACCACTGGGGCAACGTGCCGCCCAATCTATGAGAAAAAAGGAAAAGGGGGGTTTCTTCTTGACGAAGATAAATGTTGAATTAGGACTGTGGTTAATTATAGTAACTTAGGAATCATATAATTGGAGGATCATGATTAGCTAATGCGGGACCGGCTGTGGTCAATCATAAGCACGTGATCCTCTCGAACGTATAGTTTACAATAAACTTCACTTAGTGGTCGACTGGAAAAAGGAAACTTGTGAAGGTTTGGAATCACTTCAGGCTTTGGAAAGGTTTGGAAATTTACTTCAGTAAATTTGACTTTTTTTGTGTGAATTTACATGTAAAAATAAGAAATTTTGGCATTACTCACCTTTATGTTGTACACTTTTGCTGCTTGTTCAAAAAATTAACAAATTTACATGTAAAATAGGTTGAAACAACACAATTCTCGATCTTATTGATTTATTTTTATTGTTTTATCAACTTAAATCTGAAATATATTTAAAAAATGATTTATTTGAAATGTAAACTACAATTACATGTATATATTAAACCAACAATATTAAATCATTAATAATTACAAGTGTATGCTGAGTGACTGACGTTTAACAATCACATTTAAACTTCAGTATAGTCAACATTTGAAGTGGATCAAAAAAGGTTTTTTAAATTGTCCTAACACAAGAATGCGTGTTAACTAATTGAAAGCACTACTGTATATGTTTTAATTTTTCAAGATCTGAGGTATCTGTTGGCACAAACTCACAATGGTAACAGTAAAAAGGAACCTAGAGTGGGGTTTTACCATTTTTTTTATCCATTTAGGTAATTCAAGTCTGGCGAAAGCACTTTTAGCTTAGCTTAGGTTAGCTTAGCTTAGCTTAGCATAAATCATACAATCGGATTAGACAATTACCATCTTGCTCAAAAATACAAACAAAGTTTCAATAATTTGCCAGTTTAAAGTCCAAGTCAGTCTTGTACCAGTCTTGTACCAAGACAGATGGAAAATGAAAAGTTTCTGTTTACTAGAGCGATATGTGAACTATTCTATGCTCGCATTCTCAGCACAATAATCAGCTGGAGGCTATTGAATAGAACAAGTGTAACAACAAGTGTATTGCTAAGTGTTTTTAAGTAAAGCAGAAGACGTGCTCGCTTATTTTAGAGCTTTAAAAACGCTAAAGTGAGGTTTTAGGTTTTGAGAAGAGCAGTTTTCATCTCTGAGATTAGTCTTTCAGTTCTGAGATCAGTCTATTTTCTTGTCAAGTCCATATGTTACATATACTATCAATAAATGTTATTAAAGTAGTTCAGTTAAAACTATATCAAATAACAGAACTTTCTGCTTGTCCAAATGAACTGATTGAGATCGATTGGTTCAACAAGAGTGAGCCGTGTTTAGATTAAATTCACAAGAAATTCAAGTGAAAGAGAATTGATTTTGTTGATTCAAAATGAATTTTTGACCTTGGGTTCCCTTTGACTATATTAAGTTGAAATAACATCATTCAAATGTGTGGAAATGTGTGTCTCAATTATTAACTAATGATTTGAGTGTACATAATAAAAGTATAGTTAGTATAGTATAGTATAGTATAGTATAGTATAGTATAGTATAGTATAGTATAGTATAGTATAGTAAATACGTTTTTAAGCACCACTGTTTTTTTTTTTAACACCAGCATGAAAAGATGCTGTAAAACTGCTAAAGGTTGTATTTATATTTTTTTCTGTGCATGTTTAGGTTTGCGGATTGACAGAAAAGAAGCACTTTGATGGTGAAGGTTTGCCCTCAAAAGGCATTTTAATGGGCAAAAATGTGCTTCACTCATTATGTGAGCACAAATTCTGTGCCTGTTTCCATTCTGACCAACTCAATGGAACTAAAAAGGTTAGTAATAGCTTTTCTATTGAAAAGAGCAATATTTTATGGTTCGGGTGCATTCAAATTTATAGCAATTAAAGATATGGAGGTCACCAAGTCACTGTATTATTTGTTGCTATAGCTCATACTTGCTGTGTGTAAGTGTAAAGGCTTATTAGTATGTTTGTTTGTTTTTTGATTTAAACTGTTTATATCTAAATTCCTGCTTAAAGATGTTTTCCTAAACACTTTTTTCATTTTAAACTGTTTACAACAAATGGATTTTTTATATTTACTTTTTTATTTTACAATTAACATTTATTTAAAATAATTTAATCTTAATTTTAGTTTCTAATATTATAGATATTAAATATTTTTATAGTTATTCCATAAAATTCACATTCACATTTAGAGCTATTAAAGATATGGAGGTTACTTATATGGAGGTAGACTTTTTCTTAAAAACTTTTAATTTAATTTAATTTAATTTAATTTAATTTAATTTAATTTAATTTAATTTAATTTAATTTAATTTAATTTAATTTAATTTAATTTAATTTAATTTAATTTAATACTGCTTGTTTCACACGTTAACAGCAATTGGGATTTTTATTACTATTGGGAATCTTTTTACTACTTATTTATTTATTTATTTTACCATTACCTTTCTGCTCATCATAGCAAAAAAAGAAAGCATATATTTTATAGAAAGCAAGCAAAAGCTTCAACTGCACTGATATTACACTTTTGCTGTTTTCACTTAATTTTTAATTTGTCTAATAAATGTAAAATAAAAATAATATAATATCACTCTAATATCAAACCCAAACTTTAGAACGTTAATGAATAAGAATGCAATAAAAACATTTCTCACTCTTCCTGCCACTTGAAGAGTCTTGGAGCTTTCTGGCTGTGCCCAGCAGTGTCATCAACTCCACTGACCCAAATCTGCTCCAGGACAGTCCAGAAACCCTCCTCACCTGCAACCCGCAAACCCACCAACCTCTCTCTCTCTCTCTCTCCGCTGCAGTGTCTCTGTCCCTTCAGCAGCTCTGCAAAGTCAAAAAAGGATATGAGAGAGAGTATGTGTGTGTGTGTGTGTGTGTGTGTGTGTGTGTGTGTGTGCGTGTGTGTGTGCGTGTGTGTGTGCGTGTGTATGTGTGTATGTGTGTGTGAGAGAGAGAGAGAGAGAGAGAGAGAGAGCACTCCAGCATGTTTACATCAGTGTGATATGCAGGATTCATCTGCAGATTAAAGGAGTCTGTGAGAAATTCTGATACTACTGTGAGCTGTGAGGAAAGTAACCCACAGTCATGCAGGAGGATGATGACAAAAGTAAAAATAATCTCAATATTCTTCACCTTCATGTCATAACGTAAGATTTCCATGTCATAAGATTTATAATGTTGTATTAACATCCGAATGCATGCTTGTTAACATTAGTTATTGAGTTAACATGAAATGAACAGTATTTTCAATAACTAACATTAACATGAACAAATACTGTATTAAATGTATTGTTTATTGTTCATGGTCACAAATACATTAACTAGAATGAACTAATACAACCTTATTATAAAGTGCTACTGATTTCCACTATGGAAACCACTATGTACCTTAAATAAAAAATATTAAAATGTTTATAATTATATACGAATACAAATATATTTGTCAAATATATTAGTCAAATACAAATATATTAGTCAAAAGCAAGATCAAATTCAATTTACAAAAGTAATCATAGAAAAATATGGGTGACAGTGGATTAGTGGTTAGCACTTTCACCTCAAAGCAAGAAGGTAGCTGGTTTGAGCCTCGGCTGGGTCAGTTGGCATTTCTGTGTGGAGTTTGCATGTTCTCTCGTGTTCACATGGGTTTCCTCTGGGTGCTCCGGTTTCCCCCACAACTCCAAAGACATGTGGTATAGGTGAATTGAGTAAGCTAAATTGTCCATAGTGTATCAATGTGTATGAGTGTGTATGGATGTTTCCCAGTGATGGGTTGCAGCTGGAAGGGCATTCGCTGTTTAATACATATGCTTTATAAGTTGGCAGTTCACTCCACTGTGGCGACTCCAGATTAATAAAGGGACTAAGCCGAAAAAAAATGAATGAACAAATTGATCATATACTGTAAATATAATGTTTACCTAGTCAGCATTAAAAAATATGATAGTCATGTTATATTTGTCATAATTTATCCTAATCACTTTTTTAATGTTTCCAATACCATAATAATATGTTGCAATGTCATTCAGCATAACAGATTTGTTTATTTTAAACGCATTAACACACTTATTCTGACCTTTACTGATTAAAACGTAGAGAATAAGTGATCATAAAAATTTATGACAATAGTATAATGACTATTATATATTTTTAATGTTTAAGTGCTGACTAATAGGTAAACATAAATGTTTGTAGGCGAACTTTATGCTGATGATTGAATATAATATAATGTAATGAAAGGCGCCACAGTGGCGTAGTGGGTAGCACGATCGCCTGGAATAAGTTGGCGGTTCATTCCACTGTGGCATCCCCGGATTTAATAAAGGGACTAAGCCGGAAAGAAAATGCATGAATGATAATGTAATGAAGTAGGACATTTCCATAAATATTTTTATGTACTTAATGAGAGTGCAGGTGAATAGTTTTATATACTGCATAATCTATTATTATATTTTAATATATTTGTATTACATTTAACATTTTCTTGCAACTTGGCTACCAATAACAATTGGTGTGTGTGAGTGTATGTGTGTGTGTGTGTGTGTGTGTGTGTGTGTGTGTGTGTGTGTGTGT
>CAIGQQ010032566.1:9351433-9368676 GCA_903798035.1 Danio albolineatus
ATATATATATATATATATATATATATATATATATATATATATATATCGCAAAATAAAAAAATATCACAATGTTAGATTTTTCCAATATCGTGCAGCCCTACTTGAAATGTTATGAGTTTTTACGTGATTTTCTTTAGTGACCAGTCATCTAAAGAATTAGATTTAATAAAGAATATGCCACAATGATTATTTTCCAATTTTATCTTGAGGTTCACCCTGAATCATGGTATTTGCCTTTAAAACCTTTCATAACACAGTCTCAATCTCGAACCTGACAGTTGTTTACTTGTCTTGGTCATATAGCGCAAGTGTTTCTAAGAATAGTCCCCATATTTGCACACTGACGACTCTATCAATAATTGTGGCACTCCACAGTCCACGTTATTTAGGACAAGCTTCACTCAGTGATTGTTCTGGCATGAGCTCATCTGTGTGAAAGGGTGAAGGATGAGACAGAGAAACTTACAGTTAAAGGTGAAATTAATAGCCCTCCTCTGAATTTATTTCCCAAATCATTTATAACAGGGCACAGACATTTTCACAATACTTCTTACAATATTTTTTAATGTGAAGAAAGTCTTACTTCTTTGAGTTTGGCTGGAATAAAAGCAGTTTTCAACATGTTTTGCCATTTTTAAAGGCCAATGTTTTATTAGCTCCTTTAATAAATCTTTTTTTATTATTATTTGTTTTGATTGGCTACCGAACAAACCACTGTTGTCCAGCGATTTGCTTGACTAGACTAGTTAACCTAATTAACAAAGTTAAGCCTTTAAAAGGCATTATAAGTTGACTAGTATCTTGCAAAATAACTAGTAAAATATTATGTACGGACATAAGAAATGAGTAAATAAAACTGTTATTAAATGTGTTGGGGGGGAAAGTCTTCTCTCTTTATAACAGCACTTGGCCAATGTTATATAACAAGGCGAGGACATTTTTATAGTATTTCCTACAATATATTTTTTCATCCTGGGGAAAGAAATTAACCTTATTTATTTTAGTTTGGCTGGAATAAAGGCAGTTTAAAACATTTTTACAACTTTTAAGGTCAATAATTTATTACCTCACTTAATAAATCTTTTATTTAAATTAAATTTAAAATTTTAATTAACTTTTTTGCAAACACTTCTTTTTGATTACCTAGTGTTGTCCAGGGATTTACCTTACTTGCCTTGCATCTGGCTAGACAAGTAGTAAAATATGTACTGTCATGTAGGCTAGATAAAGACAAAATAGGAAAATATTTTTATAACATCTTATAGGAATTATTTTTTTATTTAGAAATAAAATTAAATAGGAGGGCTAATAATTTTGACATCAACAAACTGCCCTGTACGTGCGTGAACCTCACCAGATTTGGTAAAGTCGTTCTGCTGACCCCAGCGTTTCTCAAAGAGCAGATGCGTTTTCATCCACCAGCCCTGCGTGGCCTTTGGTATAGAAATCCAGAGAAAGTCAAGAAGCAGAGGGAGGGGGTGGTCGTGGTTGTAAACATAGCCATTAGAGCTGGTGTGTTGGCCGCAGCTCAAGAGCCGAGGGCAGGCGGTGCAGCGCCGAACACGTGCGCGAGTTTCCCGCTGTTCACAAACACAAACACGGCCTCGATCACGGGGGAGGGGCGCTGCTGATTCTAGGAAATCATAACTGACTGACACAAATGCAACCTTCACCAAAACGACCGAGTGCCTAGATTTTCTGCGTCCTTCTGTTTTTATGCACGACGTGTTGTTTCTTCTCGGTATTGTGTACTATTTAATGCAGGCTCAATTTGTCAAGTACTGTTGCTTTTTTGAGCGCTTATTTTGAGCAATATGCAAGATCACATATCACATGCTCACTCTATCTATCTACACACATTACTAGGCAGTCGTGTCTATTTGTAGCGTATGATGAAGTCAGGAAGGACATAAACACTTGTTTGTTAGGAGACATCTTCAGGCAGTTTATTATTTTTATTATTATTTTATTGCGATAAATTGTTTACACCATATTCAGTATGTGGTCACTTAGCCAGCAAGCTAGACATGCAAAGGTCTTCTAAGGTTTTTTAAAACTCTGAATATGACAGCTGGCATATGCCTGTAGTATAGGCCTAATCATATTTATTAATAACATACTGTAAACACCTTCTACAGAATGAGCTTTCGTGATCATGCCAGTGAAAAGTAATTCTGGGTAATAACAGGGTACGTTTACACAAAGATATCCATATGTAGGCCTGCATAAAGAAAGATTTTGCATGCAGATGTCAACGACATCAAAACACTGAATTATTTATGCCAGGCCAGTTTGTAATGTCCCTTTTCAAAGAAATGACACACACATGCAATTCTGTAGTCCACCATTGTTGTCCTGGCTGTCGAGTATTATTGCTGAAAATGTATTACATCACTAAGCATATTCAAGTTCCCAAACTTTTGTTGATGCATGATCAGCCAAAATGCATTAAAGGCCACATATTTGACCCCTTTTTGATATTTAATATAAGTCTTTTGTGTCAGCAGAATTTGTCTGTAAAGTTTCAGCTCAAAATACCCATCAGATTATTAATTATAGCCAACCCTATCTCACGGGCAATTCGAAACTTTTTAAAAAGTGTCTAATTTGTATGAATTCATACGATGTAATTCGTACAATTCAGTACGATTTGCTCATCAACCAATGACGGTTGTGTTTAGGGGTGGGGTTAGGTACCACGCCTTCTTTTTTAAATCGTACATTTTCGTACGACTGAACTCGTACGAATTCGTACGAATTAGCCACTAAACTGTCAAAACGTAAAATACTTACGTTTTCTCGTGAGATCAGGCGCTTATAGCTGTCTAAAGTCTTTGTATTATAACTCTAACCAACTTTTAACTGTTTTTGGTACTGGACCTTTAAGGATAGTCCTCCCCGCCCACCGTTCCCACGTGCCCGTCAGTGTGCCTCAATCTCCGCCCTTGGCTGCGTCAGACAGACAGACGCAATAGGAACAGATGTAAAGGAAGCAGATCTCACTACGTTTGTGAGAAATACAACAGTAAGAACTTTACCAATGGCTGTTTGATGTGTTTGTTGAGGAGTTGCAACGATGAGTCACACACAATGTTGTTACAAAGTTCGTTCACGCACACACACACACACACACACACACACACAGACAGACAGACAGACACACAGACAGACAGAGCGCGCGTTGAGCTTTGCACTGCTTTTGCAAGCAAATGTGAAAGGATACAGGTTAATATCCACTGCTGTATGGATATCTGTTTTGTTAATGTGAAAAAAATAAACCTGATTTAATGTCAACAAACCGAGATTGAAGCGTTTTTTTTTTGCTGACACATGGCTGTGGTGATGAAGTAAAGCTGAAGTAAATCTCTGTAATTCATTAACATGCAATTACATTTAAACGTGTTAAACTTGTGAAACTCACTCTTGATCACATTTGATGATGATTGATGACCTTTGCAAACTGAACAGACCTTTTCTTCCCGGTTGCTTTGCGCACATCCTGTCTTGTTGATATGATTATGCGCGTTACTACAGAGACATGTTAATACGCAGCCATCAATCAATTCGGTGGGTGGGGGGACCGCACTCCTACGTAAAGTTGCGGTCGATCTCAAAACCGATCCAATTGGTCCACCGTTTTTATGCTTTTAAATTGAAAAAAAAGGACTGGGTGTGTTTATATCACCCCAATATGACGGTCTATAAACTATACATATGACTGTCCAAACAGCTTAAAAAGTTGATTTTTTAAAATAGGTGCCTTTTAAAAAAACATTTTCATTATAACTGCTGCCTTGTAAGCCCTTACAAACAAACATTTACAAATAAATAAATAAAATATTAAAAGAATATAATATAAATATAAAAATATTCTGTAGCAAGGAAGAGATTGTTTTACTAACATTTTACAAGCATTACAAGAACCGTCATGCCCAGCATTTTCTAATGTGTCACTGTGTACTGTATGAATGAGAAGTAATGAGCTGTTTCAAAACCATAATAAAATGGCAAGAACAAGCATATCCGGTATTACAAGAAGAGATTAGCTGAACAGTATGTGCATGTCCATTCTGATCACATGCAGTATACCATGGCATTGTCAAAATAAAGGTTTAGCCTTAATAGGTAATACTTATTTTCGGGTCTGTATTTTAATAAATCCATAATATTTCAACAAAAAATACAGTATTGTAAATACTACTGTGTACTATTGTGAAATACTATTGTGAAATTTTATTATTACTTAAAAAGCTGAATTCATTGTCAATAAGTCCTGACAACATTCATTCATTCATTTTCCTTCGGCTTAGTCCCTTTATTCATCAGGAGTTGCCACAGCTGAATGAACCGCCAATTTATCCAGCATATGTTTTACACAGCGGATGCCCTTCCAGCTGCAACTCAGTACTGAGAAACACCCATACACTATTGCATTCACACACATACACTACGGCCAATTTAGTTTATTCAATTCACTTATAGTGCATGTCTTTGGATTGTGGGGGAAACAAGAGCACCCGGAAGAAACCCACACGAACACAGGGAGAGCGTGCAAACTCCACACAGAAATGCAATGAGATTTAACTTACATATCTTGTATTACTGCATTAAACGTATCACAAAACAATTACAGCATTTGATGTATAGTCATTCGCAAAAAGCATTCATTTAATTTCTATTGGATACTAAATTAAACTTGCTGCATTAAACACTAAATGTATATTAGGCTGTATAGTGAAAAATCATTAATACTTAAAAGCAGAATTTTCAGTGTAAATAATTAACGACAACATTACCTGCTAACGTAACTTAATTTAAATAAGTTGATTCTATATGAGATTCAACTTCATCTTTTAATACACATTCATTTTTTCATTCATTTTCCTTTGGCTTAGTCTCTGATTATTATCACAGTAGAAAGAGCCAGGCGCCACGGTGGCGTAGTGAGTAGCACGTTCGCCTCACAGCAAGAAGGTCACTGGTTCGAGCCCCGGCTGGGTCAGTTGGCATTTCTGTGTGGAGTTTGCATGTTCTCCCCGTGGTCGCGTGGGTTTCCTCTGGGTGCTCCGGTTTCCCCCACAAGTCCAAAGACATGTGCTATAGGCTAAATTGTCCGTAGTGTATGAGTGTGCTAGAGTGTGTATGGATGTTTCCCAGAGATGGGTTGCGGCTGGAAGGGCATCCGCTGCGTAAAAAACATGCTGGATAAGTTGGCGGTTCATTCCGCTGTGGCGACCCCGGATTAATAAAGGGACTAAGCCGACAAGAAAATGAATGAATGAATAGAAAGTGCCACGGATGCCCTTAGCTGCAACCCAGTGCTGAGAAACACCCATACACTCTCAAATTCACACACGCCCTCATACACTACAGCCAATTTAGTTAATTAAATTCACCTATACATCACGTCTTTGGACTGTGGGGGAAACCAGAGCACATGGAGAATCCCCACGTAAACACAGGGAGAACATGCAAACTCCACACAGAAATGCCAACTGGTCCAGCCAGGACTCGAACCAGCAACCTTCTTGCTGTGAGTCAATAGTGCAAACCACTGAGCCACCACACCACCAGTTTAATGTCCTTGCCAAATAAAAGTATAATTCCTTTACTGACCCCACTCAATTGAATAGTACTAAAAATGTGATCCTTCTCTGAGCATTTCAGTTCACACTTTCATATTCCAAATATTAAAATAACATAATCAAAAAGAGTGCAGTACAAAAGCTTGAAGCTGAGGGTTATGACTGTCACTGCTCTCACAGTAATCTCACACTCTGATCAGGATGAGCCTGTCTAAAGTTAGACTGTATGAGATTTACTATTGTCCCCTGAGCAAGAAAAGTCTATGTGCTGGAGGCTAATCCAGTGGAACCCTTCCCCCATCCGAGTCCAGCCAGCAGCTGAAACTGAGAGCTGACTTCACTCCACTGAGGAGGAGATTCACACCACCGCTACAGTAATGCTTCGTTGACAGTGCGGGAGGAGCTTTCTGAAACACTTCTAATTAAATGCTTTGTCTGAAGTCAGAACTGCTCTGTGCATTTACTCAACTACAATTCATCTACCCCCACAATTCACACAGGTAACATGAGTCAGGCTAAAACAGGCTGCAAGCAGTACATGAAGGCCTTTGATGTTTCAAGAGAGCTTAGCATTCATATTCATCTTAAAAGCAGCTACTTGGCTAGTGCATGGTGTACTTTATTGGCATTTATGGCTCCAAAAAGAACCGTATAAGCCTTCATGGAAGCTTTCCAATTTCCCCCTAAAAAATCTTTAGGCTTGTCACGCGTTTTTCATACTTAAATGGTTCTGTGAAATCATAATTTACAATGTTTCTGTTGCTAGCACACAACAGCAAGTTTAGCTCCACTCTTTTGGGACCAGACTGTTGTGCTAGGTAGCCTTACGAAATGGTCCCTAAAAGTGGTACGCTATGGTCCACTATTTTGATACTTCTGACAGTGAAAACAGAAATAAAAGTTTTCTGTACTGTACCAAAATCCCTTTAAGCAAGTCATCACACTTATCGGCCATCTTTGAAACGCCTCTCAGGCAGTATGCTTGGGCATTCTGTTTGAATGGGAAAACATCAAATTCTTAAAAATTGCTTGGCAAGCTTACGATTAAAATTCATATTAGGAATCACCAATAAATTAAACAACAACTGTGGTCAACATGTCTGGACTGAGCCCCTCTCCCGGAGAATCATCAGTCTATAGCGGCCGATGATTAAATCCTGTACTAGAGAGCGGGGCTTCATTTACCATTTTGACCGTTACACTTTTCTCCATTCAAAACTGTGACATGTCTTGTGGATTCTATAGTCGTTGACTGTATCAAACCATACCACTGAGTGGAAACAAGCCATGAAGGTTCATTGGGTGAAAACAAAATTATTTTATCATTCTATTATGGTCTAAAAATATATATTTTGGAAACTTAATTCTTAAGTGTGTTAATGTCCATCTGGTTATTGTTACCAACAATAACTACATCCATACCAATGCACAACATCATTCTGTTATAACACATGCTTTGCCAGTTTAAATGTTTGTGCTTTAAAATCAGATGGATTCTTGAAGTTTTATCAAAAAATGTTTCATTAAAAAAAACACTGTTCCTCTGAATTGTTGTGTGGTGGTGTAAAGTGGTGTGAACAATTTGTAGAGATACATATTTATTGTTATGGTTATAGTTTTCATATTTGGCAATATCTCAGTGATATTTTGTAAAAGTCCGTGTGAAATCAAAATTTACAATGTTTGTTTTGCTAATGCACATTGTTTTTCTTTAGGCAAACAGTTAAATTACGCAAGTTGACAATGGGATAAAATCACTGTGATAATTAATTAGTGCGTAAGTACAATTCACGCATGTGTAATTATAAAATCATAAAGAAAAACAAACCTATTTTTATGAGGGTACAATTCCAAAATCTCAGGCTAGAACAGACAGATACGACCTTTTCTTTGTCTGTTAGTATATGACTAATACATTTAAGATGGGTGTACTTTACAAACACGAAATACAGTTTCACCACAGACGCGACAACCTGATAACAAGTACGAATCAAACAGCGACACTCCACTGTCAAAAGTATGTCACCACTGTCACAGGTATTAATAAACAAGCGAGAGTCATCGATCACAACGGTGCACTTGCTGGGCACTCGAGCTCCCACACACCGTCCGAGGTAAGATTTTTGTTATTCCCTCTTTGAGAAATGTCCGTCATGAGCTGTAATAAAGGTTGAGACTTAATGAGGTACATTTTTGCTATGTTTCTGAAAAAAAATGTCTGTTTGGAATTTTCCAATTCAGACAATTTGCTTCTATGTTTGGAGTGGCAGTCCTTTTCTGTTGACGTTAGCCACAATATTCTTAACCACGCCCCTCTTACCATCAGTTTGCTATAAGGGAATGATGCACAGAAAAAAGCTCCACCCCCTACTCAATATTCCGTTATACTTGGAAGTAATGAAATAAAAACTTCCAGTCTACGCAGACTTTAAACTTACTGCATTAAACATATCGCAAAACAATTACATCTTTTCATGTAGTCGGATACAATGAAAATAACATGTTGACACGTTAAAAACGAAAACTATTTATGTTTATTTAAATGTACATAGTTCTATTTTAATAATAAAAAACATTCATTTAATTTCTTATCAATACTAAATTAAACCTGCTGCATTAAACACTAAAAGTTTTTCCTGTGTCAGAGTATATATAATAATAATCACGCTAACACCTTCAAAATAACCAACTGTTAATGTCCATGCATTTATTTCCGTATGGAGCTGTATATTAGGCTGTAGCTGGCATTTAAACAGGAAGAAAAAGGCAATAAAGCTTCTCTCTTACAGCTATATAAAGGACACGGCAGTAAATCAGCAGGGAGAGGCTTTCTGTCTCTCACTCCTGTGTTTACACGTTCGCTTGCTTATGGATTATCTCCTTGGTTACTTGGCCTTGATTTGTTGTATGCTTCCATTTAAAAAACAAAGCTAGGACAAAAACACTTAGAAATACCCAGAATCCCTCAACCCTTCATCTGAAACCCGGACCTCTCGAATCCTTGCCTTCGTTTCTCACATCATGGGGCTGTGTTCAGGTTTTCTGTTTAATGGCCTAAACCACAACAAACAAACCTTTCTCCACACCCTTACAGACTTCAAAGACTGACTTGTCCAAAAGGAGATGGCTCTGTTCTTTCTTTCTGAGAAACTAATCTAGCTAGGACAGTCCAAAAGAAACAGGACAAGTTTTACAACTTTTGTGATAGCGTTGCATAAGGTGGAAGAGATTACAGACCATTACTTCTCCATTCATATCAAGTCCTTTGTGCATGTAGTCTAGATTGGGCTCTCCAAATATGATGTTCCCCTTCCAGTTTACCTCTTCTTAAAATATTTAAATCTGCATATCTGAATACATATTGACGATTTAATACTATATGAAAAAAGTGTACAATTTCATTAGTGTAACAATAGTTTATGTGTCAATATATCATTTATAGATTGGAGCATAAGAACAAGCATTTGATGACATTATTTAGGGATCGCAATACTGAACTACAATCCTGTCATTTTAAATGTTTATATTTTGCAACTTTACTTCAAACAACTAAGTGTTAAACATTTATAGGCAAAATATTTTTATTATTTAAAATATTATACTACCTGACAAAAGTCTTGTTGCCTATTCAAGTTTTAGGAACAACGAATAATAACTTGACTTCTAGTTGATCATTTGGTATCAGAAGTGGCTTATATGAAAGGCAAAGGCCATAGATTACGCTTATTTTACCTAATTAAAATATTTAATTATTTAATTAGGACAATAAGGTCTGACTTTTCTTAGACAAAAGTCTTGTCACTTAACAGAAATAATGTACAGTATAGAATATAAAGTCATGGTGCAGTGGAAAAATAATTAATGTTGTGCATGACTCCCATGAGCTTGGACGACTGCATCCATACATCTCTGCAATGACTCTAATAACTTCCTAATAAAGTCAACTGGAATGGCAAAGAAAGTGTTCTTGCAGGACTCAGAGTTTGTAAAGATTCTTTAGTTTCATCTTCTATTCCTCCTCCTCCATCTTACCCGATACATGCTCAATAATGTTCATGTCTGGTGACTGGGTGGGCCAATACTGGAGCACCTTGGCCTTCTTTGCTTTCAGGAACTTTGATGTGGAGGCTGAAGTATGAGAAAGAGTGCTATCCTGCTGAAGAATTTGCCCTCTTCTTTGGTTTGTAATGTAATGGGCAGCACAAATGTCTTGATACCTCAGGCTGTTGATGTTGACTTCCACTCTGTAGATCTTGCACGCCCCAATACTGAATGTAACCCCAAACCATGATTTTTTCTTTCTCCACCAAACTTGACTGATTACTGTGAGAATCTTGGTCCAAGCAGCAATGCAGTTCAACATACGATTCATCGAAAAAATATACCTTTTGCCACTTTTCCAAATGATCAACTAGAAATCAAGTTGTTATTTGTTGCTCTTACAAATGGGATCAATGACAAGACTTTTGTCAGGTAGTGCACAATAGTGTGACTGCTTATTATTTTGTATATTGTTATAAGTCAACAGGAACGTTCATAAACATATCTTTTATACCCAATGACATTTGATTATTTCACATATATTTTTTTATTTTATAATCAGCAGTCATTTGAAATATAAAAAATAAAGGTATCACTTTGTTTAGATAGTCCCTTTAACGCATTTTGTTGAATTTAAGTTACATTGCATCTATGCCAACTAATTCACAATAGATTATAAGTAGACTGTTAGGTTGAGGTTAGGTTTAGGGTTAGTGTAAGTTGACATGTACTTGCTAAGTTGCTAATTGTCAGTTAAATGTCTGTTGAAGGAGCAGTATCAGAAGATATTAAGCAGACAGTCGACTAATACTCAAATAAGAAGTAACTGGCAGATAAGAAAGTGATAAGGGCTTACTGGTTTTCAAATTCAAGCAAAAGAAATAAAGTAATGAGAGAGAAATTGAACAAAACTGTGGAACTATTAAACAATTAGTCAAAAGAAATATCACATTTTGGTCAAATGTATGTGATTATAAGTGAAAAAGTGATTAATCATTAAATCAAGTGTCGATTTTTAATGTTTCAAATGACTTTGATGTTTATAAAATGTCAAAATATTTGTGTAATCAAAATAAATATCAATATAGTCATTTTTTTCAATGTTATATCAAAGTGTGGATTTTAATTGGTCGCAAACCTCTGGGATTTTATCACCTTTAGCACTGTATTGCCTATTTCATCATCCATTATGAGAAATATAATTCTAATGCTTATATATATATATATATATATATATATATATATATATATATATATATGTGTGTGTGTGTGTGTGTGTGTAAAAAAAACACAATTTGTCATGTAATTCATGTCTGCAACACTAACACAAATCAATACTCAAGTTAAGTTTTAACCCTAATATAAGCAGTGATGAAAATAAATCTCTACAAATGGCATCAATCAATCGCTGTCTGAAATTTATGATCTACCTAAATATTTGCTCATACCACGGTAAACAAAAGTGTCTGATTTTAAAAAAGGAATGACCTTAAGCTCTTTCATCACAAAGGCCACATGGCACAGTGAGTTCTCAGTAAGGTGAATGAATTCTCAGAAAGCAAGTGGGCACATTGATGATTGAAACAGTGAGCAACGGCACACCAGCAGCCTGTGTTTAAAGCTTCCACAAAGGCTCAGTCTGTGCTTAAGACTGTTCTGCTGTGAGGTAAACAAGGAAAGCTGCTATGGATGTTCGGCTGCAATCTGTGCAGATACAAAATCCAACGGGGAATCGCAGCGTTGCAGCCAGTATATTCATTTCCATTGAAAATGAAAACATGTGAAACTTCATCTCATATAATAATTTGTTCAAATACTAAAAAAAAAGAGTTTAAACTGACAATTCCAGGGCTCAAGTTCTGCTGGGATCATGAAAACCATACTGATCACATGCACAGTGTAGCTAAACAGTAACATTCCATTGTAACATTCACCCTATAGTGTCCCCACCCCCTTAGTGTTATGTAATGCAAACCGCCAAAAAACAGACTGCCCCAACCTCGTGATCGTGTAGGTTGAGTAATATGATATGCATGTATGTTCTTTCATGTTCTGTGAGCTGTCAGCATGCATTATCAGATTTAAACATTGTCATTTGTTATGTCATAAATGCAAGCGTGCTCACTGATACAGCTGCTAAGATCTTTAAGCTGCTTATGCTATTTATTTCAGTGCAGTGACCAAAAGAAATCGAACGCAAGTTTGGCATGAATGGAGGGCCAAACATTTGCAGATGTTTCTGGTTTTGCTGAGCACACTAAGGATGAGTTATTATGATGTATTAGACATTAATTGCATGGTTGCCATATGCAACTGAACATCCAAAAGTAGCAGTTGTGCTAAACTGTGTGTATTTCTAGGAAGTCAAAAGCCTCTTCCTGTGAAAAAGAGGACGTGGTCATGCTGATAACTGAGAGAGAGAACAGAAAGTTCTAGAAAGATTTTTGAAGAAGCCCCATTTGCTTTTTGAACATGGTTTAGAGATGCTAACGAAACATTTTAATTAAAGTCTGATCATTTTTATATGCACCCAGCCCTCTTTTGCAATTGTGAAAGTATAAAAATAGCTCATACAACTCATGTTGTCTTACATGAGAAAGAGTAATTAATGTCATGATTTCATTGTCATCTTCTCACCATTACTGAATCAATCTGATAGGTAAACAAATTATGTCTACCGGTTTTGTCCACTTGAACAACTGAATCATTGAAACAATGAAACTAAGATGAATGAATCATTCGAGGTATAAGCATGTCAAGAGGAAATTAAAGAGTATTAAAGCACAAGTTTTGACCTGTTTCTTACACAAAGCACAGAGTTATTCAGCACATATTGTCAGTATTTTAACCATAATGAGTCAATTCTGCAAGTCTGAAAAGATTTAGAGAGATTTTTGACATAATTCCACTGAGATATTACTCTGGCGTGAGTGGAAATATTCTGCAAACACAGCCATAATATACTGGAAAGGCTTTAATGTTTCATATATGTAGCTAAAATATCTGCCAACGGCATAACAGGACTATGATAACCAACAAAACATTGACCCCTTGGACGACACCTTGTAGTCAATGGAATAGTTCACCCAAAACGTTGACTTATGTGTGATGCAATTTCGGTGATATTGGCTATTTGTACTTTGAGAGTGCAGATTAAACAAAATCAAACAGGCAATGCTAAATTAATATGTGTGGCAATAACTAAACAAGGTTTAATATATTATTTGGTATATGAACTGGTTTAGGCCTTGACTTGATAAACATGAAGCTTGTAGTTGTAAAGTAGTGGCAGCAAGTTCAAACAGCTGATTCGTTATGAAAGTAATATTATAATGAATAGTAATATATCCTGTAATATTTACATGAATGATAATTGTGTGATATTAGGCCTATCATAAAAACCATTCAGTGATATTTATTTTTTGCTTTCAGTTTGAATAAGAAACTTTCATCATTAAGTAAACGTTTTGGGCTGTCAAAATGCATCACAAAAAAGGGATGACCTATACTCCAGAATGTCATCTTGCACATTGTTTAAACAATACAAGTTTGTTTTACTCTTATATTGTGGGTTGACTTGCATATTAGAAATCAGAGTGTGTTGGTTTCAATCAACAACGAAAACCTCAACCTAATGTTTTGGTGAACTATCCCTTTAATTGTATAAACGTGTCTGATGCAACTGTACATTAGTTCCCTCCTGGCACGTGCCACACGAAATGACCAGGTCTCACTTCCCAACGTGTTATTATTAAGTACGAAACTAATTTGATGAATGTATACACTTCAGAAAATTCCTAGAAATCAAGTACATCTCGTATCGTCACAATCAGTTGTACCAGCATTTTGGGTGCATCGAGTTCACACATGTGGCTGTCTAGTTTTTATACACTCGGGGACTGTTATGTAACGCTAAGATTGATGACACGCGGATACGCGGAGACGTATGGCTGGGCCAAAACAAATATAACCACCACGAACGCTTCACTGAGTGGACTGTATATGTGTGTAGTAGCTGAAACTTATAAAGTCTCTCTTCAACGTGTGATTCTATTATATAATACACGCGTTTATATCTCAAAACGACCAGGCGTGCCCCCTATCTCTGTTTGAAATGGTACGTGCCGGATTCTGCGTCATCCATTGTTTACAAATCAACCCTTGAGCTGTTTCTGTTGGGCAGCGTGGCGGACGCCGGCTGAACGATCCCGTCAATTTGAATAAAAACAACAATCACGTCTGGATATTTTGATATCTACTTATTTTATCCAAAATGCCTTGTCGAAAGGAGAACTATATCTTTTTGGAACAGTCGGTGACGGTGGATTCAAAGGAAGTAGACGCTCTCGTGTCGAAAATCGGCGAGGCTCTGCAGCTTCACAACAATAGCTCGAGCCAGAAGGCGATGTCACGTCTACACGGTTTCACGGGCAGCAAACCGAACGGCGGCGGCGGCGGCGGGAGCTCGGCGGGCGGTCAACGGTGCATCCGTCTCCGCAGCCGGAGTTTACGCACCAGCCGGGCCAGTCCATACAACCCGCCCGGATCCAGCGATCAGGAATGGGACCATTTTAAATCCTCGTGGAACCGAAAGAAAATCGACGAGGACGATCCGCACCAGCTTCTGCAGGAACTCATATTGTCGGGGAATCTGATCAAGGAAGCGGTCAGACGACTCCAGTTTTCCTCGGAACCATCGGATCACGACATCCCCAAATCTGTGGACTGACTTCACGAGCCAGCGGATGCATGAACGTCCTCACGTTTTCAAACAAACGGGCCGCCAGCTCATTGGGTTTTTACAAACTTTGATATTACGCCCTTCATGTTTTTTCTATTGTACATTGCCCAGATGGAAATGTTATGTATTTTTGGGACTGTTTTTTTTAAGTGACCCTCTTTTCATTTAAAAATCTCAGTGTTTGGACTGGAATGCCAACGTGATGCAAATATCTAGTGGGTTAACGTTATAGGAATGCATTTTTATAGTATTAACTGACCTCTGGTTGGTTTGTCCTGGAATGGTGCATCTTGTTTTGGTTTGCTGGAGTTTAGCACTGTGTGTCAGTAGCAAACAAGAACTGCTCAACTGCTTTGTTTACAATGTAGATGTGGTCGGGCTGCTGGGTTGCAGTCCTCGCCTAGATCAGGCAACGGGTCACACTTTTTGTTTACTTGTTTTGAAACTATGTTTGGATACAATAATATCACTTTTTTATTTCAAACCGGCCCTATGGTCACCTTGTGAGGGCCCATGTCCCCTGTCCTTTAGATTTCGAAGAGCAAGGCCGACACTCCTTCTCAAAGAGAAACCAAGATCAAACCCACATGCCTGTGGGTACATGTGCTGTACATGGAGGATGTGATCCCGACACACTGACACTGTGGTGCTTTTTGATTCCAATGTGGAGTTCTCATGATTTTTTTTTTTCACTCTGTGTTAACTCTGCATATGCTTCGCAACGAAGTGTTTTTAATAACTCTGGTTGTTCAGAGAGTTTGGTGTCTAATAAACATGGTGTTTTTGCATAAGACTTTTTGGTGTGTTCACTTTTTTTGTTGTTGTTGGTAGGCTACCCTGTGCTGTGTACATTTTAGCCTGTTACTGATTACTAGGTGTAATGTAACCTAAATTACAATTTTTAGGTGAAATGTTTAATTACATTAAATCAAATTTGTGACCGTATTCAGAAGTGTTGATCGTAAATTAATTTATACAGCATTTCAATATCCATTCTAGATTTTAAAAAATATATGAAAGTATGATTTTCAAAAGAAAAATTGAAAAGATAAATTCAAGATAATGCACTGTGAATAATTTAAAATCGAATGTCATTGTGGTAAAACTACAAGACATCCAAGTACTGCATTAAAAAGCAGGCTTCTAAATAAACCCATAATGAACATTTTACATTTTCACTACTAAAACCATATCATTCAGATTATATTGTTTGTTCGTGATTGCTGTCCTTCATGCTATTAAAGGGCGTTTAAGGAACACATTACCATGTCCTAAATCCAATGAAAATGATGAGGTACTTTTTATATTAGTGACTTAATCTTGCTTATTCCTCATTCATAATGTGTTCCACGATTATTATTTTATATAAACATAACATTTTTGAAAATAAGGGCAATAATAGGGGTTTTGAAAATAATAAATATAATGACAGTTTTACATTTAATGTGGAAGAATGAATGGAAGTAGGACCTAAGCACTATTACTTTATATATATATATATTACTAAAATGTGTAGAATAGCATTTTCAGTAGTCATATTAGCCTTTTTATAGGTATTTGTTGCTGAACTAGTTGTATATTTGCATATAAACTGTCCTAGTAGTACTGTACAGATTAACTACACTCGTGTTGTTGTGAGGAGCGAAAATAACAAGATGACTCACCACAGTTATGATATCTGAAGCGATAAACGTTGGCATGGTCTTTGTACATGGTTTGTGATTAAGAGTTAATTAATGACTAGACATTTATAAACAAGTGTATCCTAACATCTGTATAAACAAAGTGAGAAGCACAGCCACTCACTTCCGTGTTGAGTCCTTTTATCCAGTCGTCGTCCAGCAGATGGCGCCACAATGCAAGTCACATCCACCACACCGCTGTCGAAGCCGGAGAAACGTGTGAAAAGTTCATACATCCAGATATAATACCACCACAGCTAAACCCTATTAGGATTTATATGGAGCTACATATGATGAACGCTTCGCGTGTCAAATAATGATTTAAAATCATTGAAAGTCTTTACATAAACCAAATTCATCAAAATCCCTATAAACACTCCGTTCTTATGACACCGGCCGCTGCTAGATCAGATACGGTTGCGGCCGGAAGTTGGCGATATTTATTAATATTTTTTACTAAATTTCCAATTTATTGTATTTTATTAACGTATACCCCACCCCAACCCTAAACCCAACCGTCACAATAATGTAAAACAGTAGTTGTACCGACTATTATTTTTGTTATTTATTAAATTGCCCAAAAAATTGCATTTTATTAACGCCTACCCTCACCCCAACCCTAAACCCAACCGCCACAGTATTGTAAAAATATTTATTATTGTTATACAGTGTTACAAAAAATGTGCTTTACTGATCGAAGAACTCAAATATTAACTGATATTGTGCATAATATGTATGTGTATATGTATATGTAGTATGTAGATAATATATATTAACTGTTCCGTATTAATACAATCCCAAAATGCATCTGAAACAGCCTTTTCAGTAGGCTAATAAAAAAAGTGACAAAAAGTACTTCCAGCAAGATTGTGAGGTGTGCATAATTTCCCATGAGGCCATATAAGACTTGTGAATGGCAGTGAAGCGAGCCGAAGCAAACAACTGACAGTGGTGGGTCATCATCATGTGATGTAACAACACAACAAATGTGTACATCTATGTTCTTTTCGCTAAACTACACATGCTATACATACAATGTGGTTATTTTTAAAAAGAATCTTTTGAGTATGATATATTACTAATTACTATGATATTACTAAATATATATTAATATAAATATTCTTTTTAAAAATAACCTAATTGTATATATATAATTTTATATATATATATATATATATATTTCTATACATATAC
>CAIGQQ010032566.1:9369076-9381073 GCA_903798035.1 Danio albolineatus
ATCCGGGGATCGAACCAGCGACCTTCTTGCTGTGAGGCGAACGTGCTACTCACGCGCCACCGTGGCGCCCCAGCAAATTTCATAGTGAATATAAACCATTTGATAGATGGCTAGAAGCTCAAGAGTCTCCAAGTGTAATTAAAAAAACATTACCCAGAAGAACAAAGTACAACGTAATGTTAGATAAGAGACAATAAATAGCCTACTATTAAATAAAAAACTAAATAAAGCTTTTATTATTATTATTATTATTATTATTATTATTATTATTATTATTATTATTATTATTATTATTATTATTATTATTATTATTTGTTGCAGTGGCATACAAGAACAAATTTGGGATCTAGAAGAATATTTTAACTGTCAGTTCTTTTTCTTTTTTATTAATATATATTATTTTACGGGCACCACGGTGGCGTATAGTGGGTAGCACGTTTGCCTCACACAAGAAGGTCGCTGGTTCAAGCCTCGGCTGGGTCAGTTGGCATTTCTGTGAGGAGTTTGCGTGTTATCCCCGTGGTTGCACGGGTTTCCTCGGGGTGTTCTGCTTTCCCCCATGGCCAATGCCCAAAGACATGTGGTGTAGGTGAATTGGGTGAGCTAAATTGTCCGTAGTGTATGAGTGTAAATGAGTGTGTATGGATGTTTCCCAGAGATGGGTTGCAGCTGGAAGGGCATCCGCTGTGTAAAACATATGCTGGATAAGTTGGCGGTTCATTCCACTGTGGCGACCCCAGTCTAATAAAGGGACTAAGCCGACAAGAAAACGAATGAATGAATGAATATTCTTTTACTTTAGAAAGAAAATACACAGGCTATAGGACATACATAATCTGAAACACACTTAGGCTAAAGATCTTACATATGATTCTTTATAAGACAATTTGGAAAACTTCTAGGAAAATCAAATGTTCCTGAACATTATAAGATTTTATGTCCGTTTTGATGTTTGGCTTATTGTGTTAACTTGTTTTAGCAAAAACTTTACAGTGAATCATTTGTTCATATGAATCAAGTGACAATGCTTTTGCTCCAGCAGCCTGATTTTTTTCTCGTATAACTTAATGCATATTTTACACCTCTTCAGACAACCAAGAGAAGCTTCTTTTTAACTTTGCTCCACACACCAGCTGTCTTTGTCTGCTGAATTAAACCGTGTCTCCTCAGAGTCACAGGGGAACAGCACAGTTCTCACCTCACATCCCGAGCCACCAGAGGCTTCTGCTGTTCCTTCAAATGTCACAAACACCCAAGGCTCAAAAATTATACATAAGGCTTACATAAGAACATTTTTTTCCATGTCCTGTCCTACATTTTGACCTACATCACAATGTGACGATGATGAAATATGGGGATCCAATATCCCAACCAAAAGAATGTTACTGATCTTGTTTGAAGGCATGGATGAGTCACACCGGCAGATATTTTGCTTTTGAGATCCTCATTTCTCAGGATGTGTTATGCAGCTGGATATTTACTTGAGTTGCAGCATGCAGTGTTTTTATAGCATTGTATTGTGATTGTTAGGGCTGCTGAATGGTTGCTAGGGTGCTCTGCGTGGTTGCTAGGTTTTAGCAAGTGAAAAGTAAAGAATGCACTGCCATGTTAGAAACTGATTGGGTCCCTTCAGTGTTAAATGTCCCGTGAAGTGCTTTGAAATGCCCATTTTTGTTTGAACTGTGATATAATTTCAACCGAAACATTAAAACAGGACAGGATATAGATGCTTCTACTCTTTTAAAAATAGCCAACAGCTTTCATTTTTACCACAGCTCTGCCAATGAGAGCGGTTGAGCTCAAGCGCATCAAATGAAAAGCAAATGACAAGCATCTTCAAACGGGCAGGGCATGTCAGATACAAGAGAGCATTTGATTGGTTAGAAACTGAAACAATTGATCCACTTAGTAGGAACTGACAAACTGCAAGCTTTGAATGTTTATATCCTCTAAAGGCACATTTTGTCACTTTTTTGGTGCACAGTAGCTTATAGATTGCCTTAAGACTAGCATACTGATACTAATATCTAAAAAATCATATGTTGATCTCATTGGGACTTTAATCTTAGTTTTGAATATGTCAATATGACTAATTACTTAGAAAAGTAATGAGACACATTTCTTCATCACAACGCTTTCATGTGCATACCATAACTATAATAATTATTAATAATTCCTTATTTACTTAATTTTCTAGACACTCAAAGCGCTTTACACAATGGGGGGACCTCCTCATCCACCACCAGTGTTCAGCATCCACCTGGATGACGCGACGGCAGCCATATTGCACCAGACCGCACACCACACACCAGCTGATTGGTGGAGAGGAGACAGAGTGATAAAGCCGATTATGATATGGGGATGGTTAGGAGGCCATGATGGACAGAGCATCCTGGCCAGGATGCCAGGGTTAAACCCCTACTCGATTTTCGAAGAACATCCTGGGATTTTTAACAACCACAGAGACCAACCTTGGTTTAACATCTCATCCAAAAGGCAGCGCTCACTGAGCAGTATAGAGTCCCCTTCACTATACTGGGGCGTTAGGACCCACACAGACTGCAGGTTGAGTGTTCTCTGTTGGCCTCACTAACACCACTTCCGGGAGCAACCTAGCTTTTCCATGTGGACTCCCATCCAGGTATACTGACCAGGCGCAGCCCTGCTTAGCTTGAGTGGGCGACCATGTGAGAGTTGCAGAGAGTTAGCTGCTAAACAGTACCTGAATTTACTATAGCTAACTGGTCAAGCTGTAAGTCTGTACATTGAATCACATCAATTCATCCAGCTAAGTTGTTCAAAAACACTAAATCATTCAGAAAATTCTTCTTTTGACCCTGTTTATGTAACTGGTCTTTTCTGCGTTGTGTAAATAAATATAGACTTTTATATATCTTTTTTATTGTCTGTGAAAAACAGTCAGAACAAAAAATTAGCACAGAGACATTCAACCAGCCCTCGTGCTCTGGCTTCATACACATCAAAATTATTTTGTCCTTAAGGTAACAGAGGCGGCGCTCTACATTCATTCATTCATTCATTCATTTTCTTGTCAGCTTAGTCCCTTTATTAATCTAGGGTCGCCACAGCGGGATGAACCATCAACTTATCCAGCATATGTTTTACGAAGCGGATATCCTTCCAGCTGCAACCCATCACTGGGAAACATTCATACACACTCACTCACACTATGGACAATTTAGCTTACCCACTTCACCTGTACCAGATGTCTTTGGACTTGTGGGGGAAACCGAAGCACCCGGAGGAAACCCACACAAACACGAGGAGAACATGCAAACTCCACACAGAAATGCCAACTGGCCCAGCTGGGACTCCAACCTATGACCTTCTTGCTGTAAGGCGACAGTGCTAACCACTGAGCCACCATGTCGCCGGCACTCTACATGTAAAACAATAAACAAATATTAACCCCTTCCATCCTAATATTATTTCAGTGTATCCCGCATTAGTTTAATGTCAGCAAGTGGAGAAATACAATATAACCCTGTTACATTTACACCTGGTGTGAATTATAAAGTGGACGATGTTATAAATAAATGTAAATGATGTTGAAAACTTGCTGACCTTCCTCTATGTCCAGAGGTGGTCTGTAAAATGTATTCAGTCTTATTGATTTTGTAGTGTAAACACTCATGTGGTTGAATGTGTACAACGGCCACAAAAAACACCCACTTCTCTGCTGACTGACCTAATTCTTAAACATTACGTGTTGTGCTGTTGCGCTACAGCCGGACGGGATTTAAACTTTGTCTAATATTGTAAGTTTTGTGTGAAGGTAAAAAAAAGAAGTCCTGATTCTAATACAAACCCAGGGCAATTCAGGCTGTCAGAGCATAAACAAATGCTCGAGCTCTCCTTATTGTTTTCTGTGGCCTTCTTTCTGGTTCATATGCAAATTTTACAAGCTTGTTTCCCAATAGGGTGTCACGGTGGCGCAGTGGGTTGCACAATCGCCTCACAGCAAGAAGGTCCATAGTTCAAGCCTTTGACAGCCAATTTTTTTCAATTTTCAGGACACCCACATGGACGAGAAACCCAACAATCAGGGCGTCAACTGACCCAGCCAAGGCTCGAACCATCAACCTTTTTGCTGTGAGGCGAACACGCTATCCACTGCACCACCATGCAGCCAAACATGAACACAGTGTCTTGTTTTTTAGCATCTTGCCTATATCAAATATTTTAACGAAACAATGTAAAGTTTAAATAAGTTTTGTTTCTTTTATTTTTATTATTATTCTTTTTTTTATTATTATTATTATTATTTTAAAATGTAGCTTAAATGACAACAAAATGATTCAAATGAAACAAAATGAAGAATGTTGTTTTTCCCAACATTCTTCAGATTATCTTCCTTTGTGCTTAACAGAAGAAAGAAACTAAAAGGGGTTTCAAGAGTTCACACTTAGCTGATGATTGATAATAAAGCTGGTTTAGCATGCAGTCCTGGGAGAGAGCCTTGAGCTCAAAAGCTCCTTGAGCCTGGGGCTCCCTCCCGTTTGCAGGGCGAGAGGGGAGTTTGAGCTCAGGTAGATCTCGAGAACCCCCTGCCCTCCTGCTGCTTAAGAATTGCTATGAGGCTATGCTGCTGGTGAAATTTGACTATGGTGCTGATTTGTTTTAGTCAATTTACTTATGTCTCATGTTTTGGACTGTGGGAAGAAACCGGAGGACCCCGGGAAAACCCACGCGAGCATGGGGAGGACATGAACTCCACACAGAAATGTCAGCTGGCCGGGTAGAGACCCGAACCAGAGGCATTCTTGCTGTGAGGCAACAGTGCTGGCCATTGGGCCGCCGTGCTGCCCTATAGAGAAAAAAAGAGGAGGAGAGGGGGTGGAAGGGGGATTATTTAAGACGAAGACGACTAAGGTAAGATGCTTTGGTTATTTATACTAAATTAGCTTGACTCTGGGCCAGCCGTGTCAATCATAAGCGTGTGATCCTCTCGAAATTAGTTTATAACTAAACTTCACTTAGAAGGTGGAGGACCAGTAAATGATGGCAGAACTTTCATTTTTGGGTGAATTATCTTTTTAACAAGCCTTCTCAACACTACGTGCATTCTGTTCAGTTTTACAGTGATATATTTTTAGCACAAAAACGTGTTCTGCACAAACAACCACTAAACCTGACTCAATTGCATCTGCATCCACCATACAACAAATATATTTTGAATGCTAAGTAGAAGATGCTGATTTCAAAGCAAACCACACACGCGCACACACACAGTCTGCTCTTCTCTAATTAGTGGCCATTGTGTGGCACCATATTCTCTCTGATCAGATACCCGCTGGTTCACAGGGCCACTTCAGGGCACACCTGTGAGCAGCTGCAACATGAGCAAACAACACAACGTACTAATGTGTTGCTAAAAGCTGAGATAATTAACCTCATCATCAGGGTCCATCCTGGGAGAAAAACAACTGAAAGAGTGGCCAGCAACCACAAAAGCAGCTGTGAATGAATGCAGCTAAAGGGCTACATTAATATTTGATTCAAATGGTTGTCGTCTCTGGGCTTCGATCCAAACACACGGGCAGCACTTCAGCTTTAGATAACACTTTAGAGATCGTTTTTTATTTATTTTGCCTGTTCTTTCACAGTGTCCTGTTTACGGGGCCCTCTAATGACAGTATAGCTGAAGAAGAACCACCAACCACTTATAGTGCAAGTAAAGGTCATAGCTGCGTCCCAAATGACACACTATACACTATGCACTTATGCACTATGTACTTATGCACTTACACACTCAACAGCATAGTATATGTATGTAGTGCTGTCCAAAAATGGAGCACTAATGGCTTTTTTTACTAGCGGAAGTTCAAACCGTTTCCCTAATGACGTTTGACGGTTGCCAAATTAGAGAAATAAATGACCAAAACTCCAAATAATACCTGGCATGAGTACAACCGCATTCACCATCGGGAGGCGCTATAATCCCTCTCGTAGGAGAATTTTGCTTTCACAGTCCAAAATAAATAAAGTTATCCAACATGTGCGCCCGATAGCTCCGCCTCTTCCGTTACGTGCACGAAGCTCCGGTTGTTGAGTGTGTGAAGTGTCCATCATTACACACTTCATATTACCGGTGGAATGAGTGCATCATCCGGGTAATTAAAGTGCACTTATTATTGTTAGAGTTTTCAGCGTGAACGCACTTATTACACTATTTATACTACAAAAGTGCACAAGTATGCGATTTGGGACGCAGCTAAAGTATCTGTTATAAATATTACTCAAAGTATGAGTAAAAAGTAGACCTTTAAAAAGCACTCAAGAGTTGTGAGTATTAAAAAAAGCTGTGAAAAGCTGATGCCTTTACATGTAATTTGTGGATGTGTGAACGTAAAATTCTGTAGTGCATTTAGTTATTGTCTAGCAGGCACACAACGTCACAAGACATTAATATTAGGTTAGATTTAGGTTGTGATGTCAGGTGACTAAAATTCAGTGTCATTCCAGGATCTAAGCACAATGTTATTCTGATGTCCAAGAACGACGCCAAATGATGTAGATATTTGGTTGATTTTAGGATGTGTTAGAAAATGACCAAAATCAAACGTCAAGCCAACATTTTAAACCGATGTCATATTGAAGTCAGATACTGACCAAAATCTAAGTTCTGATAGATGTCATAGTGGTAACATCCACACAACGCCAAGCTGTAACATCATTAGACGTTGACATTTGGTTGATTTTAGGTTGGACATTGACGTCGACCTGACGTTCTGACGTCAACCCGATTTTCATTTGCAAACAAAATGCAATTCCCCACGACATTGGGGTGCAATGTTAATCTGACATGTTGATATCCTGTGGCTGCTGGGTGTTTAAGCCCATTTCAGTCATCATACAGTAAACATCTGTCATCTACTCATCAGAAACATGCATCTAAACAGTCTCTGGGTCAATGTGTGTAAAGATTTTGGACTTCTTCTTGGACACTTTCAATGCTTTCAAACAGTTTGCTGCAATTGTAAAGCGCCCATGTCTTGAGGTCGTTCATTTTGATGCGAATTACCTTTATATGTGCGATTTGGACAGGAATCACAGGACTGATTTTTCTAATCCCTATAGACAAGAAACAATAAATAAGTGACTGCAGGTTGAAGGAAAGTAGTGGAGTAAAAGTACCGATACAGCAGTAAAAATGGACTCAAAGTACAGTAAAAGTACACTTTTTAAAAACTACCTAGTAAAGTACAATTTCTGAGAAACTACTCAATTACAGTAATTTGAGTACTTGTAATTTGTTACTTTACACCACTGATGACTCTATATCCATAGCTTATTGCTTTATGTCAGTGGTACTCAACCCTGCTCCTGGAGTTCGACCTTCCTGCTGAGTTCAGCTCCTACCCTGATCAAACACACCTGAACCAATTAATTAGGACCTGAACAGCACTAGATAATTACAGGCAGGTGTGTTTGATATGGGTTGCAACTGAAATCTGCAGGACAGTCGATCTCCAGGAGCAGGGTTGGTCACCCCTGCTTTATGTTAACATAGTGTAGAGAGCTTTGCCATATGACTTTTGTGTTAGCCTGTAATTCATATACTGTAATTCACCAAAATACATTATGGCTAATTTGAATTAATTGTTAAAATACATAAATTTACAAATATATATTTATTAGGCATCGACGACACATTTAAAAAAACGTATTGTTAAAAATTATGTCAGTCAGATTGCATCACAGCTGCAGGGGATGGGGATTCACTAATTCACAATCTAATTTCAATCAATCAATAATTTAAACTTTGTTTTGTGTCTATTAAAATAAATCTCTTGCTTAGATCGTGTTATATAATATGTCTATGTACACCTTTTGGTTTGTTTGTTTCCCTGTTCATTGAAGGAGGACTATTTGATACCACACCGCTGCAGCACATCAGTTTCCCAAAGGGAAGCCTTTAAGAAACAATGCATTTGTTTAGTGAATTACTGCTTTTGTCTTCCCCAAAAATTGCAGAGAAGAGCGCAAACACAATGGGTTTTCCAGCTCTTTTTGATTCCCTCTGCTGTTTCATTCTGTCTCCATCTTTTCTGGCTGGCACAATGATCCATGAATGGTCAGCCCCCTAAAAACCCTGTCTTCAAACATGGGCGAGATTGTGACTCACTGCGGTGCTTTTGGCAGGTATTGAAAAGCCGTCTGAAATCCCTCACACAATGTGTTACTCCAGATTAGCAGTTACATGACATTTATGCAGGAATTTAAACATTTGTGTTTGACAAGATAATACAGTTTGAGATTAATCTTAACCTTTCAAGCGTGAAAGTACTGTTGATAGTGTTTGAAAACTATTTGTTTGGTTAATTTATGTGGGGGAAAAAAACAATGGCTTGCATATTTGAGGGGTAGAATGCATCTAAAAGTTGTTGATTTCATATAAAGTTTATTTTATGATTATTTTATGAGTGTCCAGAAAAGTTAAAGCTATATAAAACTATATAAATGTAAGGAATTAATTAATTATGTGTGCCATTATGATTTTTTTTGTTTAAAAACCCAGTTAGCTGCATTAGAGATTGTTTTTGAAATTTAAATTCACTAATTTATAATACAAACGATTGTCTAATTTGTAATAAGTTATCTTTAAATATTAAATAATCAAATTGTTGTTTTTAGTGGTAAAAAGTCGAACTGTGATCAAAATTGACTGGAAGTACCTGTTCATTTGAATTCATTCATTAATTTTACTTCAGCTTAGTCCCTTATTTATCGAGGGTCACCACAGCAGAATGAACCACCAACGTTGTTTTACACAGCAGATGCCCTTCCAGCCACAACCTCATACTGGAAAACACTAATACATTCTCACATTCACCCCAATTTAGTTTATCCAATTCACCTACTGTATAGTGCAAGTCTTTTGGACTGAGGGGGAAACCCACGCGAACACAGAGAGAACATGCAAACTCCATACAGAAATGCCAACTGGCCCAGCAGGGGCTCGAACCAGCGACCTTTTTGCTGTGAGGCGACAGTGCTAACCACTGAACCACCATGTCAGATTCATTTGACCTATTTAGGAAAAATATTAGTTCATAAACAAACACTGTTTCATCCTATAATTAAACAAGTGTTTTTTGAGTGAGTCACTGAATCATTCGTTCAAACTGAAAGTATTATTTTTGAATTGGATTGTAGTAAATAAAATTTTTCAAGAACCTCAAATAAATGACGTGCTTTTTCCATAACTGACAATACCCAGGTAGCAAAGAATTCTGGCCCAGATTTGGCATAAAGATGGCACAGTAGGCATTCATCAGACACAGGCACTGTCTTCGCAGGTATACCAAAGAATTCTGGCTTGGCATAAAGCCGGCACAGCAGGCATATGTCTGGCACTGGCATACAGCATGTGGGCCAAACATGGCCCGGGTTGGCCAGAGGTGGCACCGTCTTATAGGCGGCACTCAAGACTTGGGCCAGATATCAAATGTAGTATTTGGCCCAGATGTTAAAAATGTATATGTGGGCCATGTAAATTTGGCCTATCTTGACCCACTTTCGAAATACATATAAATTATTTTTGAGTAAAAAAAAAATTCTACCAATCAGGACCCTTCGAAAAAAAATCATGGCTATAAAATTAAAGGTTTCATGGGTTTATTAAATTCATTGCAGTCGTGAAATACCAACATATCTGGCCCAGATGTTCAAAACTGATCTGTGGGCCACGTAAGTTTGGCCTATCTTGACCCACATTTAAAATCCTTTAAGTATCCTTTTTTAAATCAAAGAAATATTTCAACACACAGTCATTTCCATCTTCCTTTTTGCATCCTCTAATGCTTCCATTTTAATCCAGAAAACAATCAAGATTTAATTATTCGAATTATTAATCTATTCTTTCCTGTATGCTGCAACTAAATTTAACCCACATAGCAAAATTTCTCTGGCCCAGCTCTGGCCCACACAATCAGCTTAACTTGGCCCACATGCTGCAGTTAATTACGTTACATGACTAAACCAAGTCTGGCTTCCAGACAATGGCCATTCATGTGCCATATCTGGCCCAGCTCAGGCCAGTTATGGGTTATTAACTTGGCTGCGACCTGGGCCAGATATGCTCAATGTTTGGCCCTTTCCTGGAAGCCAGACTTGGTCCAGTCATGTACCATAATTTACTGCGGCATGTGGGCCAAGTTAAGCTGATTGTGTGGGCCAGAGCTGGGCCAGAGAAATTTTGCTATGTGGGTATCTGTTATTAACTCTGTGCTTTATCTGTTCAAGTTTTCAAATCAAATATAGTTATCTACTCCATATAAACTACATAAACGTGAATTTCGACTGCAAGCCTGGATGTTTGTGCTTGCCAGGAAACTAGTTTATGAACTCCATACTCAAATATACAGTATTCATAGTTGTTATGGCAGATGTGTTGAACAGAGATAGTTTTGACAGCGTTGTCATCTGCACACAAAACTTTTTAAAACCTCAAAGGAAAAACTTTTCAGTTTTTAGTGCATCATTGTCATGTATACCCTTACACTTGTGTTTACTCTGTCATTTCAAAACGCTGAATATTTCATCAACTCAGCTTACATACCGCCCTTTGCTCTCTAAATATGACAGCAGACTGTCATTTAGACACCAGAAATAAAATAAAACATCACATCAATACCAAGTCTTTGGCATGCAAACGAATGCTTTCTGACACAGTTCTGCTTCAAATATGGGATAACATATTCCTCCCACTGACATAGAAAAGAGAAAAAATATCATCCGATCTTCTCTTGTGCTACATAAGTAGCACTAATGTTTGATCTATTACAGGAAGTGCCGTAGATAACACCTTAATCCACCATCACAGGTCTGCAAAAGGACCAAAGAGTTTCTAAATTGAAACATCCTCTCGCCCTGAGCTCCTGCTGAAGGGCTTCACGTCACTGCGTCAAAGCATAGTATATTAGTGCTGAAGATATGCTTGATAGCAGCTTAACAGATAATCACCCCAGTTACCTGTTCCCAGTATCCGGCCCTACAGAAATCATTGTGTGGAATTGAATGGGCCAAGGATAGTTGATGCACTAAACTGGGTTTATCGGTCCTGTCATAAAACAAGGGCGACCATTAAGCACTAACAGGTTGACTTTAGATGCATAAAGCTTCCTCTCACTCACCCTACAGGCAGGAGTCCAATTTTAGCTGTCTGTGGAACACTGACTGTTTAAAATATGAAAACATGGAGCAAATTTTTTTTGACCAATTTCATGCTCTGGAAACTGTCCCTGAGCAAGCGTGCTTCTGTAAAGCTTCGTCCAAAAGTGAGTTTTCCTGAAGGACCGACTCTTTAAAAACCAAATGTTTGAAGTCTGAGATCAAAGGCTTGTGCTCAGGCGATCATTATTTAATCAAAGGAACTGGTTTTTCACTATACAGTTAAAAATTAGATGAGTTATACAACCCAACTATCAGTAAAATTATCCCAAGGCCAAAAGACAAGCTTGTTGAGTAAAAAAGCTGAACGGGAGCAGATCTGTAGCCTGAATTTTTCACTTTGCATATTTTAAGGTCATTGCACAATTGCTTGTTCTCGGCAGATTCAAGCGCTTAGATATTCAAGATGTTTCATACAGCTATAATAAGCACGTCTTTTGGTTTCCAGTGGCCTTGTCCTACTCATGTGTCCCAGCTGTAATTTGTTTGCACATCTGCCTTGGGCTTTCTTGCCCTCAGCACGCTCTTCACTTCACTTATTTACTTTAAGGCCTTCACCTGGCCTCCATTTTGACTTTGCTGCTGATGCCCTGCCGCAACACCATTTCTAACTTTATGCTCAGGTGTTGAAAAGCATAGAGAGACGCATAGAGTGTATGATTGGGGAAATTACAGGCAGCATTCTATCTATCTATCTATCTATCTATCTATCTATCTATCTATCTATCTATCTATCTATCTATCTATCTATCTATCTGTCTGTCTGTCTGTCTGTCTGTCTGTCTGTCTGTCTGTCTGTCT
>CAIGQQ010032566.1:9381933-9413770 GCA_903798035.1 Danio albolineatus
TGTACATTTTTGTATTTCCAATGGTTGAAAAAAGTAAGTTGCCATTTTTGCAATGTTTATAAATATAACATATTTTATATATGTAAAATTCAAACTTGTATGACATATGCAGTTGATGTCAGAATTAAATGCCCTCCTGAATTATTAGCCCTGTTTATTTTTTCACCAATTTCTGTTCAACAGGGAAGATATTTTTAAACACATTTCAAATCCTAATAGGTTTAATAATTAATTTCTAATGACTAATTTCTTTTATCTTTGCCATGACGACAGTACATAATATTTTACCAGCTGTTTTTCAAGATACTAATATTTAGCTTAAAGTGCGATTAAAAAACTAAAACGGGTTAATTAACTAGGAAAATCTTTCATTAACAATGGTTAATTCTGTAGACAATTGAAAAACAATATTGCTTAAGACTGCTAATAATATTGATTTAATTTCTAAATTATTATTAATCGAAATAAAAACATGTAAGACTTTCTCCAGAAGAAAAAATATTTTTGAAAATTCTGCGAAAAAATGTCTTGCTCTATTAAAAATCATTTGTTGTTTTCAATATTTGAAAAAGAAACAAAATTCACAGGAGAGTGAATAATTCTGACTTCAACTGTATGTAATTTGCATATTACCTTGTGTGACATTTCTATATGGGGCAGATGTGAGAGAATACAAACTCCATCAGGAAACGGGGAAAAAAACGCTTCTGAGAAACCAGGTTTTCCTCTAGCCAAGTGAACAGACATGTAATGGTAAGAATAAGCTTTTTTGTATAGATGAAATGGATTTAATTAAACACATACACCATGTATCACCAGTGAATTATTGAGTAATTGTACAAATCTTTACAGTCTGTCTCTTGCCTTCTTTGTTCTGCTCATGAGAGTCTCTCAGGAACGGCCCTCACTCTTCCCCAGGTGCTCTGACCTAGTTGAGAAAAACCTCCTGAATTCACGGGTCATTTTAACACTCGTTTTTCATCACCACTGTCAGGTCTCACCGGGAAAGAGAACAGCTTGACCAGTGTCCTTGGCTTCATAGAAGAAGGATTTCCTGTTTGTCAGGTAAACGGATGATTTTACAACCATTAACCATTAAGAAATTGCTGCAGCCCAGAACAATGGACAGATTCTTATAAAGATGAATACAAATTTGATAAAATGTTTTGATAAATTCATGTTATAGATCTGTTTGTCAATAATCTGAGTGAATATTTCATTATTTTAAAAGATTTTACCTCCACGAGTCTACAAGAAGGTCACTGGTTCGAGCCCCGGCTGCGTTAGTTGGCATTTCTTTGTGGAGTTTGCATGTTCTCCCTGTGTTCGAGCGGGTTTCCACCGGGTGATCTGGTTTCCCCTACAGTCCAAAGACACGTGGTATGGTTAAATTACATAAGCTAAATTGGCAGTAGTGTATGTGTGTGAATGCATGGAACATATGCTGGATAAGTTGGCGGTTCATTCCTCAGTGGCGACCCCTTATTAATAAAGGGACTAAGCGGAAAAGAAAATGAATGAATGAACATGCATATTTAAATAAACATGCTGCCTATAGCGCAGACTACAATGCAGATATGTCGTGGGACCACAATGTTTTTTTACTTTTATTTTTTTTTGGTTTGTTTGTTTTAATTTTCTGGTCATACAGCATCTCGTTGTTTGTATCGTTTTAGTTCTATGAGTTACTCGTTGCGAACATGGCATTACAATAAGGTTATTTAACATCAATACTTAAATTAACATGCTGCAAATAGAGCAGACCACAATGCGAATGTATCATGGGACCACAACGTTTGTTTTTTTGTCTTTATGTCCTGGTTGTTGTTTGTATATTTTTAGTTCTTTGAGTTACTCTTACGAACATGACATAAAAATGACGTTATTTAATATTAGTATTTAAATAAACATGTTGCAGGCGACACAGTGGCGCAGTAGGTAGTGCTGTCGCCTCTCAGCAAGAAGGTGTGCTGGTCCGAGCCTCAGCTAGGTCAATTGGCATTTCTGTGTGGAGTTTGCATGTTCTCCCCGTGTTCGCGTGGGTTTCCTCTGGGTGCTCTGTTTCCCCCCACAAGTCCAAAGATATGCGGTACAGGTGAATTGGGTAAGCTAAATTGTCCATAGTGTATGTGTGTGAATGAGAATGATTGGATGTTTCCCAGAGATGCGTTGCAGCTGGAAGGGCATCCGCTGCGTAAAACAAATGCTGGATAAGTTGGTGGTTCATTCTGCTGTGGCGACCCCGAATTAATAAAGGGACTAAGCCAAAAAGAAAATGAATGAATGAATGAATAAACATGATAGTACAGACCACAATGCAAATGTGTCGTGGGACCCCAATGTTTGTTTTTTTGTTTTAATGTCCTGGTCGTACGGCATCTTGTTTGTATATTTTAAGTTCTGAGAGTAACTCTTGCGAACATGGCATTAAAATAGCATTCAATTCAACATTATTCATGAAATTCACCAGATTATCAGGCCTAAAAATATACAAACAAACATTGTCGTCAGCCTGATGTTGAGTTCTGACATCAACTCGATTTTCATTTCCAAACAAAATGCAACATCCCCACGACATTGGGGTACAACGTCAATCTGACGTGATGTTGACATCCTGTGCCTGCATTCATACTGTACCATAATACCATAGAAACTACATAGCAACATGCTACTGTAAAAAACAGAAGAGTATCTTATGAACATAATACAATCTGGATAATAATATTAAAATAATTATTTAATAGTAGAAGAAGAGATTAATAGCTCTAGCCAGTTTTAATTAATTATTTATTTATTATTATTATTATTATTTTTGGAGGGTGGGAAGAGAGATGCGGGGATTAGGGGATGGGGGGACGGTTTAGTTTATGTCTTCATTATTGCCTAAAAATGCTTCGGAAAAATAGCAGAACTGAAAAATTGTGTAGGAATTAATGCACTTCATAGCAACATCCTGGCAACCATCCATTGTATATGCTACCATCGCTGCACATTTCACTTATTTTCAGGGAATGTAAACTCTAGCAGTGTACTAACTTTGTTTATTTCTAAAAATCTTTGGGGTGATTTTTCAGACAGTACTATGGAGATTTGGATAGTGTTTCCAAGATGTGACGCGAAAATTGCTAGACCCTGCTGACAGTTGTTCCAGACATTATTCTGTGCTCAGTCAAAACAGTCTGAGAAGGAGCTTCTCTTATTAACTGAAGTCTGAGCTTTCCGGGGTGGTAGAGCCAGATAAAGGAGCTTGTGTGACTGAAAGAGCAGCTTTTAGAAAGCAGAGGTAACGTTCCCCTTCTCAGCACTGAATTTCCTTTATATTTAATGTGTCAAAACAACAAAATTAGGGATTCTTCTTTTATTTCCTTTTACTGTTTGGACAAACCAGACATGCATAGCAGATGGCTTTAAATGCACAGTTGAATAGTTTGTCGTTAGTATGATTTTTATTTTATGTTTTTGACAGAAATCTCTTAAGCTCACTAAGTCAAAGCCCGTATTTACAATTAAAATAAAAAATAAAATAGTAAAAATTCTGAAATATTTCCAAACTGCAAATATTTTATGTTTTCACGATGTAAAAGTAGATTATTTTTATATTAATCTTCAGCATCAGATCAAATTATTGCAACATGTTTATTGGAAAATACACTGTAAAAAAAGTCAAGACAACAAATACTTCTAACTTGTTCAATTTGTTTAAGTCATGCAAAGTTTAACTTAATCTTTTTATTCTGAGTTTGTCTGATGTAAGTTAAGTGTGTGCACTGTGTATATTTATGCATATATTATTTATTCATTCATTTTCTTTTCAACTGAGTCCCTTTATTAATCTGGGGTCACCACAGCGGAATGAACCGCCAACTTATCCAGCATATATTTTATGCAGCGGATGCTCTTCCAGCGGCAATCCATCACTGGGAATTGCATATATTTAAAATATATGTGTGTGTGTAACACATGCATATTATCCTTCTGAGACCCAAAGAGAAAAAAAGTCTTTTTTTGTAGTTTTTTTGTGATTTCCTTCATCCTTTGGGTTAAAAAAAAATCTACAATTTAGAGTTTTTACGTTTTGTTTTTATTTTTAATTTTACAGCATGTCCAATGTAGTGGACAACAGGACCATTTTAGTTTGAAATGACAACCAACAAAACTATATAGGATATGGCTGTAAAGGGAAATTTATCCAACATTAATGTAACAAAAACAAAACAAAAGCCATTTTTTCCTTTTATATTGAAACTCCTGGAAGAGTTTAATCTGAAAAAGAGGCGAACTAAAAAAAAACAAAAAAAAACAAAAACAAACTCAACATAAAAACAATTTAAAACTTCTGCAATTCCTTCTTCTACTTCAACAACTTCTTGTATGTTACATTTAAATTCATCCTCATCTCTCTCCTCATCTGACAGCTCTAAGTCAGAGTCTCCCTCAACTAAAAAATCCTAAAAAATCCTCTCTGCTTCAGTCCTGCCTCCTACAACATGCAATCATTAATTACATTAAGATGGTCCTAGTGTCCACTATAGTTGACTTTTTAAAAAGGATGATATTTTGAAACACAAACAATTTAACAGCTTTGAAAGATAAATGTATTGTTCATGATACTTTAAAAAACAAATACATATGTAATAAAATTAAAAATAATAATTTAAAAAAAAAACATTTAAAAAGCTAAATTTTACATATCTCTCTCCTTCCCATAAAATTTGTATGCCGGCCATTTTGGATGCAGTGTAAGAAGTGGTTCCTAGCATGGCAGTCAATCATATGACATATCACTAGAAAGCCCGGGATGTCCTCTGCACAGCACAACAGAGTAGAGTAGCTCAAAAAATTCATGAAAACACAATGTCCACTACAGAGCACACAAGTCAATAACCGGGGTCTCAGGAGGATTTATATAATGCACACACTCATATATTGTTTCAAAACCAACTTTTATTTTGGATGTGATAAATAGGGTGTCACGGTGGCACAGTGGGTAGCACAATCACCTCACAGCAAAAAGGTCGCTGGTTTGAGCCTCGGCTGGGTCAGTTGGCATTTCTCTGTGGAGTTTGCTTGCTCTCCCGTGTTCGCGTGGGTTTCCTCCTGGTGCTCCGGTTTCCCTCACAGTCCAAAGACGTGTGGTACAGGAGAAATGTTTAAGCTAAAATTGTGTATGTGTGTGAATGAGTGTGCATGGATGTTTCCCAGTGATGGGTTGCAGCTGGAAGGGCATCCGCTGTGTAAAACATTTGCTGGATAAGTAAGCGGTTCATTCCGCTGTGGCGACCCTTGATTAATAAAGAGACTAAGCCAAAAATCAATGAATAAATAGTGAATAATCTTTGCCCAGCACTATTAGTTTGTTACTGTTTGTCTATTTGCATGTGTTTTCTTAACATTCAGTGCATTTGAGCTCTCTCGGCCACCGTATAATTAGCTTTTGATCAATTTTATGTTTCTATTTATTTTCTATGTCTGAACTGTAGTCTTTTTTTGGCAAATCTAGCAATCCACTGTGATTTACCATGCTTAATGCTTCTATTTTGCAAACTGTATCTTTAAATTTAAAAAAAATATATGCATAACTAATTATTTTCCGAACCAGAGTCAGTAACTGTAAGCATTATTACCCAAAATGCCTTCCCCTTAGGTCTTTTTTTTTTGTTCTTTCAGCTCACATACACTAGGCATACACACAGACCTGTAAACACACTCACAAATGCAGCTGGACAGACAGCGCGGTCTAATTACACACAGGCTGCAGGACTCACATCTGAATTTCTGAAGCCGGGAAGACAGGTTGGGGAAACGTCAGTCACCATAGGGAATAGACACAGCCCATATCTGGAGATCAAACACATTCAAATGTACCCTATATATAGCTCAACCAGGGCATGTAGAGGCTGTTTTCCTCCAAGATGAATCAAATCCAGATGGGTTTTGTGAATGTAGTTGCATCACTAAGAATGAAGAATGAGCTGTGTGTTTTCCAAGGTGTGGGAAATGCAGACGGGCGGAATCCATAAGTAACACAGAATGATATGGAATTAGACATAAAAGGACTGTTCATATGATCATATTCTGCCTTGAACTGGTCTCTGTGAATATTAAAACTGAAAAAAATACTTTAAATATGAAGTCTACATGTGGTTTAGACTAGTCATGGATAGGCCTGTCACGATATCTATTTTTCGCTGTATGATATATTGCACCAAAATATATTGCGATAAACGATGTTATTGTCATTTTAAGACCATTTTAGGCCACTCTTTATATAATGCCAGAATGGCAATATAATAGCATCATAATGCAAGTACACTCTTCAGAAGAACACATAATATTTTGTTCTTAATAATATTTAATTTAATTTAGTCATTTTAATAATTTAATGATTGGGCATTGGAATCAGATTGTGAAAACGCATATCCAAAACAAATAATAATAAATGTTAACAATAAAAAATAAAAAATGCAAGGTAAAGAGTAACAGAGTCTGCGATATCAGATACCAGATCTATTTTCAGTTGTCAGGCACCCACATCAAAATATACTTCATTTATTTAAGGTAAATACTATAGTGTTTTTTTTTTACCATACTGACACTGACACCTCCAATAGAGATGGAGATGTAGCACAATCAGCTAAAATGTTGCAAGAATTGTTTTTTACATATGGGCGATATATTTTGCATCACCAAAAGTCATTGAGGACATGTCCATGTATTGTGCGATAAGTCGATATATTGATTATTGTGACAGGCCTAGTCATGAATAAAAATTATAACAATATCTTTAAAAAATATATAAGTGCATATATAAAATAATTATAATATACAGTGCTCAACGTAATTGGGTACACTCCATTTTGAAAATTAATATTTTTATCCATTTCTCACCGCTTCTATGTTTACAAATACAAGCGCAGCTTTTTTGAGGTCATTTCTTGTTAATGATGTCAGAATTTACTGGAATTTTGGAGTGGATGTGTGAATAGTCTTTCCCGAAAAAATTCCGGAATGTCCTCACCTGTGTGAACAGCACTTGAATATATCGGTAAAGTTGTTCCGGTAATTTTCCAGATATGTGAAAAGGGCTTTGAGTGTAAAGAACCCTAACCCTAACCCTAACCCTAACCCTAAGCCTTGAAATAAAATTTATTGTTTTTATTATTATTATTATTAATAATAACAACAACAACAACAATAATAATAAAAGGAAACATTTTCTTCTATTATATAATAAAGAATGAAAATATTATAATAAAAATACTAACGTTTATAATGTAATTATATTATATAAATTATGTAAAATAATGATAAAATGTTATTAAACTGTTTCATGATTTTCATGAAAGAGAAAAAATAAAATGAATTTTATAGGCGCATAAGAATTAGTTTTGTTTTCTCATATTCAAGATTTTATTTTTTTTATTTTTAAAGAAGGATTTATGTTTATTAACATTTTTTGCATTCCCTGCTGTTTTCCAGCTGAAAAAGATCCACTAATGACAGAGATGGAACAATGGGACTCATTCTTTGCATACAAAGTGAGATAGAGTCCCTATTAAATCTTCCTCTAATCAAAATGGCCATCAATGACTGGCTTTGAGCTTCCTTAAGGTATCTAAGCATCTTTACCGCTCAGCAGTTTCAGCCAGTACCCCATAAATGGGCCTGTTAGGAGAACCGACAGCACCATTTAAGGACTTCACTTTCAGTCTGATATTCGCTGGGAGATCGAGAGAGGAGGTATTCTTGTTCATTTGGAAAGTTTTCAAAAGGCACAAGAGATAGAAATAGCACAAATCCCGCATATCTCCAGGCTGTGGATTTAGCGTTCAGCTTGGATTCAGTGGATTTATTAGGACAGCGAGACTGGTAATGTCTTTTTCACAGACACAGAGGCTTTTCTGCTTCATTTAAATCGACAATTTTACATATTTTCCATCCCATGAAAACAATCCGTTGCTAGGTCACTGCTATACGCATGCAGCCAACATGGAGTTAGTGTGGTTGCTAGGGTTTCATGGATGGATGATGGGTTGTTATAGGGAATTACTTAGTGGTTGCTAGGTAGTTGCTATGATGTTATAGTTACAAGGGCGTCCTGGGTGATTGCTAGGGCATTGTTGTGCTTTTACTAGAGTCTATTAAGTGATTGGAAACCAAAAGATTAATGCAAGCTGAAAATCTTTGGCTGAAAAGGCTAATGCTAACATTTCCTGTCTGCCAGTACATGGGTAAAGTCTAGATGGGATACAGCTGTGGATACTCACATCAATATAGCAGCGTTTTTGTGACACTGTATAACAATAATTGATTTATTTTTTCATTAATGCGAGGGTCGGGGTACAGGTAGACGTTAATGAAATACAATTTAATGGGTAATTTAATAAATGGCATGAATAATTCTTGTCAATGGTGACATGGTGGCTCAGTGGTTAGCACTATCGCCCCATCTAGGAGGTTACTGGTTCGTGTCCCGACTGGGCCAGAAGGCGTTTCTGTGTGGAGTTTGCATGTGTATGGGTGTTTCCCAGTACTGGGTTGCAGCTGGAATGACTTTCTGTGTGTAAAACATATGCTTCTTGTTAATTCCCAGCTGCAGCTGTATCCCTTCTAGCAACAACCTTGTACATAAGAGACCAGAGAGTGTTTTATTAAAGGGTGTCAATGCAGGAGAGGTGTTGCTATCCTGAATAAACAACTTTTGTGAGGGACTACCTTATCCTTTAATGAATCTGTTTGCTAATCTTTACCATGTTTTAGCTGCTTGTTTTAAGTAAATAGCTATTATTACTAAGTAGTTAAATGAATAGTTACAATTTAACAAGGAAGCCATAAAATAAAACTGCTGTGCTGTTACTAGCGTGTCCTGGTTGGTTGTGTATTTCTTGTGTATTTCTTAACGGTTGGCAGGGAGTTGCTATGCTGTTACTAGAGCATGGTTATATGATATGTATATATTGTTGTGTGGTTACTAGGGTGCACCAAGTGGTTGCAACCCAGGCTCAATCTGAAAACGTACCCCTACATTTCTGGAGAGCACCAAATACTTCCTAGGAGTTACGTTTGTTACCTTTTTGCTTTTTTTCGCGAATTCACCAGAGGTCGCTGTGTTCGCTTTTTCAGATCTCAAATTTCTCTCGCAAGTGCTATAAATCCACCAGAGGATGGTTTCGACTGACTGACTAACTAATCGACGGACCCACTCTCCTCCTTCCCTTAACCCAACCAACAGTGTTTTCAAAAGCATTCCATAATAAAAAAGAAAAGCCCTCGTGCCAGCCAGATTTTTACCACACGTTTTCAGATTTACCACATTCTTACCCTGTTATTTACATGCTTATTTTATTTTTCGGCTTGTGTTTTTGTCTTACCTGCTTTCTCAAACCGTTCTTCGTCAGACTCAAACCCTATTGTCGCGGTCAATGCAGAGGTAAGCGGTCAGTTGGTAAGTGCGAAAACAAACAGTGTCATAGCGCCCCATAGCATTCATTTTAAAGACAAAATGCAGCCATACGTAACTATGCATACATAATTTGCAATCTCCAGAAATGTGTGTAGGGCTACGTTTTCTGTTGAAACAGTAGGTGGGGCATTGCTTTGTCATTACTAGAGTGTGCTGGGGGGTTGCTGAGAAATTGTTGTGTAGTTACTTGGGTGTACTTGTTGGTAACTACGGCATTACTATGTGGTTGCTAGGATGTCATGGATGGTCACTAGAATGTCCTTGGTCATTGCTACATGGTAGAGTATATTATCTCTCGGTTCCACAAAACACACTAATTATGATCAAATGGTTGCCATTCACATCAGGTTAATTTGTTTGATTCCCCAACTCTCAAAAGCCACATAATATGGGTTTGTTCATTCAATAGTCCCTTTACATTATAGGGAGCGCTCCTATGATGTAGAGCATAATGAAATAAGAGGAAAGTCCGAAATTCAACACACAAGCGGTTGCAATGCATGTTATTATATCGGCTAGTATATATCTATATCGGCCACTAATGAGCACTTGTAAAAGAATCATAATATGATGGATAATCACTAGTCTCCCTATAAATAAAGCAGGAAAAGATGCTTGAAAATAAAGAAAACAAATTCCTTTTATGTTGTTACAATACATTTAGCTGAATGGACATTTAAAGCTTGTTATCAATCTGCCAATGTCATGTTTGGTCAAATAATGACATTTTTCTGCAGTGCGAATCATTGAGCCCAGTGGAGCGACTGATTCTCTATAAGCTTTTAAGCTCTGAATGTCTCGCTGCTACTGTTTCTGAACAATATGCCAAATAAGCCATGCTTCTTTGAGCAGACCTGTTGATCTTACAAGGTCATAGCAATCTTCAGGCCATTTGTGATATTTTAAAAGGATCAACAAGTATGCACATGGAAAAGTGGTGCTCAGATTTAATTTAACCCCAAAGGTCTGCTTAAAAACACAACCCAAATGGAAAATTGGGGCATAGATTTTATTACATACCCTGAAATGGAACAGTAAAAACTATAATTGCGTTACAAACGATAACAAGAGGAACAGAAAAGATATGTAGCCATTTTGAAAAATCAGTGTATCCCACATTAATTTGCAGAGACAGTCTGAAGTCATTAGTAAAAATGTGTAAACACTGTAGCTATTTGAGCAGCATTGCAACACTGATTCAACCAATTGCATGAATTTGGGGCGGGGCTACACTATGGAAAAGATTGGGATACCTGTCTGACTCGAAATACTTGATTGTTGCTATTACGCTTTTGTGCCACTAGTGGTAGTGTCACGATCACCAGTGATCTAATATCCAGAGATCGCTGGTACACACACATATCTCACAAGAACTACAAATCCACCATGTTTATGAACTATACCCTCAGGCAGGCAGCAAACACTCGTTGATAAGTTGAACAGGCATGGATCAGTGGCAGGCAGCGTAAGTCAATGTGAAGAGAATAGCAAAGGGTCTGGGCAGGCGACGAGAAGGCAAGGTCAATATCAGTCCGGGTCAGCAACAGAAGATCAAACAGGAATCGCCTGAGGATGTAGTTCATAAACATGGTGGATTTGTAGTTCTTGTGAGATATGTGTGTGTACCAGCGATCTCTGAATATTAGATCGCTGTTGATCGTGACATACAGAAGTCACATACTTCGATTTTTAAAATAAGTCTTAAACATTTTATCCCCGAGGCTCAGTGTCAAGTTGTAATTGTTATAATACACAATAACAATTCATTTTTACAACCGTTTTCTGCTTTTGATAAATGATTAAGTTTGCTTTACTTCTTTTTTTGCTGTTGCTGTCTTTAAAGTTGACATGAAATCAACTTTCTAGATGCACGTAACTGATCTTATTGGGAACGATATACCATTTATATATGCACTACCTGAAAAAAGTCTTGTCGTTGATCCCAGTTGTAAGAGCAACAAATAATAAGTTGACTTCTAGTTGATCATTTGGAGTGGCAGAAGGTAGATTTTTCTGATGAATCATCTGTTGAACTGCATTCAAATCATCACAAATACTGCAGAAGACCTATTGGAACCCAGATGGATGCAAGATTCCAGCCTGATCTCACGAGAAAATGTAAGCATTTTACGTTTTGCCAGTTTAGTGGCTAATTCGTAGTGGCTAATTCGAGTTCAGTCGTACTATAATGAATGATTTAAAAAAGGAGGCGTGGCACCCAACCCCACCCCTAAACCCAACCGTCATTGGTTGATGAGCAAACTGTACTAAATTGTATGAATTAGATCGTACGAATTCATACGAATTAGCCACTAAATCAAAAGTTACGAATTGCCGTGAAATAGCGTTGAAGATTCTCACAAATATCAGTCAAGTTTGGTGAAGCAAAAATTATGGTTTGGTGTTACCTTTAGTATAGGGGCGTGCAAGAGTGGATGGCAACATCAACAACCTGAGGTATCAAGACATTTCTGCTGCCTATTACATTGCAAAACACAGCAGAATCTTCAGCAGGATAGCGCTCCTTCTCATACTTCAGCCTCCACATCAAAGTTCCTGAAAACAAAGAAGATCAATGTGCTTCAGGATTGGCCATCTCAGTCAGCAGACATGAATATTATTGAGCATGTCTGGAGTAATATGAAGGAGGAGGCACTGAAGATGAATCCAAAGAATCTTGATGAACTCTGGGAGTCCTGCAAGAACGCTTTCTTTGCCATTCCAGATGACTTTATTAATAAGTTATTTGAGTCATTGCAGAGATGTATGGATGCAGTACACCAGGCTCATGGGAGTCATACACAATATTAATTATTTTTCCACTACACCATGACTTTATATTCTATACTGTACAATATTTCTGTTAAGTGACAAGACTTTTGTCTAAGCAAAGTCAGACCTTACTGTCCTAATTAAATAATAATTAAAAATCAAAGCATGATCATATTTTATTTTGGTAAAATAAGCGTATTCTAGAGGCCTTTGTCTTTCATAAACCATTTCTGATACCAAATGATCAACTAGATGTCAAGTTATTATTTGCCGTTCCTAAAACATGGATAGGCGACAAGACTTTTGTCAGGTAGTGTATTCATGTTTAAACATTTTTGACATCTTAAATCAAAATGTCAAACTGACCTTTCAATGAAATGACTTCTTTCTAATCATTTATTTCAGATTCCTAAAATAGTTTTAAATAGCCTCTTTAAATTCTGCTTCTTTTTTTGCAAGCACAGAATCAGGTCAACCTCCATCAAATCCGTTAGATAGAAATAAGTGCCTACGCTGTTTTTTTATTCTTTTTATCACTAATTATTTTCTCTTGTATATGTGTATCTCAGGTGTCACTACTTCTGTTACATTGCAAAGAAATGCGCCCTTTGGATGTATAATGAGCACCAACTCCAGGTATGTGCTACTGGTAATACGGTTTTAGACACTTTGCCATTCTGCATTAGGTTGTTACCAGATCGCAAAGTTAATCCCAAGGTATACTTGAGATTTTACTCATTTGCTTGTGTATGGTGTATGTGATTTTGTGCAGAAAGCAAATACATGTTTTTTTCTCAAGCCCAGAGTACACTTTGCTTTTTACACTTACATGACGGTTCGCATACAGTGGATGTTATGCAGATTTAATCACTAAAATAGTATGTGCATTATGTATGTGAATGGCCCAGTTTTTATAATGAACATGGCATGCAGCTCACACATGCTCTTTGAATTGTTTTTGCACTGCTTAGTTTCACTAGAAGTGTTCTTCAAAAACGCTGATCTGGGGTGTGTTTCTGAAAACCATTGTTTTAAGGTCGCAATTCCATCGTTACAAACATAGTTTATTGATTTAACGTTTCCCAAATCCGTCGTTTAAACGAACATTCGCAAACTGCGTCGCAAACTTGGGCAAATCTCTGGAGCTGTAGTTAGAAACATAGTTCCTGGATGTGTTCTATTCCCAGTTATCCCCCCTATGCCCTATTAGAACATTTAAACTTGAAATTATTATTTTAAAAAAAGCATTACTTATTAAGAAATGTAGCCTACTGTATATGACGGGCCTGTTGGTTTGAACATTTCTGCAGTGGTTTGCATGTGTCAAATTGTAAAAGTACTTTTCAAAAAATACAAAATAATTACACGACATCCTACTTATTATTATTATTATTATTATTAATAATAATAATAATAATAATTATTATTATTATTACATTATTATTATTATTATTAAAGAAGGATTTTTTTCATTTCCTAATAAAAAATAAATATAACATTTTATTTCTTATTAAATAGCCTAATTATTTATTTATTTATTTATTTATTTATTTATTTATATGATTTATATATGATATTACAATATTTGTTAGCTTTTCTAAGTAATATTATGTTTTAGAATTGAATCTGTAATGTTCTCAATAATATTTTGTAAAGGAAACACAGGCCCTGTATGTGCCGTTTACGTATATTTCAGTTAAAATATAAAACGTGTGCATGTTTTTACTAAAACTAATATTGGATATTTGGATTTGGATATTGGATATTTTTTTAAATGCGTGTGCGTGTAAAACAATATAATTTGCACAAAGAAATTATAGGGTTCTTCTCTAAAGAAGTAGTTACTCCGCCCCGTTTAGAGCAGCATTATGGGCGTTTTACGTTATAACTAAAGTGGTTCAAACGATGGATCTGCGACAGAGAAACTACAGGGTTTGGGAAACACTTGTCACTACATCGTTCTTTTCCCAAACAATGCATCGTACTATGATAGCTCAGCCACGAGTTACGACGTTTGGGAAACGCACCCCAGGTCGGTTGGCTAGGAGTTAGAAGAACAACACACTACTGAAGATGACAAAAACAAAATATGTGCATTGGCAAGCACTTGTGTGAGCGGACGTGTTTGGGTTAATGAAATACAGGTGTCTGGAGATGAGTATAAAGACATTCTTATCGAACATAACTTTTGGAGAGAGAAAAAACAGACACCTGATGAGGATGAATTGTTCTACTGCATGTTTCAAACACCTGTGTTCACGCATTCTGTCAAATATACTTTAAAAGGCTTGTGTGGACTGTGTGCATACATATACACGAATTAAGCATACATAAAGTATACTTTAGGCTTAACAGTGAACGTTCTGCTCACACAAGTTCTTTGAACTGTTTTTGTTCTACTTTGTTCGTCTACTCTTGACTTGACAGTTGTTTCACAATTTGAATAGAAACAGAGGGGATGTGCATTGTATGGATAAAAACCCAAGTATACTTTGAGCTTTACAGTGTGTCCTAACTACATGTGATCAGGTAAAATTCCAGTGAGAAGCAATTTGGCTGTCCGCACTGAATGCAACGCGGCATGACAGGAATATTTAAATACCAGCCATTCATTTAAATACCAGCCACTTCACTCCAGATGAAACGATAAGGGTTCAATCAGGGTTCGCCACAGTGAAATGAACCGCCAACTTATCCAGCATATGTTATTACGCAGCAGATGCCCATCCAGCTGCAACCCATCACTGGGAAACACCCATACACTCTTGCATTCACACACATACACGGGCCAGTTTAGCTTATTCAACTCACTTGTGGGGGAAAGCGGAACTCCCGGAGGAAACCCACATCAACTTGGGGAGAACATGCAAACTCCGTACAGAAATGCCAATTGACCCAACCAGGGCTCAAACCAGGGACCTTCTTGCTGTGAGGTGACAGCGCTACCCACTGCGTCACTGTGTCGCCCTGTATGATAAGGGTTATAATCTAATTAATACATTAAACCTCTTTAAAAATATGTTAAATATTTTTAACAATACAGAACATAGGCTACTGAGTGGCTGTTGTTGGTTTGCAGTTCTGAGTTTCATTTTCAAACCGTTAGCTAATTATTTTATTTTCAAGATCCGAGGTGAATTATCTGCTGCTGCTTTCAGTAATATGGCAATAAATGTCACGTAGCATTGTGTTCAAACTCACATCAGTAGCATTTAACACTGAATAAAGCATATAATCTGTTCCTGAGGTAATCATTGTCAATGTTGTCCATGCTGTTGTTCAGGTGTAACGTCGCAAAAATAGGAAGCATTTCTCACTTACTCGCTTTCCCTCAGCTTAGTCCCATATTTATCAGGTGTCGATACATCGAAATAAACAGCTAATCACTCTGACATATGTTTTATGCGCCGGACATCATTCTAGCCGCATAGAAAGCATTTCTAAAATGGAAATTTTGTGTGTCACCATCAGAAATGATTAGGACAAAAGCTTGCTTTTACATGGAAAAGAACGTTTTTATTCAACCTAGGCTATTTGTTGATACGTACCCAGGTCTACATTTCAGGGAATCATGAAATATGTACCCAGAGACACGTCTGCTTGCTTTCCTAAATTCATCAGAGGCCACTATATGTATATTTTTGATAATCTTAATTATCTTTGATAATTTGCGCGTCCTCTTCTTGTGTAAATCCACCAGAGGCTGCAATATTCATTTCAGCCAATCAGCTTGCTGTCAACTGACTGACTGACCCATAGTGTTTTGAAAAGCAATTTAGAAAAGAAAAGTGGTCATTTTACCACGTTATCAGATTTTACCACATTTTATGCCCTGTTACTTATCATTTTTGTTTTGTTTTGTTTTATCTGGTTTGTGCACGTGTTCTTCACCGAACTCGAACGATGTCACAGTCAACTCTGCTCCGCATTCCATACTGAGCAAACTGGTAACACTGACTGATCCCTGTAAGACCTCAGTGACAGATGAGTCCTCACATTGTTCCCGAAGGGCCAGCCTATTCACCAGCTGGTGACCCACCTGCGGTTTCTCCGTGATGGACGTCCAGCGTTCTCCAGCCTCCGGCGCCTAGCAGCTCTGCACAAGACGTCTGGCCATAGGAGAAATGGTCGTGCCCAACTGAGCCTGGTTTCTTTAGAGGTTTTTTTAATACTTTCACCAATACTTTCGCCTATTGGTGAAGTTTTTTCCTCGCCGCTGTTGCCTCTGGCTTGCATGGTTCGGGGCTTGTAGGGCTGCGCATCGATGGATTAATCTTTAGTGTTTGGACTCTCGGCAGTGAATATTAAACCACGCTGAATTGAACTAAACTGAACTTCAACACTGAAAACTGGACGGACACTGTTTCAATTTTTCATAATGCATGTGAAGCTGCTTTGACACAATCTACATTGTAAAAGCGCTATACAAATAAAGATAAAGATGAACACTGAAAAAGCAGTCCAAATGGAGGTAAGTGGTCAGCAGTAGCACGAAAAAGAACAGAAGTTGTTGGCACCATCATCCCGCCCAATATAGTTCATTTCACACACAAAATGCAGCTAGACGTAGCCACAGGTACATATTTGTGGTTTCCCAGCAATGTAGACCAGGGTATGTATCCACAATGAGCCTGTGTTTAGGTTTAACTGTATGAGGTGAGCCTGTGTTTAACTGTAGATAGGACCCAGTGTTAGGAATTATTATCCATCACATGACGTCAGAAACACAGGGATTTCAGAGCTTTTTTTGCTGTAATTCTTTTTAAATTATGTTTTGAGGCAAGTTACGATATGATTCCCTACTTCAGCGATCTCAAACATATTTTGATTCTTTGTCATATGAGCCTTTAGAGTGGTCGGTAAAAGACCTCAGTTTCTCTTTCTGCACCAGTATGCTGCAGACCTACTGTTACCACCAGAGATCTCCTGCACTGCTGCGTGTGCTGGCTCGCTCTCGGCCCTGCAACCGCAGCATCTCCAGCACACTTCTGGCATAGACGTCCCGCAGGTTCACCCCTATCGCTGACATATCTGAAGCTGAGCTGCGGGTCAGTCTCTTCAGCACCTCCCCGTGCCTCAGTGCAGCTTCCTTCATTTTAAGAGTGAAGTAGCAGGCGGAGAATCGGTCATTGATGATGGCGATGGGCAGCGCCAGGATGAGGATCCCTGATAGGATGCAGATGAAAGCCATCACCTTCCCAACAGCTGTGTCTGGACGGATGTCTCCATACCCTACTGTGGTCATGGATGTAGTGGCCCACCACCAGGCACTGGGCACATTGGTGAAGGTGGTTTCAGGTGTGTCATGTTCAATAGCGTATTCCAGCGTGGCAAAGATGGAGATGCCCACAGATAGGAACAGCATCAGGAGACCAACTTCCTCATAGCACTGGGCGATCGTCATGCCCAAAGACTTGAGACCTGATGACCAACATAAAAGAAGAGATAAAGTTTCTCAATCTAAAGCCACTATACAAAAAATGCATCAAGACGTGCATATTTATCCTTCGAGATTCAAGCAATCCAAGAAGTAGGTGACAATTTTTCTTCAGTAGAACATTTAAAGATGTTTTAGGTCAGAGTTGTCCTAACTCGGTCCTGGAAGGCCGGTGTCCTGGTGGTTTTAGCTCTAACTTGTCTTAACAGAGCTGCAAGGATGTTTCTAGAAGGCCTAGTAAGAGATTGATTAGCTAGCCCAGGTGTGTCTGAATGGGGTTGGAGCTAAACTTTGCAGAACACCGGTGTTCTGACGATCTGTGCTACCGGTAGCTGTAATATTTCATCTAAAAAACAGGGTTAGCACATCTTGTCACATTCAAATGTCTATCAGAAAGAACTACCACAGTAAATAAGGATGTAAAAACAGGGGTAGCACATATTGTCAGGTTCAAATATCTAGCGAAATTAACTACTACTCCAGTAGTAGTAGTAGTAGTAGTAGTTCTACTTGAACAATGAAAAAAGGCATAGCAGCTTCAAATGTTTATCAGAGTAAACTACAGCCCCTAATTTTCTTTTTTAAATTTCATTAGTTTTTAATTTAATTTGTTTATTAGAGTTGTAGTTCATTCTGATAACATTTGAAACTGACAAGATGTGCTAACCCGTTTTTTTTAGATGAAATAAGACAGATTGAGCTAACGGTAGCACATTCTGATGAGTTAGCACAGATCGTCAGAACACCGGCCCTCCAGGACCCAGTGTGGACACTCCTGTTTTAGGTAAAACCGTTGATTCATATAGTTGAGAGTCCAAAAAACACATCCCCAATGTGAACACGCTTAGGATATCTGTAAAAGGAGGCTGTGGATTAAAAGTCATGAAACTGGAAATAATGTTTAGTTTCTTCCACTGACGAGATTGTTTGATCTCAATTAGGACTGGGCGATAAATGGATTTTTATCGATTAACTTGAGTGTGAGGTTTACATTGATTAGTTTGAATAAAAAATGTTTTTCACCCTAACACATGACAGGTTATGGAAAAGACATTTAATGGAGAAGAGGCGCATATGAAAGGAACTGTTACCGGTCTGATGTTGGAACCCAACATCGGATAAATGACATGACGCAGCCACAAAGACGCTTATTACTGTAAATATTAGCACTAACAAAACTCTCTTACTGTAGCACTAGACTGCACTACCAGATGCAGTGACCCCACACAAATAAAAGCAAAATGCAACCCACTAGCCTAACGAGAGAACTGATATAACACAAAATAAAATAAACTCTGAATGCATGCTTATTAAAAAACAACAACAAAATAAATCATATTGAAAAAGGTCCCCTTTACTTTCACTGTAGTTTACTTTCACTAAAATTGTATACAATGGTTGTATACAATTCTTTAGCATTTTTATATCCTATAATAAATTATAATTATGTTAAGTTTATATAAGTTTTATAGGTTATTAATCTTCAACTCCAAGCATTTTTTATGGGGAAAAATCATTTCAATCGTAAATAGATTTTTTCTGTGTGTGTGTGTGTGTGTGAAAAAATCTGGTATTTTTTAAAATGGCCACATCGCCCTTGTATTTTTTATTTTTATTTTTGTCTCTCAAAGTCAATGATAGCCTTTAACTTTAATGAATCACCAAGAAGCACAGTTTCAATGTTTTTTAAATGTTCTACAAATGAAAAAAGGTCACCTGTATCTCGGATGGCCATCCATTTTAATTGAATTCCATTTTGTATTTTTGTCCATGCAATGGAAGTCAATGGGTATCTAAACTGTTCAGCTACCATCATTGTTCAAAATATCTTCTTTGAATTCCATTTTGTATTTTTGTCCATGCGATGGAAGTCAATGGGTATCTAAACTGTTCAGCTACCATAATTCTTCAAAATATCTTTCTTTGTTCAGAAAAAGAAAGACCATCATACATGCGTGTGCAGGCATTTAGACTAATACAACTTTATACAATTGTATTTAGGGCTGTCAAACAGTTAAATAATATTAATCAAAAGTAACTGCACTAAACTAATTGCAATAATTAATGTTTCAATAGGCGGTATGGTGGCTCAGTGGTTAGCACTGTCACCTCACAGCAAGAAAGTCACTGGTTCAAGTTGGTGTTTGCATGTTCTCCCCATGTTCGTGTGGGTTTCCTCTGGGTGCTACAGTTTCCCCCACAGTGCACAATAGGTGAATTAAGTAGGCTAAATTGTCTGTAGTGTGTGTGAATGAGGGTTGCAGCTGGAAGGGCAACCACTGTGTAAAACATATGCTGGATAAGTTGGCACTTCATTCCGCTGTGGTGACCTCTGATAAATAAAGGAACTAAGCTGAAAACTTTTCAAAAACTCCTCAGAAGTAGACGCCCTTTTCATTATAACTAGATTTAATTTGAATGTATATTTAACATGATTACCGCACACCAAGAGAATAGAGAGTACTACTAAATGTAATTAACCTAATTGCTTAATTACATTTAACCTTAAAACAATAGCACAAAAAAGAGAGGCCTTTCAAATCATTAGAGAAGGAGAAACGCTACAGTGCTTTCAAATAATTTGCTGTAATTTTATTAGCATCACAACATTAAGCTACTAATGTGTTTCTTTTCTGAACATGATGCTCAAACGAATTATGTTTTTGACCCAATTTGCTACTGGTCAGTTGAAGTGCAGCCAGTGATTACTGAACAATTTGCTTGCCAAATTATTACATCTCCCATAAGACACTGTCAGTGTCGACAGAATTTGAATCAGTGACCAAATAATTTCATTTTGGGTACAACATATTCTACAGACAGTACATGAAGTCCTTTTAGTGATCGATGAAACAGATTTATGCAAACAAGCTTGAATGGATAGCTATAGGTATTCTGTAGAAGCACTATTCAACTGCTCTAACATGCATGCTGTGCATTGTGCTGTTTTATATAGGTTAGATCCCACAGAAGGTTTAATCCGCCAGTGTGTGATTCTTACAGCGAAGGATCAGTCAATAAGAAGTAACAACACAGTAATGAAATCCTTCTAGCCTTCAAATATAGACACCTGAGAAGGGCTGCTACACTTTCTCACTCCAAAATGGCACGGCTTCCCGAGAAATGCTTTATTTATTCCTTTTTTTAGCTGCCGCACTGAATACATTTGCAGAAAAATAAATCAAGCATCCAAAGTCGACACCTAGCCTACTTACTGTGCATATCAAAGCATGTGCTTTTAGCTTTCAAGGTAGACACTGTATTTTTGTCATTAATACTTTGGCTTTTTGGCCTCAAATCTCAGAAGCAGCAGTCAACATAAGTGCTTGCTAAGAAATAGATGTCTATTTTGAGAAAATGAAAGTGCGTTGGGGAACACTCAGAAGCTTGACGTTCAATTGAATTAGTTTTCCATTCACACAGGTTTTGTCCTCATATTTGGTTTTGAGGACTGTCTGCTTGCCTCTTTTTTCATTTGGTTTATGTCTTCTGATCAGATTAGCTACTACGGCAGAAAAAAAAATCAACACATTTGGTAGAGAGATAGAGAATGCCGCAGACATCAGAGGCGCTATTATTAAAATGTGTCGGATATGAAAATAGGCTCTGCCGTTCCCTTTGGTGGATTATCTGTCGGTGTTTACTTCAGATATTTATCCTGAGACAGGGTCGACATTGTCTGCTAAGAAATGTGATGAGTCTAAACAGAATGACACGGCATTCCTGGGAAAAAATTCCACACAATTCATTAATATTGTCCTAACACAAATAAATTTAGTTAACTTTACAGATTTAACCAATTTAAGTTGTCAAGAATTGTATTGTTTCAGCTCATTTTAAAGAAGTAATTTGAACAGGCAGCAAAAATAAACAAATTTGCTGCTTGAAACGACATAATATCCTACATTTTTGGGACAACTTATTCAGGCACACAACGTCATAAGACGTTAATATTAAGGTTAGATTTAGGTCGTGACATCAGGTGACCAAAATTCAATATCCAGCCAGCATCTAAGGACAACATTATGACATTTGACGTCCAATAACGACATCATGATGTTGATTTTAGGTTGAAAGTGATCCAACTTGAGCCAACATATTAAACCAACATTATATTGACGTCAAATACTGACATTTATTCCTCAGGTATGGCAACCAAAAACATCTGATAGATGTGATAGTGGTAACATCCACAGAATGTCAAGTTGTAACATCATTAGATGTTGATATTTGGTTGATTTTAAGTTGGACATTGACGTCGGCCTGACATTGAATTCTGACATCAACCTGATTTTCATTTACAAAAAACAAAAAATACAATGTTCCCACAACGTTGGGGTACAACATCAATGTGATGTCATGTTGACATCCTGTGCCTGCTGGGGCTTTATGTTCAGTTCACTTTAATTTGTAAAAATTATTAAGCTAACTTAGTCGATTTGTGTTGGGAAAACACGAAGGAATTGTGTGTAAAGCAGCATTTTTACACTGTATTAAGCAAAATTACTGCATTTCGTTGCCTTGTACTTGTACATGTGTAATGACAATAGAGTTGAATCTAATCTAATCTAATAAAAAAAGGACCATATAAATTAAATGTGGCTTTAAAAGAAAAGGTTTAGAATTAAAGGTGCAGTAGGTGATCTGCCTAAATGCTAATAGGTCAGCATAACTTTCAAATACAATCCCTCCCCTGCCGTCAAAAGCTGTTTTATAACATAACATGTCTAAAACCCATAACCTGTCTTAAAGAAATCCCTCAGCCATGGTGTCGTCCTTCCTCCAGCGTGCAAAAATAACTCTAATATTGATTCAGGATTTTAAAAAGTTTTGATTTAACATTTGTTTTTACCGCTGTCACTCGTGTCCACAAGACAGCGGTGCGCATGCATTGGTGGATCTGAGTGAACAGAGGTGCGCAGTTGTACAAATCTACATTTGCAGACAGACAGTTTGGGCTACTTATCAGAATTATGGAAATTGTCTGCCCGACAATATATAATTGGATGAACATTTTTTAGTTTTATGTCTTACTCAGAATATAAAAATACATATAAATACATTTAGATCACTTACTTTAATCATTACTATTGGACTGTAAAGAGACTCTCAACCAGCACAACAAAACATGTTTCTGAAGACAATCACCTACTGCACCTTTAAACTCATTCCATACAATTATGAAAGTTTTTTCTAATATTACACTTCTCATGGAAGTTAGCATGATAAGCCTTTGTCCTACCAAATTCCTCAACTGTACCCATCTCTTTTAGCTCTCTCTTTCATTTTAATTATTCATGACTCTGTGGCTGCATCTTACAAAAAAGATTTCCTTCCTTCCAACATAAAGCTAGATCAAAGCCACAAGTCTGTGCTCAGTAACTATTTGTGTGTCTTCGGATCTTCCCCTAAGTCTCTCTGGGAGTGTGTCAAAATATGAATGGATGAATAAATTTACTCACTTTCCCCAAAAATAGACTGAGATCTTCATGAATTATTTCATTCCCCAGGTTAGGAGCCCATCACGATGGAGTGAAAAATGCCCAAATGTGTCTGGTGGACTGCTGAACAGTACACTGTAGAAATGTTTCACTTAAATCCCAATATATTCAGTCTGTTTCACACAATTTTATGTTTTATATGCAACTGTAAATGTAACCATTAAATGATGTACTGTTTTATATATAAAAAGCATGGTTTACAGTGAATTAATAAAAGTTAAGAAGCATTGCAAGGTACAATGTAGAGCGTGTTGGCATTTTTAATATGGGCATGTTTGGCATGTTTTGGGTAAAAACAATAACTGTTGTTAAAATTATCCCCATTCAGCATCACTGTGCTTTATGGTTTCCTTCTATGTAAGAAACAACAAGTATTAATAAATCAACTAATGTATTAAATTATAATATTGATATAAAATATTAAATGTAATCACAATCTATTAAAATAACCATATGATATAAGAGACTTTTCAGTTCTGGGTGTTCGGTTCTCAAAAGTTAGCATAGATTACTGCTGTGAAAGTTGGTACTGTATATTTAATATTCAATATTTCCTCCAAAGTTGGACAATCATCAACATATTTTAAAAAAAATGCAGGACTTCCATTAAAAACAACAACAAAAAAACTATGCTGTCCTGTTTGGCACACTGTAAAAAAAAATCAAGGTTCCACACAGTTCATTCATGTTGTCCCAACACAGATCAATTAAGTTATTGTACACAATTTAAGTATATTGAACATAAAACAATTAAGTTGTCCAAAAAAAAATCTCAATAATTGTATTGTTTCAGCTCATTATGAATAAGTAGTTTGAACAAGCAGCAAAATATTTCTTTTGAGTGCAGATACACAGCCTACACCCTTAAAAAATACTGGGTTCCACACAATTCCTTCATGTTTTCTGAACACAAATAGGTTAACTTAATTTTTTTTGCAAATTTAAGTGGATTGAACATAAAGTTGTGTTGATTCAGCTCATTTTAAATAAGTAGTCTGAACAAGCAGCAAAAATAATTTTTGGAGTGTAAGAGACTTTTGAGTGGTAGCGTATGCTAAGACTGTATGTTTATTACCTGTGGAGTGTCGTCCGAGTTTCAGCATCCTCAGCGACCTCATCAGCCTCAGCACCTGAACGACCCGTCCTACATTTTCCAGCTCCGTTGATCCTCCATGCAAGCTCTCCACCGCCAGAGTCACGTAGAAGGGCAGAATGGCCAGCAGGTCAATGATATTCACCACGCTCCTGCTGAACTTACACTTATCCCTAACACACAAGAACCTGAGCACCAGTTCTCCGGTGAACCAAATGATGCAAATGTACTCAAGAATGTCCAAGATGACGGGTGCACCAATTACAGAGAAGTCCAGTGAGATCAGAGCCATGTTCACGATGGACACCACCACGAAAAACATGGAGAGCGTCCCAAACGTCTTGGCCGCCTTAGAGGAATCCGGATTCTCCATGATGTCCCATAGACGTTGGCGTAAATCCTGGCACAAAACTCCAGTGAAGTCCTCCTCCTCCTTGTCCATGACGTCAGCGTCTTTGCGGATATCCAAAGACTCCTTCATCTCCTTCCTACGGTAGTACTTGTCCCGACAACAGCTGTCAATACGGAGCTCATCGATGCCCCAGTACTCGATTTCCTGAAGGAACGAGATCACACACAACTCCTCTCTCACATGCAAGTGACCTGTTTTGTAAAAGTTCATAATGTACTGAAAGGTCTGCGAGTTACGGTCAAAAAAGTACTCGTTTTCCAGGAAATCGGCATCGTCGCACAGATCTAAAGCAGAGTCTCGACTGGAAAGGGCCAATTTTCCTAGACGAGTTTCTGGATGAGAGGCCAACAGTTCCTGAGAGAGAATGTAGCGGCTTCCTCCGACATTTATAATGAAGAAGTCCAGGGGATCTTCACTCGGAAGCGCAGGCTCGCTGAAGAAAACACTCGAGTCCAAGGACAGCAGTGAAGCGTTGTCCTCGTAAAACTCCGCCGGACTTGATGAATCCGTGATCATGGTGCTCTGGGTAACGTGAGCCCTGAGAGATCCAGAAGAGGACATTTGAAGTGCATTAGTTTCACACTGTGGAAAGAGCAGTATCAATAATAATGAGGATTTCGCTGCTGGTCTAAATTTATAATGAAAATGACATATATTTCAGATTTTCACATTTTGGGTTTATTTTTAACCCTGGTTGAATAGTTTACCATTTAAAATGCTAATGGATACTGGTATAAACGACTACATGTAATGCTTACCTTTACATAAAGGAATTATGTATCGCTTCCTGATGGCATTACTTCATACATCCAGAAAGAACATGATTTGGACCATTTGCAAGTACTTGTGCATTCCTAAAAACCAACAACTCATATTTAGACTGAATTTTGACATACTTTGATTTTGACAGCAACTTTGACAATATCTTTATATACTCTTTATGTCATTGTCCACCAATTAAGGATTCGCCCTATGACTTTATGACATTTATTTTTGGTTCTTTTTTTTAAAAAAACTTACACATTCAGGGCGCTTTTAACGATCTATATGATCTGCATCTGCAGCGAATATAAACAATGAGCCTCCTCCATTCAGCCTCTTTACTTTCTCTTTAATTTTACTCTTTTTTTTTACTCAATTTTCTTTCAGTGATAAGGAAATGGCGTAGTATGCACTCCAATGAAGACATACATTTGCCTACTTATATTTAGTTTTGTTTGTTTAGTGCAAAGATTTTATTATTTCAAACTATTTCTAAATTCAAGTGTGGTCAAATATAGTACATATTTGAGTTTATCCAAACGCACATCCTATGCCTTATATCGTCCAAAACCCGACAGGTGGACAAATCTAAGCTTGTTTTTATTAAAACAAATATAAATATGCATATAATAAATACTACTACAACTAATAATAACAACATTATACAAATGCAAATTTCCATGAATAAACTGAAAAGAGCCCCCTGAGATAAAGGCATGGAGGCAGTATATTTATGTTGAAAATACAAATTTTTGTAATATTTTAATGCTTTTATTATTTTTTATTTGTAAAGATATTTGCATATTGCTGCATAACCTGTGTGTATTAAGCAATGTGTAGTCGTTTAAGGTCCACAAGTAACACGCTTTAACGGACTTTAGACCTGCTTTCAGCTGGTCAATTGCACAGTCTATTTTAGTTCTTTAAAATAGCATCGTGCCAACAATGCACCTTAAAACACATCTTTTCTAGACCGGAACACCCATGAGTCCACAGAGGCGCAAACGGATTTACTATTTAAACAACGTGGCGCAAAATGGGAAAATTAGGGTTGCGATGATCTGAAAACAGCAACACATCACGCCAAACGCATTTTGCACCTTATTGCACTGGGTGAAGGGGCCTAAGCTTTATCTTTTATCTTTGATTTTAAATTTCAGAAGACAAATATGCTCTACCTGGCATCAAGAGGAATTACTTTACAATTACTTGAACTTATCTTATTCCAACTTATAGTATTCAACCCTTAAGTGCATTCTCACATACAATAAAATAAAGTTGCCTTCCGAAATGTGTACTGCCTATCAGGAAAATCCAGGTTGAAGTGATGTAACTAGAGTGATATGTTGTACACTCAAGCATTTGTACTGAGGCAGTCTCAAATGGGTGTTCATTGTCTGAGTTTGGGCTTTTAAGCATGCTACTTGCCACTCTTCCTCAGTTATTATAAAAGCCTCCAGGTTAGACTGCCATTCTTGAAGTCTGTCATTAAATGATTCTTTAGATTTGACCACAAGCAGTTTATATAACCTCATGTCTTTCTAAACCATGTATGACTGTATTTGTTCTGTGGAACACACACTAATATACAGTGCTCAGCATCAATGAGTACATTCATGACAGATCTTTCTTACAAATTAATATTTTCTACAGGATGCTAATATATTTGTGCATACATTAGGTCGGTATCAAAGCCAAAACCGGAACTAATCTAACAAAAACAAAAAAACTCAAAGTGAAAATCAAGTGATATATACAACATTTCATTTTTTTATTGTAATTTTTGTAGTTCCTAATTTTAATTTTGAATTAGTTTTGAATTTAAATGCATTATCTTTCTATTTCTAAATATGCATAAAGGTTTCGATGCCTAAAGTTAGTGACCAAACTCTTTAATGGATATAACATGTTAAATAAAACTCTTTTGTTTGAATGAACCAAAATATATTGCCTATATTAACTGAGAATGTCACAATGCACAGATTGCTAAAGAACTAAAAATCCACCATTATATGGACTACAGATCCAGTCATGCACCGCTCATACACACCTGTTCCTCATTCGGTTGATTACACACACTCATGGTTGGGAGCTGCTCATGAACTGATTAGATGGGCTTTAAATACAGTGCACACACACACCTCTTGGCTGAGTTTTCTTTAGCTGTATTGTGAATATTACGCCATGCTGTGCCTTATTAGACCCTTGCTTTGTTTTAGTATTTATTCCTGTTTGCTGCCTGCCTTCTGACCACTTACCTGTTATTTTGACTCTAAAGTATCTGTATGTACCTACAACCTGATTGGCCCTGATTGGCGCTGCTTGCCTGACCATTCTTGTTAATAAACCTGCATTTGGATCCGTACCTCTGTTGTCAGTGTCTCATTCACATTACAGAGAATTAGATAAAAATATTTACTTTTAAAAGGAGGTGTACTTATGGGGAGCACTGTATATTATTATCCACATTTTAAACCCCAAATCACTGAAATATCAAGATATTAAAACTTAATATATTTAGAATTTCTCAAAGTCAATGAGCTCAGTGTCATCTTAGATTTTTTTTTTAAAGTATTCTTCTTTTGTATTTCTGTAGAGGACAGAAAGTAAGAGTTTTAAAAGTACACAAGTACAAGTAAATTATAACTACATATGAAAAGATAACCAGTTTCAAGGTTTACCGGGGTTTGAAAAAAGTTTTAAAACCGCTAAAATGTTCTAATATAACGTTCTTAAGGTATATGTAAGGTTTTTTTTTAAATAAGTTTTTTTATGTGTTGTAAAAGAAATCTGTGATTTTCAGATGAATAAAGACTGCAGAAGGCAATGATTTATTAGAATAATTTAGCCTGACATGTTGACTGTTCCAAAATATTATGTTCCCTAAAATAAAATATTTTGTGTTCAATTGGGGGGAAAGTCATTTTTTTTACCCAGACATTTTAGAGCAGTTACCACAATGCAGTGATACTGTGGTATTTTCTCCAAGGTTATCATACTGTCAGAAAGTTATATCGGCCCATGCCTAATTATAACACAATTAAAGTTTTCGGGTGATTTATTACTTTTAGACTTAAGAAACAATAAAATAATGTCTCACCACACTACTCCACTCAATGCCATCCCGATTCAACATTTTGTACTGTTTTCTTTAGATGCTGAACTTTTAGCTTTGAAAGTTTCTGCAGTTAAACAAAGCACATAAATATTTAATGAAGGAAGCACTGAGATTTAAAATCGTGGCACTGCATTCAGGCAATGCATTGTTTTTTTTTGTTTTTTTTTTTTTACAATGACAGCTCGAAAGTGAAGTTTTATAACCCAGGGTTAAATCTGACATTTACACTCAGTTTAAAAATACATTGACTCCCCACACTTTAAAGGTTAAGTTTATAGTTTAAAGCTTTATAGTGTGTTTTATATAACACATAACAATGTCTCGTCTGCTTTACTATGCCTACATATGCACTTTTGTAGATATAAAACAGTTTGGGCAGTCGTAGTAAAACCAACTTATGGAAAGCTCTGTGTATTGAATGAGCAAATTCCCTTAATGAAAATGTTTTTTTTCTTTCTCTTTTTTACGCCATCGCTGGCAGACATCAGACACAGTGGGAGGGAAAAGAAGCCTTTGGCAGTGTCCTACTTCTTCAAAGCTGCATTGAGATTTAAATATTTTAGCTGGCCTGTCTAATTAATTGAACTAATGGTACTATTCTTGTAATCATTAATTCTCTTTGTAAGCTCTTCTATAACATTGTCACGATGGTCATTTTAAGGCCTGCATTTTTAACAAGATCCCATGGGATGACACTAAAGAATGTGGAGATGGAACGGTACCTATCAAAAAGGGAACGGTACCTATCAAAAAGGGAACGGTGCATTTATTTTTATTTTTATGTTCAGCTCTCTTTTTATTTACTATGTTCTACGTTTTGGTGTCATCTAATACATCTAAAATACCTCATCTAATACTTAAAAAATACTTTAGTGTTACTGAATTTGGATCTGCTGAAAAAAAAATACTTCTGATTTGAACAAAACCGTTAAGGTAAGTAGATTTAGCTTGACATTTTTGATAATGTATACATCTAACACTATACAGTAAAGTCCATTAGTAAACATAATGGGCAACTATGAGCAATACGTTTATTAATCTTAATGTTAATCGTAAATTAATGTTAGTTATTTAACATTGTTAGGTGTTTAACATATTGTTCAGTTCAGCTCAAAGTATTTTTATGCTATAATTAAGATTGATAAATGTGTTGGGGGTATTTTTGAGTTTAATTAATGTAGTTAATAGACAAATGGAATCCATTTAGGTGTTTACACCATTTATAACACATTACTATTAAATGGCTGAAATGGAAAATAAAACATTGGATTTTACATATGGATGTATAAAGATGTCATCTAAGCAATCTGAAATTTGTCAGGAATGTAGCAATACTGCAATTATACTGAAACTAGATCAATGTTAGACATATTCGGTAGGGAAAGAGAGGTTTTTGTTTGTCCAAAATAGTTACAACAACAACAAATTTGGTCAAATTCGCATACTTTTCTTATCTTAATCTAATCATTCCAGTGCAAATTTATGCACCGATTGTAGGACCACTTGAAAATTCCCAGTTGTCTCTAGGTGTACTGAATTTAGGTACCGTATGTGTTTGAATGAAATGTTAACATTTGTCTTATTCTGTAAAGATCTGATTTCTTCTTAATCAAAAATTAAATATAACTAAGAGCATTTCTATTCCAGAAAATGACAAGTGGTCGTAATAACAAATGTTTTTATTTGTTGTGACCGAAAATCAGGGTTATTCTATTTCTTAGTTATTCTTAAACTGAAACATTGATGCTGTCTAAAAAGGAGTATTAAACACAAATTAAATTTTTGTTCCATACCATTCGTTAATTTATAATCTAAATGAGAAATTTTTCATTAACAATTAAGAAGTAATGTTATCAGTTTGCAAAACAATACCTAGAATACGTTTTTAAGACACAACACATTGTGAATCCAGAGAAACTGAGATTTCCAAGCGGTCTCTCAATATTTTCCATATGTATAGCTACTCAAATAGACTTCACATTAGCTGTTTATAAAGTCATAAAGTAATGCCGTATTTCTAAATGATATCTAAACCTCTAAAAATACAAAACAAAGAAGATACTGGAAAAACAACAAGTGTGGACACCCACCTTCAGCTTATAAGCCTACACTGGAAGCTCGCGCGCGCTTGTATGAGGTGAGCTAGATCCATCTGTCTCTTCACTCACTTCCCACTTCAAAAGATGTGGATCCTCTGTCGATAAACTGAACAACATCATGTACAGTATCAGTTGTGTTCGGCCCCGAAATGTTCGCAGTGAAGAAGCGATACAGCTCAAGGTTTCTCAGGTTCAAGAGAGTTCGGAACAGTTGTGAAGCGCGCGCGCGAACGTGCACCTTTCACGAGCATTTTAACACGCGCTAAAGAGAGTGCGAGCTATCAACCAATCAGGAGACATTTTAAGGCTGCTAGGCAACAAACTACAGACACTTAATACAACCAGTAAAAAATTAGGTGCTTTGTAATCGTCTGGGAGAATCAAAGCTTTCGCGCTCACGAGATCTACACCTGCATGCGCGCGACACGCAGAATAAGCAAAGCATGCTTTGTTCCTCGTGGGTGGGTCAACTTTGCCCTTAAACCTACGCTTGATTCAAATAACTTTTCCCACACATTTCAAAACAAAGTCCATGGTTGGATATCATCGTGGACATGCAGCAGCAAACTGGTTCTTCAAACTCAAATTGTAAAGCCTAAAACACGTTAAGCAAGGATTTGTGAGGTGAATTAGGTGGGAATCTGTAGGGAAGTGGGTTATAAATATTAAACTATGATCAGCTCTGCTTTTATTTAAATGTAGATGTGTGTGACACATGACTGAGCAATGAGTTGATTTAAATAAATAATAAATTAATTATTAAGATGTGCACTTTACACTCTATTCACTTTATTTAGAAAATATTAGATTAAGAGTTCACTGCACTGCATATTGTATAACTACATAATTGTAGAACTGTGTTGGTGACTGAATGAGTAATTACTGAATCAGCAGGTGACATTGATCATAGTTGTGGTAGGAAATGTGTGGTCAGAAAGAAAAAAACTAAAGACAGCTTTAGTTTCCATGGTAGCTTTGTAAAATGTAAACAATACAACAAATGTTACAGTATAAAATAATCAAAATCCTGCTATAATCTCTACTGGACCATTAATATATACTATCAGCAGCAATAATAATGCCTATAGTAAAAGACCACAGAGAAACACCTAATTTACCAAAAATAAAAGCACATACACATTATATATATATATATATATATATATATATATATATACAC
>CAIGQQ010032566.1:9414170-9437931 GCA_903798035.1 Danio albolineatus
GAAATGCAAACATTTCTGAAAAAATTTGTTTTAAATCTTTTTATATATCTTTATATATAAATATATATATATATATACACACACTTGGTTGTGTTATATATACAAGTATATATAACACAACCAACAATTAATACAATAAACATTCAAATTATCACAAAAGATTTTGAGAAACATTTAAACCAAATTGCATCAGAAATGTTTTCCCTGTTCAGTTTACTTATTTCTCAGTTTAATTTAGCTGTGCGAGTGATGTGCAAATAAATATAAAAGATTACGTAAAAGGATTTGGAAATCGAATACAATGGTAACATTGTGCTCGATGTAACAGCATAAAGTGTTCATTGATAAAGGCTTTTACAATGTTGCCCTCTGCTGTTAGTATTGCTGCTACCAACTGAGGAACTGGAATGTTCGTTTTATTTCATTTTAATATTAGTTTTCTGAAGTTCTAAAAATAAATATTAAATATAAAATAAATTATTAGGCCAAAATAATATTAGAAACAAGGAAAATATCAAACTAGAAATCTATTGAATCACTAAAATTCTCTCAAGTGCCTATTTTATGTATATAAAATATAGACAACCACACAAATCATTTAATAGGAAGCATTTATACATACAACATAAAAAACTGATTCTTGAAATTAATAATTTTAAACACTATCTAAGTGGCAAACGTAAGTGGAGTATTCATTCAATTACAGCTATAGTTAAAATAAGCTATATAAATGGTAAGGGATGTATACTTAATTTATACTAAATGTATACTAAATTCACTTTTTCGTGAAAATGAAACTGTTTAATTGAGAATACAGTTTTAAAGCCGAGAGCCTTCAACAATGAATGGAAATTATTGTCATAATTTAAGTTACACTCAGATTTTAAAAGATACTTCGCTTGCGGTGTTACTGCAAATAGATTTAATGACCCATACAGCAAATGTGAATGTTGTCTGACTCGATTATTATTTAGATTATGAGTCTAAAGTCTTATAAATCTTTAACGACATCGTAGTGAATAAATTTGCAGTTTTATTTTGGGGAGTTCTTTTAATTTGCTTTTTTTCCCGCGTGGTCACGTGACAGCCCGCCCTCTCTTTTCAAACGCCATGTTTACTGCGCAGCTCCATCACTTCCAGTTGGCAGCAACAGTAACGTACAGTGAGTATATCAATTAAAGTATGAGCATGCGATTTTTATCATCTGCAGTATTTTACCTCAGTCGCGTTTCACGTACACGAAGGCAGGAGTTGTCACGGTTTGTTGCGAATGGAAATTTAGTTGTATTTTTGTGAGCGAGTAGGCGGGACAAATAAGCTAGTCTGCTGTAACATCAGTCCCGCGCCGCCAAAAACAATTCAGTCGCTAGCGTCAGTACCCAAACGTTTGTGTTTTATTGAATTCATCGATATGTTTTAAAAATTCGTCCGTCTTCATTCGGTTTATCTCATATTTATTCTTAATGTCATAGCTTGTTAGCATACAACGGGTTTGTTTGAGTCCAGATTATTTAACTGGAATACAAACACGCGCCAAATTCGTTTTGCACCAAGAGCGTACTGTTGGTGAGTAGATTACAGGCAATAAACAGCTGTTGCGAATATATGTTTGGCTCAAATAATACGCAATATAGTTGTTGTGTGCATTATGTACTTCACTGTCTAGTGTGAATTATATAAGGTTATTTTGGGGTACGTTACAGTATTAGAGTTTGATAACTCCGCCCCCTCCAGTACGTATTTATAGCTGCGACAGCTGAAGAGTCCCAAAAATGTCCAACATTATACACCTCTGTTGTTTTTAACCGAAAATTGGAATATTATAAAAAAAAAATTAGCATACAATAATAAAGCCTTGTTGATTTGGCGTCTTTTTATTGAAGTACTTTGAATTTGGACCATTCTTCTTGTCATATACTGATTTGTGGATTGTACTGCAGGGAACTATTAATTTTTTTGGTAGCAGTTTTATTACTGATGTGATAAAATGGCATTATCTTGGGCGTTTCTAGTGTACTTTTCCTTTTGAAATTTTAATTTTGAACATACTACGCAGTCTCATTCTTAATATTACAAATGGCACAGAATAAGTAGTGTGCATACAGATTATGTGGGTCATACATGTCTACTAATATTCTGTTACATATTCTGTCTTCGTGACTATTTAACTTAGGATGCAACTGAGAAAGTCTATTCCTGAGTGAAGAAATGGAAGCTATCGAGACAAAAGTACAACCTTTGGATGATGCAGAGCAGGATGAGTCGGAGGAATCCTCACCCAAAACCATGTCTAAACCCAAAGTCAAATTGTGTAAGTAAATTTTTAACTGTTCTTTCAAGAAATTCCTGATACATCTTAAAGGGGTAGTTCATCCCATATGCTTTTTAAAAACATTTACCCATCCTTTACTTGTTTCAACCATTTTTTTTAACACAAAAGAAATCTGTAACTTTTGTAGTATTTGTTTTTTTTATACATCTTATTTTGTGTTCAACAAAAAGCAAACTCATAAAGTCTTGGAACCACTTGAGGGTGAGTAAATAGTGAGTAATTTTTCATTTTGTGGTGAACTACCCCTTTAATTATTATTAAAATTTTTTACAGCTTTTCATTAGCTTACAAATTAAATGGGACCTCTGTTACCTACTCAAAAGTTACCCTCATTTTTAAACACGCACTAATATTAGTTTTTTCTGCTTGCGTTGATAGCCGGTTATTCAGATAAACATCTGGTGATACAGTCAGTTTGGTAGTTTTTAACTGTTATATTCTTTTAAATGAATGGTTTTAAAAGAAATATAGATTAAAAAAATACTACTCTCCATTTCAACAAGCTGTTTCCAGCCATAAAAACGCAAGTTAATTCAAATGAACGTGCATAAATTATTAACTGAATTCTGAAAATTAGATTAAGATTTCTTTTTGAATGTAATTATTTTTCATATTGATATTGACTGAGTTACACTTCAGCATATTCCTTTCCTTGTAAACCCTTAAGGTGCCTAATCAGAGCTGCCCTCAATATGAATGGAGATTAATAACTAATTATTATTAATTCATTATTGTAAGCATGTGGGAAGAAAATACTATACATTTCATGAATTACAGAATTAATGTTATTGTACGTTTAAAACTCATTAAAGAGATTTTTTTTTAAACTACAATGGTGTTTAAAATAGAAATTAACCTCTTAAGTGCATGGCAATAAAGTCACATCTACACCATCAAAAGGTCATTATGTATGTGGGTGGATAAAACAGCAAGGGATCTCCCTAAATACTTTTTTATTTTTAATACTTTTTAGAATTGTTAAGTGCAAAGTATATTAACAATTGCTAACCATCTTTGCCTTTTCTAGTGGAGTTTTCTTGTTTTTATCTTTCTGTTCAGCTGATAATTTGGTCAGCGATTAGGAGGGCAGCCCTAGTAATCTGATTTGGTGTGTTAAAAGTGTTAGCAGAACTTTTACCTCGAAAAAAATGTGTGTGTAACTAAGAAACTGCAGTTTTGCTGTTATTGTCAATATAAAATAGTTACGCACACAACATAAAATCAAAACATTTTCTCATCTGTTTGGTTGATGGGATAATAACATGCTTTTTTAAAAATAATCTGGCAGGTGCATCATCACTTTGTAATGTTGTGTAATTGACTTTTCAGTTGAGCTGGAAATTGTTGAAGGAAAACGTGAGAAAAAAGTCATCCAGAGACTTGATATGATGAGTAAACCAAAGGAAAAGCCGAAGATTGAGAGCAAAGGAAAAGGCGACAAGCTGGGAGACATTGCACGGATTAACCACTCCATCGGGAAACTTAAAGCTCCTTTGCTCAAACCGCTGCATAAGATCCTATACGATCGACCAGGAGCTGTAAGGCTTTCTTTGAGGATCTTCCTTAACAAATATGTGACCAAAACATATAACTAATGATGATAAATCTTTTCACAGGCATCAACACTGAGGAAAAATCTGCGACTGTTTAACGGATTTCCCTTTAAAGAGGACAGTGACCTTTACAACAAAAAGATGGAGAAAGTGAAAAGGTAGTCTATTTCACTGGTTTAATGCATTATGTGTATATATATGTATATGCCTGTGGGTATGAAAACAGAAATAGTGCATGCTCTATTAGTTATCGTTAGTTAAGTTTTCATCTGCATTTTAAAGCACATTTTGGTACAAAGCTTAAAAAAAATTAAATGGATCGGCCAATTACATGTGAAATCTTAAAATGCGCCTAATAAACAGGATTTCCATGGGCTCTTGGTGTCAGAAAGTTTGTAAATCTGAAAAAAAAAATGTAAAGGCCTTTTGAAAACAAACCAGTAAAGAAAATAAACCAATACAGGCCCTTTAAAACGTTTTTTTTTTCTGTTTTGTAAAAATAAAAATCCCCTATTTTTTTATTGTTATCAGACAACATTTTTTACCTGGAGAGTCTTTAAATGAAATATTTTTAAATGTGAATCCTTCCAAAATTGTGCAATTTGTATCAAAAGTAAACTTTTTGTAAAAACTGTTTTAGATTTGTATTACTATTATTATAATTCATATATTTTCTTATGTGTTATTTATTGCTGTTGATAAATTCTAAATGTTAAAATATATATTTTTTTAATTATAGAAAAGTAATATTTATAAAATGTGGTAAACTTGATCTGTGTTTTTGTTTTTTGCGCCATGACAGAGCCAGAGAAGCTGATATGCAATAAAGCTCTCTCTCTCTCTCTGTGTTGAAAAAAGATAGCAATTCAGTGCTATTCCCTCCGGTCCACTAATGTGTAATTTTGCCTGTCCATACTTGATTTACGTATGTTAGGGGCATTTCCATTTTGTGAAATGTTTCATTCATGTGGTACCTAAAAACTTTATTCGTATATTTAGTTTTATCAAATCAGAAGAAGACACATACAATTTCGGCTTTCTGTTATGTTGTTAAAAATAAATGCAAAAACGTAGCTTTGTTCTCACTTAATGTCCCAAAATAAATACTTAAATTTGTGGGTACTAGACCTGCAAATTCTTGAATTTGAAGTTAGCCAAGATGTGGGAAACCTGAATAAATAATATGCTTTATTAAGGCACATATTTTGAAATATGACAAGATGAAAGGCAAATGCACAACAAAAAGTTCATGTGACTTCAACCTCAACAGGTCGTGACTTGTATGATTGTTTAAATGGACAAATCTTACTGCACACCATCTCTATTTTTATAACAGAACTGTCTTACAAAATTGAGCTGCCAAACAATTACAAGAGAAGACAGCATTTAAAATTGCAAGTCTTATGTTGTGTTGGAAAAAAGAGCTACAGAAGATTTCTGGGTCATCAGTTTACCTGGGTGTGTTAATACGGTTTGGTTTGGTTTGTCTCTCTGCCAGGCTTCCCAAGAAGCTGCTCAAAACCATCTGCCAGACTCTTGATCTGGAGAGGAGTGGAACGCAAATTGTTCTGTCAGAGAGGATTATGAAATTTCTTGCACAACCAACCAACTCGGGAAAGGTGAGATCTTTTGCTCTGAACAATAACAGTGAGTGTCAATATCTTAAAAAACTTGATAGCTCAGGTGCAAGACAAAAGGCTCAACCCAAACCAAAGGGAAGAAAGTAACAATAAAATGTGCATTTTAATTTACACTCAATGCTGGCGAATGTTGGTAAAATGTCTAAGTTTGTCTTTTGATGTCTGCAGCCTGTCCTGAAGAAAAAAAGGAAGACCACCAAAGATGCCAAAAAAGAAAAGTCTTCTTCCAAGAGCAGAAAGACACAAAAAAAAGTAGTAAGTGGAAAGTCCAAACCCATTGTCACAGATTCAAGTAGTGATGATGATGACGATGATGATGATGATGACGATGACGACGAAGAGGAAAGCAAAGGGAAGAGCAAGAGCACTGAGAAGTCTGCAAAAGCAAGTCAAAAACATGATGATAGTGAAGATAAATCTGATGTAGAAGAAGAGGATGAGTCCTCGGATGATGATGATGACGATGATGATGATGATTCTAAAGAGGACAGCAAAGAAGAAGTGAGTCGGTTGTTGGCTTTTCTGATGCTGTTGTTCATCTGATCATAAGTGGTCTGCTGGGCTGAAATCTGTCTGATTTAATGTCCAATTGATGTACGGAAACAAACCTGGTCCTGGCATACCACCGTTCTGCACATTTGTGTGTTTCTCTTGGCACTTTATAGGTGGAAGGGGGCATTCTTCCAAAACGAAGATAGAGCAGTATGGAGAAAACGATCTGTTTATAGTAAACTTGAATCGCTCTGATTGGATTATTACTGATTGCAGATGAGCAGCCAGGCGTGCTTAATCATATCACATGCTCCTCTCAAAATTAGTTTATGAAACTTCGCTTAAACTAAAGTGAAGTAAACTTTGAGGTTAGCAGATTTCCAGGGTGCAGGGGTAGACTGGCAGTGTTTCCTTCCTCCTCTTGGTGCGCTCTTCTAATGAGCTGGTTATCTAAATCAGGTGTGTTAAATAAGAAAGACATGCAAAATGGACCTTTTTTACAAGCCTGTTATGTTTAACGGTCATCATAGTCTTAAATCCTTGAAAGTTTTTATTATTCTGATTTAAAAAAAAAAAAAGAAAAAACGTTTGAACAATTATATGTATTTATAAATGTATTATATCATCTTTGCTTCAAATTACAAAAGATCTACCGCTTATGTGAGGCGTTTCTATAGAACAGGGCAGTAAATTAGATGTTATTCTCCTCTCTGGCTGCCGTCATCAGTCTCGCACTATTTTTTTCTTTTTTCTCAGAGTCTTCATAACACCATCATGAAGTTTTTCTTTTATTATTTGAGCAAATAAAATTGTAAAAAAAGTATTTGTTGTATTTTCCCATTCACTGCGCTCTAAGTTTTCCCAACTATGACGACTTCCACTACTGAGAAATCAGGAAATGTGAAAAGGGTCTATATGCAGAGAGCTGGTACAGGACCAGGTTTGAGAACTGTGGATCTAGAACTTTCAGGCTCAGAATGTTTTAGTTCCTGTTTACACATTACTTGTAATAAGATTGAGAAATGAATCTTAACACTGTATACAGGTTTGTTTAGTTGCGACTCAAAATGCCACATGAAACAAATGTTTTTTCACTCATTTTTGGTTTCATTGTTCAATCTGGTCAAAGTTGTGACTTGATGATTTTTGTTGTGTGAACAAATCAACAGACGTCTCCTCAGAAGAAATCTGGCACTGGGAAGTCCACAAAGAAATCTGACAAGAAGTCTGATCAGAGTGCATCAAGTGAGTCAACTGATGACAGTGACCAGTATTGTGAAGACAAGGATGCAAAAAAGGTTGGTTATGACCTTAAAAGGTTAATGCTCATACCATTATGAAACTTTTCGAATTCTAAGTGTATATAGTGTGTAACATTCTAATGAATTTAAGCCTAATTAAGCCCGAATTAGATAATGAGGCTTATTTTGATGACTATAAATGGATTTTTTTTAAAATTGATTCTATAACTGCAGCCACATAGTCCAATAGTACAAAACTTCTTTCAGCAGAAATTGCGTTTAATCTAACAATTTTCATCACAATTTTCCTAGACAAAGAAGCCTGCAGCAAAGCGAAAAGCTCCAGCAAAGCCCGTCCCGAAAACTAAGAAAGCTGACAGCAGCAGCAACCGAAAAAAAAAGACAGCAAGCAAGAGAAAAGGTATTAATGCAGTCATATTATAAATATATAATAGAAATGGTTAATATTTTGTTTTGCGGTGTGTAGCGATTAATATACTGTAGTTCTGCTTCTAGATGAAAGTGAAAGCTCTGATGACGATCAGCCTTTGATCAAGATCATTAAAAAACCACCAACCAATGAGCAGTTGAAGGAGAACATAAAAGACCTCCTGAAAGATGCGAACCTTGAGGAGGTTACAATGAAGCAGATTACCCGACAAGTATGTTGTTTTGCATTTATTGGGACAGAAGTTAAATTTAAAGGGTTATTATTTGTTTTGCAGTTCAACTAGATGAGTAATTTATTGCATGCGTTTAATCAGTTTCTATTGTTCATACAAGTGTATCACAGTGGGGGAAATAAGCATTAAACATGTCATGTTTTTTTCTTGGATTAATATTTCTAAATGAGCTGTTAACATGGAATTGAACCAGATTTTGGTAAAAAATAAATACATAAATAAAAAAAACAAACACAAAAATAAAACAAAGCAAAATAATCTGAAAAATGAGTTGTGTGTAATAACAATGGAGCAACACAAGCAGAAAGTACTGAACTACTGAAATGTATTTAATACTTTGTATAAAAGTTTTTTTTGGTGATGGCAGCTTAAAGACGCCTCTCATGGAGAATCAAGTCACATGCATTGCTCAGGTGTGAGGTTTTTTTTTTTACAGACTAGTGTAAAAATCTTGATGGTTCTGTCGGTCAAATCTGATCTTTATTTGTGTTTTCTATGGGATTCAAGTCAGGTGATTGGCTGGGCCATTCGGGCAGCTTGATTTATTTTATTTTTTAAAGAGTTTCCTTGGCTGTGTTTTGGATCGTTATCTTGCTGAAATGTCCGCCCCGGTTTCATCTTCATTCGGTTAATGTAGATGTTAGACTGAAGCAGCTAATATTAATTTACAATGACGAAGGGCAGAGGGTTGCTCAATAACTTCTGAGAGATTTCAGCTGCCTACTAGGCTTTCACTGCCTTTCTACACAATACTTTTTCCTGTGTCATTTATTTTTTATTGCACAAAACCTAATTTGTAAACTTATTAGTTTAGTTTTCTTTGCATACATGTATTTCTGTGCTTGTTACTAACATGCAGTAAAAACTTCAAGTCAATAGCACCTTTATATTTATGTTTTCTGAGAGAAATGGTGACATGTTTATTGCTTATTTCCCTCACTGTATAGATGGTGTTCTATTAAATGTTGACAACTTTTCAAATACTACGATTTATGAACCTTCTCTTTGTTTAGGTTTATGACAAGTATCCTGATTTTGATCTGACCAGCAGAAAGGAATTCATACGTGAGACTGTTAAAAACGTAAGTTTGTCCAAAACACTCTTCAAACTTTCTATAATAGTCGACTTTTTGAAATGGCTAATGTTTTTTGCTTTTCAGATGATATCTTGAAGTGATGGGAAGAAAATGCCTTATTTAAAAAAGAAAAAAAAAATCGACTACGGTGAAGTTGGTGTATGAAACTCAATATTCATTGCACTGTTCACTGTTCTGTAGTTTTATTTTTATTTTAAACAAGTTCAGCCTTTTTGTATTTTAAAGAATCTTTTTTAAAGTTAGTTGTTGTAATATGCCACATTTTTAAAGTAATGTTTTTTTCTTAATTTATATGGCATGTGGCCATACAAATTCATATTTCATTTTGACCAGAAATTCAGTTTATTTGTGCTTGTAAGGCCTGCAGTATGATTACCATGAATTTGTTGTTGCTAAGATGCTGCACACATTTTTTAGAAGGTGTTCATTTTTGGTTTGGTTTTACCCAATATTGGTGCTGGTTTCAGTTTTGAAGGTCTGAATGTTGATTGCAAAAACAAGGTTATTTAGATTAAATCTGTCTGTTATTTGGTTTCAACATGTTAAGTTCTGCAGTTTTGGTTTACATCTCAGTGCTTTGCATAATAGAAGAATTTGGGGTTTTAATGCTAATGTGTAAAAAGCAAAAAGCTGTTTTTTTTTATTAGATTTTTTTGTAAATATGCGTTTTATGTGTATTTTAATTTACTATATTTTAATTCAAGTCATAGGAAGCAAACAAACCATAATTCCGTGATGTTACTCATTCATACCAGCTGGTCAGAAATGTAGTTTAGATTCCATGCTAAGACCAGATTTGATCTGTTGTGCTCTGACCTCGATAACCAGTTATCAATTATCATCAGTCATATTACTCAATGATAGGGTGTCACATATATGACAAAATGGAAATGAAGGCGTGTGTTTATTTTGTAATAAATTGATTTTTCATAATAAATAACTTGTTTGTGTTTTTGTTCTTGATGTGGTTTTGCCTGGATTTTTATGCCATTTATCTAAAAGATTTTAGCTATAATTTTGACATAACATGTTTAGAAATGAGTTATAAGCAGCAGTTATTGTGGGGAAGATAAACACTAATATATTTTTATTTTACTTGTGTGTTTTTTAAAGAGCATTTATAAAGGTAGCTTATTCTTTTAAAAAGATCTTTAAAATCCTTAATTTACCCTTTCACAATTTATAGTCTTAATGTTATGAAGGTTTTAGCATTAGATTTTACATGCTCCATCAATGTTGTACTGTCAAATGGGTTGAAAATTTTTTTTTAATATATTTTTTTACAATAAGTTCCTGAGAAATTGAAGAAAAGTGAGTTTAACTATAAAACAAGAGCTATCATCTGTCCACTGGCAACCGTTTGCTCATTTTACTCATAAACATACTTAAATTTGATAAATTTCACATTTTTAAATGACATTTGCGTATAATGATGAAGGGTTTCAAGTCATTTTAATAAAACTTCTACTTCAAGAATTTTGGTTTTACAGTCATCAAGAAGTTATAGAATAAAGTAAATCCTTATAATTCATCCTATTCTGCCCAATGGTAGCTTGCTATAGATCTTCAGAGGATACTACTGCGATTAATTTTAGAAGCTGTTAAACATTCTGAATGAGCTTTCTTGAAGAAAAAGTCTCATTCCCTGACCGGGAATCGAACCCGGGCCGCGGCGGTGAGAGCGCCGAATCCTAACCACTAGACCACCAGGGAGCGCGTTACATATAAGCTAAATGTTTGGCTTAACTAGATACAATACTGCAAACCACAACCAGAAATATAATTGCTGAAAGATTTTTGTTTAAATACCCCTACTGGCGCACAATACTATGTCAATAAAGACAGGTTACATTCATATAAATGTTAACACCTAACATAATACCTAACACTTAACAAAGTATATAAATCTAGGACTGGTTCAAGTGTACCTTCAAAGATTTTAAGCTATATACAGTATATATGCTATATTTAAGCTATAGGCTGTAAGACTAAACAAATCCACACGTAATATATATATATATATTAGATAGTTTATAATGCAAGAGACATTCTAAGGTAATAACTTTGGGTTATTATTTATAATGATCAAAAAATTTGCACACTGTAGCATCAGACCATTTAAAGACATATACTGACATATTGCAAGTATGAATTGGATTGTCGAAACAGATGCTTTAAATCAGAGACGCCCATGGGCCAAAGTAACCTTTGATTTGGCCTGCCATTCAATCTGAGAATGGTTTAGAGGTTGTCATTTCAGGTGGTGCAGTAGGTAGTGCTGTCACCTCACAGCAAGAAGGTCACTGGTTTGAGCCCTAGCTGGGTAAGTTGGCATTTCTGTGTGGAGTTTGCATGTTCTCCCAGTTTGCGTGAGTTTCCTCTGGGTGCTCTGGTTTGCCCCATAGTCCAAAGCCATGCGGTACAAGTGAATTGGGTAGGCTAAATTGTCTGTAGTGTGTAAGTGTGAATGGATGTTTCCCAGCTGGAAAGGCATCCGCTGCGTAAAACGAGCTGGATAAATTGGTGGTTCATTCCGCTGTGGTGACCCTGGATTAATAAAGGGACTAAGCTGAAAAGAAAATAAATGAATGATTGTCATTTCAAATTTAATGTAACCTTTTATTTGTTTATTTTATTGTTAAGCTACAAAAATCTATCTGAAATTTAATATTTAAATGGTGTAAATGTATTAGATTTTGTTTAAAATGTACGTACAACAGAGGATAATGCAGAGACTATAGTGAGTGAATGAAGGCAAAGGCAGATTCTGCTTGACTATGTTTTCAGCATTGAACTCCACTGTGTTATAAATGTGATTATGATTTGTAGTTTAGTTTGGTATGTATGTGTATCTTTAACCCACGGCTTTCAATGATATTTGGTTTTTGGACATTCGTAGTTTGGGCACCCCTGCTTTAAATAAATAATTTAACGTTTTAAAGCTAATTTTATAATTTGTTACACTAATCATCATACATCAAAACGTTGTTAACATTAACATATGCCCCATGTGAAACTTTTTAAGGAAATGTGAAATTTTAAATGGTGAAATTAGATGTTTCTGGATGTTTTCATTATTGTTAACTGACAAATGTATTTTCTGACCAACCATTTTTTTTGATGCTTAAAACATATTCTAATATTATATTATAACATATCAGTGTCATGTTACATATATTATAATGCAATCTGTACATAATGTTCAGCAACCTGTATATAATGTTCATAGTACATCCATCTGTAAATATCAGCATAGTTTTTCTATAACTGCACTTTATCATTTATACCTGTATCTGCACTTGCTGCTATTGCACTTCTGGTTAGACCTAAACTGCATTCCGTTGCCTTGTACTTGTACATGTGTAATGACAATAAAGTTTAATCTAATCTAATCTAATATTATGATCAAGATAATTTACACTGCACAAAGAATATGCACAAAAATGAATGCACAACGAATCATTTTATAGCACAAAAACATTTATTGATGAACAAAGAACAATTCAAAGCAGTTTTCGTGCAATACAGTATTATTCACAAACATGTTTCTGGTTTGTTTTCATGTGGATGCTCTGTAAACTCAAAGCAGAATCTTGAGAGCTGAAGAGGGTTGCTTTTATCCGGCTGAGGCCTCTTCATCTTGACACCCTCATCATCAATTTGACTCAAAATGACATTTTTTGTCACAACTCTTTTCTGTGTGTCACCGGCAGATTGCACAGGAACATTTGGTTTCAGAGCACGTTTATCCACCTTCACTGGTCCACTTGTAAAACTTGGCAGTCTGGGTAAGGAAAGAGTCTTATCTTTCAAATCAGGGTCGCTGCCGTTTCTGTCTACCTCATTCATTACAAAGGTAGAAAACCTGGACACTTGACCTCCTGGAGTTCCAGCTGAAAGCTTCACAGGAGGACGACTTGGCTTCAGTGCAGGAAAGTGTGTGGGTACAGCGACAGGATTCTGGCATTTGTTCACTCTCACTGCTCGTCTCCCAAAGTAAGGCAGAACAGGTAAGGAGCGATCAACACTGGCATTCAAGTCAGACTTACATGAACTGCCGGTGACGTTTCTCCCGGAAACTTCTATCAGATTCTTAGGAGACTTCACTCCTCCATGCTCAGTAGATCTTTCACATGACACTGATATCTTTTCGTCAGTCTCTGTCAAGAAGAAACGTCCAGTTGGCTCGTTCTGTCCATCGACAGGCTTCACAGGAGCACAGTTCGGCTTCAAATTAGGCAAGTGTACAGGCGCAGCCACAGCATGCTGGCGGATTGGCGTACTTTTGCCCGTCCTTACTGGTCCCTTTGTGAAACTTGGCAGTCTAGGTAAGGAAAGGTGAGACTCCAGATCAGACCCACATGAAGGGTTGCTGACGTTTTTCTCCGCCTCCTTCAATAAATGAGCAGGAAACCTGGACACTGGATGTCCGTCGTTGAACTTCTGTCCAGCCGAAAGCTTCACAAGAGCACAGCTTGGCTTCAAAAAAGGCAGAACAGGTAACGAAAGTTCAACACTGGTATTCATGCCAGGCTCACAAGAAGGAAAACTGATGTTTTTCACTGAAAACTCAGTCTTGTGCTTAGGAGAGCTCACCCCTTGATGTTTTGGAGGCCCATATGTGAACCTTTGTCCATCGACAGGCACCACAGGAACATGGCTTGGCTCCAGAAGAGATGAGGAATGGTAGACGTTGGCATTCCGCTCAGAGTCACACGGGAATATGACATTTTTCACTGAAACTTTCGAGCTCAGTCCGTGATGTTCTGGATATCCGTCTGTGAAGTTCTGCTTGTTGACAGGCTTCACCGGAATATGGGTTGGCTTCAGAACAGGCAGGTTTGAGCGCACAGCGATAGGATGCTGGTGGAAAGGCGCAAGCTTGTCCGCCATCACTGCTTGACTCCCAGAATGAGAAGAGCCAACACTGGAATTCACCTCAGACTCACATGGGAAGATGATGTTTTTTACTGAAACCTTCAAGCTCACTCCTTGATGTTTTGGAGGGCTGTTTGTGAAGCTCTGCTGGTTGACAGGCTTCACACGTTTTGGCTTCAGAACAGGCATGTTTGAGCGCACAGCAGTAGGATGCTGGCGGAGAGGTGAATGTTTGTCCCTCTTTGCTGCTTGACTCCCAGAATGAGGCAGAATAGCCAAGGAAGGGTCAAAACAGGCTTTCAGATCAGACTCAGATGGGTAGCTGGTGTTTTTCAGAGAACTCTCCATCATATGCATATGGGAGCTCATTTCACGACGTTCTGGAGGTCGTGGCAGGACGCGACTCTGAGTATTTCTGTTTCTGAACAACATGTTAAACACCTGGAGTGGAGATTTTACTCAACAGCACCGAAAAACTAGCCTGAACGAGCGATAAGCAGTGACGACAACTGACAAATGCTATGGAGTTCTCTCCAATGTGGAACGCCAATTATGATGTCAAAAATTCTAGAACGTTTGCCGCGTTTTCCTGCCTTTAATCACGTGACATTCACTTAGTTATCATTTAAATGTCTATTTGTTCTGTTTATATCTTATATTTAAATGTATTATTATTATTGTTGTTAATATTATTTTTAAAACGGTTTAAATCACATTTGAATACAGTAAAATTCGAGGATTTTAATGTAATTATACTCATAAATGAAAGTGTGGCTCCCTCTGGAGGTGAAAATCCAATATGAGGCCAATAATTAATATACATATCTTATTCACGCGTTTGAGCGAGTTTTTATATGTTGGATTAGTTATAAAAAATACTCTCATTTTGGTTGTATTGACAATTATCTTCACTTTAACTGTTATTTTCCTTCAAGTAGCAGCAGAGGTCGCACTTTGATGCATTGTAGGGATCTGACATTTTCCATGATGCCCGATAGAGGCCGTAGTTTGACGCTTGTTTTATTCCGTTGGAGGTTGAAGTTGAGGGGTCACGTTGGATAGTGGCTTACAGTAGCTGACATGATGCAGGCAGAACACTAGAGACTCACAGCCACCTGCCTGCTGCTGCTCAACGAGAGCAATTCACCGTCAATACAAGCCCTCGAAAAGGAAGAGAAGCACCCGCCATTAGGGTAAGCGATCATTTCCATGCTGCTGTTGTGGTTTGTGTGCTTATATGGCCAAATTAGAGCATTTTAGAAGCATGGCAGGGCCCTTGGTGCTCATCTCTATTAGCTGCTCCAGGAACAAGCTGTCAAAGCGCTTCCGATATAACCTATATGTATATAGTTTGTCGCTACACTGAGGTAATGAAATGTGTATTTTAAAGATTAATTATTCGATTGTGTGTCTGTATATGTCTGGATAAAATCAGCAGGTGTTTCATACATGTATTGTTGCTAATGCTAAATCGCTAGCAGTTCGGCTAAAGATAATACCATGGAGACGTGTTTCAGGTTCATCTTTCACAAAACAAAGATAAACGATACCCGAGTCATGTAAATGGGCATAGGAGATGCAAACAATTGAGTTCATGCAAAAAGGGCATGTATGTGTTGTTCGGCGGCTGTTAGCTTTGGCACTGATCTCAGCTCAGCCAATTTACAGTTTAATTGATTGACAAGTAACGTCAGAAGTGACATCATGCTAAGCACCGCACACTGGATTATTAAAGTGTAGTAGGTTATGAAGTAGCATAAAAGTAGAGTGGTGTGCTGTGGAGTAACATTGCATTAATAATAATAACCTGATAAACAACGCTGCAGTATGTATCAAACTACAATGAATAGTACTATTTCATACGTCGCTGTACCAATGTCCTACGACAGGATTATGTGAGTATATTACAGTAATAGTATACTGTTATACGGTATTTTTGCATTCATTTTATGGTAATTTGAAATGTTTTGTGATAGTTATGTTTTTAGCATTATGCTTTAGTTATAAGCAATTATATGTGTAAGTTTTGACCAACTATGGATGATATTGGCAAGAATTGCTAAAGTTCTGTTTATCTTTTCTGTTGTGGAACTAGAATACACTTAGAAATAATAATAAAAAAAGACAATTAGAAAACATAACAACAATAATAATATTTTCCTGATTTTAAATTGATTAAATAGAACCCTTTTTTGGTAGAAAGTTGATTATAAATGTGACATTTATATTTATTTTATTCAATGTGGAAGTGATAGTGTGAATAACCTCGCTAAACTCTCATAAACGACAGCTGTTATGCAGGAGATTTACAATTAGATGATTAACCGGGGAACATATTCACATAGACATAAATCTACACTGTGTCTATAGAGTTTGACAGCTAGCATGTTTATTTTATTATTTAGATTCCTGAGATGGAATTTTCCCAGAGATGGAATTTAGAGAAATTACAAAATTTGAACACCTTTTAGTATTAAGCACTTTAAATAACTCATATATTTATTTTTTGATGATCCAAACTATCAACTTAGTAGTTCACTTAAAGTATTATCACAGTAAGCTTAATAGCTTTACAATTTTGTGTGATCAAGCTGTCAGGTTGTGTTTCATTGCCTAAAAACAGGTTTGGCATTCAATCACACGTTTTTATCAGCCTATGCTTAGACAATTTCTCAGACTTCATGTCATTGCCTGTTTTTATGCTGTAGAATTTGGTTTGCAGACTTTTAATTTTGTGTTTATACTGAATTTCTCTTAAATTTGTGAGAGGAGGAGTGAAAGACTGTAAGTCAGATCGAGAATCAAACATGCTTATTTGAATCGAAAAGTAAATGTATAAATGTGAAGAATTCAAATCAAATTCCAGATTCCGTCATAATTTTAATTTCTATCGAATGTGTTTGACTCGTTCATTTAAATTAATTTAAAAAGCACATTCTAAGGCTTCAGAAAGGATCCAGATAAACCATAAAATCATCAATTAAACATTTATAAATAAGTTTATCTATGTAATATGATGCAATGTCCATTCAAATGATTTATTTATTTATTTTAAATGCACTAGATAAAACACTATCTTTCAAAACGTCACTTGCTATGGTGCAAGAAATTATTAAAATCATGTTCATATGCATGAGCCATTGCATGCCCCAAAAACTAAAGTATACCTAGCTTGGGCTTCTGAAAAACAAAGTACTTTTTGACCACAATTTACATGTTGTTTACTTACTTATATTTTATTGTACGTCGTTGTTGTTGTTGTGTTAATTGCTAGTACTTAATTAATCATTCATTTTATTGCTTTTTTCATTTTAATATATTATTTAACACTTTATTTGTTGAGCATGTTAATCTTTTGCTAGTATTTTATGCAGTATAATCCTACGAATACTACAGTTAACTTAATTTAAAATATTTGTTTACAACATTTGATGTTTCAACCAGATTTGATTGAATTAGTTTCTTTTGTGTGCAAAGGGGATATCCTTTTCTCTTCTTTTTTTTTTTGAGCAAACTATGACATTTAATGAGCCATTTAAATCTCTGTGTTGTGAAACATCATTAAGCTGTTCATTAAAAACATTTCAGTGTGTAAGATGTCTGATACTTTTGCATATTTGGACATTTTCTCAGTTCAGTATGCTTCTTGTAATATCTGCTAATAGTTTATTGCATTGCTGCTGATTTGATATGACAGAGCTGCATGTAACAATTCAAGAGCTTAGATTAATGCGTTTTGATTTGTTATTGGTCGTATATACAGTGCTCAACTCAGTGCTTTGCAATAATATATTGTGCATATGCATTAGATAAGTCAGTACCAAAGCCAAAACTGGAACTAATCTAACAAAAAAGTAAGATCCCAGTTAAATAAATTAGTACACCCAAATTAATATGTTGGGAAAAAAGATTAAATCAAATTTTAATAAACAGGAAAAATCAAGAGAAACAAAAATTATGAAACTGGGTTGAATTTTTATAGTTTGTATTTTTTTTTGCAGCAACTCATTGGAATTGATATGTATTATCATTCTATTCCTAAAGATTATAGGTGACCAAACTCTTATTTTAATCCACACCACTGTTTAATAAAATGTGAAACCTATAACTGTTAAAATGCACCTAACATTATTGGCTAAAAAAAGGTCATTTTCAAAAGCTGGTGTTCTCATTTATACTGAGCAGCACTGTATATTCTGGTTTATTCTGGTCATATTCTTTGTTTGCCACACTTTAGTTCTCCCTCTCTGTCCGTTTTTATGAAATCTCTTGCATCACGGCTTAATGCAAGTTGCCCACAAGCTTGAGTAGCCAGTGTGTAGCATCTCTGTTCAGCTGTGTGTGTGTGTCATCTTGTTTATGTAATATTTATAGAAATGCATGAACGCTGGCCTCTCAGGAGGAGAAGTCCTCGGAGGAATGTTTCTGCTCTGCGGTGTTGTCCCCGTTGACAAAAAGGGCTCTTTGTAAAGCATAGACCGCCAGCATAACCCTTGAGCCCTCTGGTTTTACAGTTTAAAAGTCCAGAATCTACCAATGAGCAAAGGGTTAATTCAGACCGAGTTTTTTTTAGTAATGCCGGCTAGCTGTTAACAGAGATGTATGTTTAGAATGAGGTATTCATTAAGATTCAATTATTTTATATTGGTTGGAGTGTTTGGTGTCATAAATGTAAACTAAAGAAGTTGTTTTAGAATTGAGTTCATTTTAACATCTATTATTACTACTACTGTTACTAAATATTATCATTTTTTAAGAATTCTCTTACATGAGACTCATAGACATTATTTCAAGTAAGGAGAAGTTCCCCCAAAATGTCAGTATCACAACAGATATTTGTACTTTTGGATTGCCTTGTTTCTAATGTTATAAGACAAAGATTTTTACCTGGAGAGAATTTATTAAGGAAATATTTTCAATGTGGATTAGGGCTGCCCGATACTGTAAAAATCTGACATTGCAGTATTTTAGTTTGCCAGGGTATATATTGAGATGAATATAATTTCACCAGATTAATATAATAGCTCTATTTGGAAAAGATTTCATTGACTTTGATTGACTGGGTAGATCAAGTCCTTTTCTTTGCAGTGCAAAATGATAATGAGTTACAAACAGACGAACAAAAATAAGTAAATAAACAGTGCTTTATGTTTTTCTGGGAGTCTAACAGTATTCAAGTAGAGAAATTGAACAAACAAGTGTAAAATAATATGGTTATCGTTGTATAAATTATTTAAAAATAATAATGTCTTTATTATTTAACTTAATATATGAACAAATGCTATAAAATTAGTTGTTTTTGATTCTGAAATGATTTTGTAATGTTGAATGAATTAAACTTTGTGAAGCGCTAATGCTAGTCTACTGTCAATTAACCATTATGTGCTGTTGGGAGTGTATTCATCCTCTCTGGGATGATTTTGACTTCCATTATAACTACATTTTTTTTATTGCAAAACCATGACACCAGATAATCATGCATTTATGATTGTTGGTGGTTTTCCCTGTTGGGAAGAGGTAAAATTTGTAATTTTTACTGTTTATTATCAACTGGCACCATTAACCCTTTAGATGACCTGTGCAAACATGCTTACTTTCTGGATTTTATTTGGAGTATATATCAGATAAACGTTGGCGAGAGTGACTTTTGCGCGCTTACCTTGATGTGTCTGAAAATCAAAAATGCATCTCAGCTCTCAGAACTACATGGAGTAAATAAAAACAAAGACTGTATATTTATGCACCATCAAATGTGGATATAGACCGTTTTGAGGGATGTAAACAAAAACAATTGTCCTAATGCATTTCCTGTTTTACTTTTGAATGAAACTTTTAACATTGCATCAAAGCCAATGTTGTTACTAACCATTCATATGTCCAAGACTGTGATAAAAGGTAATTTATTTTCATCAAATCAGTGACACGATTTGTGAACTTAAGAGTTAAAATCCTGTAATTTTCTAAACAATTCAGTAGTTTTGATCTGGACTGAGATTTATGCGAAGAACAAATTTATGCAAAATTATATATTTATTTACCTGATGCATTTTTACAGCGGTTAATTTTGTGGATGTTTTCTTCCTGAACACAATAAAAGGGTAGTAAATCTGAACAGTGCACAAGGGTTAAAAACATGACATATCCTGTGGCTGAACGAGAGTGATAAAATGTTGATAATACTTTAAATATGTATCAACTACTCTAAAAAAAAAGTGTTTGATTTTTGTTTTTATAATCAGTCAGCAGAAGAACACGTAAATGTCTTCACATCATGAATCATGAATGGGATCCTCCTGCTATATTTACACTTGGGTTATGTACATATTTGCACAGATCCCTGGATGCCCGCCGGTGCCCTCGCCCTGGCCGCACACGCAGACTCGATGGCCATCAGCTGACCCCTGCGCCCAGGATGACGGTGAGAGAGCGGCTTCGGCAGAACATCTCGGCCGCCTTCTACCGGCACGGCCTGCTCTGCGCCTCATACCCGGTTCCCATCATTCTCTTCACCTCTGCCAGCATCCTGACCTGCTGGTGAGTCTGCACATATGCTTTTATTATTTGATTATAGCAGTGGAGAACAGTGTTCAATTTACCTGTGATGGCGGAAGCATGAACTACCCACACAAACATCACTGTACTCACACACAGGCTGTAAATCTACTGTTAATCATTTACTTCACTATTTAAATAATAGTAGGATGACTCTATCATGGACAAAGTCATACCAGAGAGGGGACAGTTGATTCTCTGTCAGTCAGTAGTGTACACCTTTAAATAAAATGACTAAAATGTACTTTTAAAAAAATCTGACGACTTTGGTTGGCAGAATTTTACAGGTAGAAAATAGGCATAAAAACATTTCTGTTTACAGGAAACTACCCTATTCATTTATATAATGTTACTACTCCAGTGTATTAAACATTGTTCCTTTGTAACACAGACAATAACATCAAAAAGAAAGTCACATGATGTACCACAAGCAGAGAAACAGACTAATATGTGTGTAGAAGGCACTCAGTGTTATTCACACAAATGCTTAACAGCACCATGGGAATACATGACAGTAATTTACACTAACTAGTTTTTAACATTAGATTAAACAACAAACTCTAATGGACATAAACGATAAGAAAAAAAAAATAGAAATGTCAAACAAAAAATATTGAAGTGTTTAATTTAAGTAACAATTCCCACTATTAATGACTGGCTTATTACCTGCCCATTATTTTGATATAATAATAATACATTTTGTTATGTTAGCTGTTTATTAGAACTTATAAAGCTATTCTACATCTTTCCAATGTCCAAAAGCACCTTGCTTCAATTTCACCATTGAATGCATGGCTATTTTTTACAATCTTTAATGTTTGAAGAGTTAAATGCACAAAGGTGTTCACAGTAGCATAATATCTACAACAGCTTCACAGGTATCACACACGTCACGTCCGGTTGGGGCTGAGTATCGTTCAAAAGTTTTCAATACGATATTTTAAATTCAATACTGTGTTAGGTTTGCATGAAAAGACTTTTGTTTCTGTGTATGCATTGTATCCTCTTGCAGGAGTAATTCACCTATTGTGCTAGCATCTGCTTATTTATTTCAGTTCTGTTATTTTTGCCATAGATATGCCATCATACACATGCAATTCGCTAACACTTACGAGATTTATCTATTAAGGTATCCAAACTTGATACCGACAGACAAGACATTCTTCGATACTAGAATTGAGACAATTCGGTTGGTACCTAAAAAGTATCAACCTCCATACCCGGACCTTCATCTGGTTTAATTCAAAATAGTTGATCTAATCAACCAACATTCAGAAGTAAACTTTAATAATGAACAAAGTTATGTTGATGAGTTTGATGGTTAAAAAAATTCAGATCCAAAACATCATCTGTATTATCATAGCTCTTATTTGATTTTTTTTACAGGGTGTCCGCAGGGTCTTAAAGTCTTAATGTCTTCAATTTCCAAAGCAAAATTTACTGAAAGTTTGTGTTGTTGGTCTTAAATAATTTGAAACTGGTCTTAATTTTTCTCTAGGTAAAGTTAGTCAGTCAAGCTGACCAATTACCAATAATCCATCTCAATAAAACTTGTTTACCAATATGGTGTAATTATCTTTATTACAAAAACTTTTGCTTAAAAGTTCTCTATGTACTTTAGACAAACTGTTGTGCATAAATTAAGTTTATTGTAGTTTTAACTAGATTTTGCTTGTTTGACACATTTAATACATGCTGTTAAGATATAACTAAATTAAAATTGTTTTGATGAGGCAAGTTTTTCATGTTTTTCATTGGGCAAACCTTGTCATTAGAATAAATCCTTAGTGTTTAGCCCTGTATAGGTCTGAAATTTGCTTCATAATGGTCTTAAAAAAATTAAGTTTGACTTTGTTAAACCTGCAGAAACCCTGTTTTATTAAAGATGCACAATACACAATCCTCCAGCCATGTAGACTTGTTAACAACTATTTAAGACAAATATAATGTAATTTAAAACAAAGTGATGTGAGAAGCTCCCTGTGCATTTGGCAGGATATTGAACAGTCTTCCAAATGGCAGACAGACAACACTGGAAAACACATTTTAGAGACATGGTCCTGTGCTTTTTTGTTTGCTGTGGGGTATTTCTGTCTTCTCTGCTATTAAATACCCAACTGCAGTGATGTAATGACATCAGTGACAACCTGCAGTCATAATGGGGAAGCTTATATTGTGGCAGCCCACCATTGCAGAAAAATGTGACGGAAACATGCAGAAGTGTTGTTCACAAGACCAAAAACCCACAGCTCCATCGATTTTGAAGCACTTTGTGTTCTTTTGTGGTTCGATGAAATCACCTATAAAATCTATGGGTGGGATATTTTATGATGTTAAAGGGTGTGAAGTGACACCATAGGAATGAATTTGTCTTGTGGTTGGTTGTTCCGCACAGTGTGTATCGAATGTAGGATCATGCCAAGAGGACTGTGTGTATCGCAAACACAAAACTGGAACAAAGAACAAGAGAAAATGTTTTTCTCATGCCTTCTCATTTGGCCTCTGTCAGCAAAATGTGAATTAAGACTCTGATGCTTCAGATAAAGGGCAAAATCTGTGTGGAAAAGAGCGAGCGTGTGAACGTTTCTCAGTGTCTTGAGGACGAGAAGTAACCTTTTGTGATGGTGGAAACTACTTGTCACTGCAGATGCCTGAGACCTTTTTGAGCTAGAAAATAGAAAGTCCATTATGTGGAATAGCTTGACCTGACATAAATGGTTAGTTCACCAAATAATATAAATTCTATTATTAACTGCTTTCCCTAATATTGTTCCAATCCCCTGAGAGTTTTATTAATCTTTGGATATTTTAGTTGAAATCAGAGAGCTCCCTCATCCTCCATAGACAACAATGTACCTCAAAACAAATATACCTCAAAACAGACCATATGCCTTCAGTGGTTCAGTCAGAATATTATCAAGCTACAAGAATGTTTTGTGTCCTCATCAAGCAAAAATAATGACTTATCAATGCATGAATCTTACATGCTCATCAGAAAAACAAAGTCCACTTAAAGCTCCCACCAACAGAACTTTTTTTTTTTAAGATGCTTGCTTTTGCTGCTTGCAATAGCGCTACTGTGCAATCATTGCAATGCTGGTAAAATTATGCCTCTCAACTAATTCTAAATAAAAATAAAGTCAGTGACATTAGAATAAAAATTGTGGTTATTTTTATTGGTTTGTGTACTAGTACAGGAGCCAATCATTCTCCGATTCTGTGGGGAAGGGGTCGGGACCAGACATGGGACACAGTGGTGGTGTGGAGAGAACCCCCTCATGATTGTAAAGCGC
>CAIGQQ010032566.1:9442931-9496249 GCA_903798035.1 Danio albolineatus
GGTTTGCGGCGCATGCAGGCGGTCCTTCCAGAGCACGGCTGTCTGCTGGTGTCCCCTGGCAACTATTGGCAAAACCAGCGTGACCTGTTTGATGCAGATCCAGACCTCCTGAAGACAGTACACCAACATGAACCCAAAGGCCTTCATACTTCAGCCACTCTTAGAGGCAGGGAGCGGCTTAAATGCCATTTAATCTCATCCAGAATTCAAGCTACCTGCTGCTCATTTAAGGCCTGTGAAATCACCTTCTCGTTTTCATTGTGCACTTTTTCAGATTTGCTCTTTGGTGTCCCGGGGAAGCAGACGGGTGTTAGCTTGTATAGCAAGAAGAGAGTGGTGACATACACCATCACAATTGCACTAAGCTCCTATGATGCAAGGTCAGTCTTTCGAATTTGCATAGACATGGTCACATTTTCTAGTAAAGGACAATGAGTTTGAGGACAACACATACACTTAATAAACAAACACACTTAATTGAACATGTAGACAATACCTATAAACTATATAATAATATAAACAGTACAATACGGTACGGGTCACCTTTATCAGGCTTGCCTTTCCACTGCCAAAAGGGTACCAATGGTACCATTCTCGCTCGAGGAAATGTTAAAGTTAAGCTGTACGGGTCGTTCACATATCGTATGAGAAGCACTTCTCACAAAACAGATGCTTTATACACATAATTACTTGTGGATAAATGTACTAATACAATACTAACCTTTCTATGAACAGGATTTGATTATAACTGCAGATAAATGATAATGATAGGCGAAATAGCCTGTTGCAACGTCTGCAATTATATTAAATAAATAAATAATCGCAACATGTATGAACACATATAGCCCCTTACAGTCTCAGATATGTTACCAATTACAGGAAAAACTACACACGGCATACATTTAGTCCCTATTTGGGTTCAAAAACAACCCGAAATATAGTCAGTGCAACCCTTTCATCTGTATCTTTAATCTTCACCAGCAGATGTAACCTCTGTTAGAAAGTAATTCCGTCATTCTGAGTTCATAATAGTCCAAAAGGTGATGATAATAGTTAAACATGGCAGTTTGTTCATGTTTTAGGTTGCTGAAAGAATCATTTGCTCCTTTGTTTTGTCCGCCTTCTTCTTTGTTTCTTCACGCTTCACTCTCGCTTTTGTCCTTTTCTGAAAGTATCGAGAAGGTCAGAAGCACTTCAATAATCATGCGCACATTATTATCATCAGCTCAAGAAGTTCATTATTTCAAATATAGACACGCGGCGAGATCTCTGGAGAAAGTGAAACCGCTCGCACTTTAAGACAGGCTTGTAAAACAACAACAGGACACAGCAGATTCTGTTCTTCTCGCCTCTGTGGCTGTTCATCAAGACAACGACAAGGTTTATTTGAGCTCGGGTCAACCATGGCTTGTTATTATATGTATATATTATAACGGTGTAATGCCTCTGCTGTGTTCTTAAAAATGGCGGTTCCTTTGTTTTTCTTTTTCTACTTGTGTATTCACTGGTGACGTATCTCTAGAAAAAAAATAGCGTTCAGCTGCGCGTCTTACCCTTTGCAAATGGTACCCAAAAAGTGGTGCGGTACAGTTTGCTTTTTGGTACCCTTTGACAGTGGAAACAGCCATAAAAGCGCACCGAACTGTACCGTATCGTACCGTACTACCTAGTGGAAACGGGCCATAACTGCAGATTAACTATGTTTATATATAATAAGTTTAACTGGTAAAAACTATTAGTTACTATTTAATTAAAGTTATTAGTAACTAATACAGTTATGGTAACTAATAATCGCAACTTTTTTGGGGAATTTGGTTGTCAGGCATCAATGTGCATCTTTCGTAAAGCTGCTTTGAAACAATAGTTATTGTGATAAGCACTATACAAATAAACTTGAATTGAATTGAATAAAAACAACATCTTCTTTATTTGTTTGTGTGTGTTTCTGGATAGGTTTGTTGGCAGTCTTCGAGCACGTCTGAAGCAGCTTCATCCATCAGCAAACTGCACTCTGCGTGAAGACCACATGGTGCATGTCCATTTTAAAGAAGAGATTGGCATCGCTGAGCTCATCCCTTTAGTCACCACCTACATCATCCTGTTTGCTTATATCTACTTCTCCACCCGTAAGCACCATCACTACTAATGCTGCACAATATTGAAAAAATCTAACATTGCTACATTTCATTTTTCTGCGATGAATAGTTGAATAGCTCTATTTGTGTTGTCTTTGCACTTGGATAAAATATGATAAACTATCTACAAGCATAGATAATACAAGAGAGAAAAAGATATCAATGAAATAAACAGTGTTTTAGGGTTTTATGGGGAGTCTAACAGCGCTCGGGTACAGTAAGTGAATAATCAAATGTAAAATAATACTGTATGGTGTTCATTGTATAAATGATCATACAAACAATAGAATTTCTTATGCTTGAATGCTTTTAGAATCCTCATACAATCTCAGGCCTCAAAAACACACATATGAATAATAAACTTTTACTCCATTATTGTTAAACTCTTCAGCGGTTCCACAGATGTCATGTGTTCTGAACTGTGTCTCCTGGTCAGCTATGATTCCAACATATAAACTCAACATTGCACATTTATCTCATGATGTGATTATTGTGGATGCACACATTGTGATATCAGTATAATCTCTGCCTGCCTTGTTATTGTAAGAATACATTTTTTATGCTGTGATTTATTCTTATAGATACCCTACTATTAGGAATCACTATAATAATTAATACGTTTATTTAAGTGTATTTAATTAAATAAATCAAAAGTTATAGTACAGACATATTTTGTTACAAACAATTCATTTCTTTTAAATGCTATTCAAAGAGTTCTACAAACATATATACAACAGTTTTTAGCAGTGATTACCAATACATATTAGAAAAGCACCAATTTAGCTTATTACATTTTTTCTTAAGTGACGTTAAGGACTAGGGTAATAATAGTCCTGAAAATGTACTTTATACTAACAGCAATACTTTTTGCATTTAAAGATTTACATTAAAAAAATGTATTATGTTTATTTTTAAGCACTTGTCAGACTCTTTTATCCAAAGCGACTGACATTGCATTGAATGTACATTTATTTTTAATCAGTTCTTGCTTCTCCTGGGACTCGAACCCACAACTTTGACATTGTTAGCAGCATGCTCTACCATCTGAACTACAGGAAAGAAAAACAACATTGCACCAATTTTTCACAGTATTTGTGTTTTCACTGTATTTTTGAGCAAGTAAATGCAGCCATAAGGGATTTCTTTATAAAAAGATAAAATATAAACATTACCAACTACCAAATTGTGAACAGTATTGTACGTGCATTGTTTGTGTGTTATGTACTACATGATTGTGGGATGCAATTTGTTGCATTGTAACCTTGCAGTTACAACAGAGGATATCACTGTCTCTCAGTCATTTGTAAACAATAAGTGTACTCTTTTAAAATGCATGTAGGAAATTTCAGAAATATTTTAGTTTAATGGGCCACATACTTTAAAGAAACCTCTCACAGAACTGCTATAACCCTCTGTTATGAATTAAAGATGTATACAGTTGAGTTCAAAATTATTAGCCTTCCAGTGATTTTTGAATTTTTCAAATATTTCTCAAATAATGTTGAACAGATCAAGAAATGTATCAAATATAATAAATTAAAATATCATGTACTGTCATCATGGCAAATATAAAAGAAATCTGTTTTTAGAAATGAGTTTTTAAAACTATTTTGTTTAGAAACGTGTGATATTGGTGCAAAAAAATAAAATAAACGGGGGGATAATAATTCAGAAAGGCTAACAATTCTGATTTCAAATGTATATGTATATAGTTATTTATTTATTTTCTATTTACCCGACAACCAGTCAGATGTCTTTAATCGACATCTCAGGACTTGTATTGTTCTTTCTCTATAGATTATTCCACAAAGTTCTAATAACATTAAGAAGTGTTGAAATTCGCCATGTTGGCAGGTGCCTGTAGACAAAACAACAAATTGGCAGCAGAAAGCGTTCAGATTAGCATAACAGATTTCCAACTGAGCGTTTGCCAAAGGGGTTTTCAGTCTGGCCTAGCAATTATCCTGAGAACAGCACGTTCAGCGTCAAGAATGTGTGTCCATGTACCCTCATTCCAACAGGGTTTTGCATGTGTTCACTAAAGCTGAAGGAAGTCATTCTTGTGCTACTGGCAAAAACACTTCAGCTAATACTCGTTCAATCTTACATCTCAGGAAAGATCGACATGGTGAGGTCTAAATGGGGATTGGCACTGGCTGCTGTGGTGACGGTCCTCAGCTCTCTGCTCATGTCGGTGGGACTCTGCACCTTGTTTGGCCTCACACCTACACTGAACGGAGGGTAGGAGCTCAGCCAAAACACACCTTTGTTCACACACTACTAGCCTGATTTTGTGCATCAACATGACAGGCCTGCTGTTGACTTAATCCCTCACGTATAAAACATTCACTTTTGATCTTTAAGCAGGTTGATGTATAACCAGTTGATAAAATTGGCGTTTGATTGCAATGATTGTTTAAGTGGGCAGGGATAGTCCTCCGCCTGCCTATAAGACTGCATGTATGGACTTAAAGTCACAGTGGTGTGAGTTCAAGCTGTCCAAACAAATTTGGGTTAGGTCACGTTCAATGCAAACACACTGTGTGGGCCACATGCGAACTTCATATTGATCCAGTATACAATGTATTACTAACAGAATTTAATGTTTTTGACTCTAGAGTAGATTTTTCTGTTTGGCTACTGTATTTATTCCTCACTTTCCATGCATTGGATTTTTTTGTGTTGTTGTGTAAATATTTTCATACTCCCTGCTTGGTTTTGGTTGACTTTCAAAGGTTTATTTGTCTTATCTGCTGCTGTTTTTCAGGGAAATCTTCCCCTACCTTGTGGTTGTAATTGGTTTGGAGAATGTTCTAGTCCTCACCAAGTCTGTAGTGTCAACACCTGTTGACCTTGAAGTCAAACTGCGTATCGCTCAAGGTCAGACATGATGCAATAATCTGCTCTATTACAATATGTACCCTAAATTAATTGTAATTAATTATTTCCAGAGTCTGTTACCAAGACAAAAATCTAAATACATAGATTATTATTGGGACATGTATGATTAGTACATAAAATACAGCTTTGCATACATGGTTTATTTATTTTAATGAACTTTTACATCCCTAAAAAAAAAACCTTAAAGCCCCTGGTAACAACTTGCATAATTGTTAAATTCATGCATTATTGATTTACCACTTCAGTTCTGTTCAGTTTCCTTTAATTTGTAATTTAAAACATCACAGTAGATGAAGTGCAGAATTAAATTGTTACATCGACACTCGGCAAGAACATAAAAAACATCAGAAAACACTATAAAAACCTAACTTAATAAATGAGCTTTTGTAATTTTGCACTTTGTACACCATGTTTGCTTATTTTAGAAGACTTTTACATCCTTAAATCAAATCAAATCACTTTTATTGCCACATTCTCAGCAGCATGTGTACTATGATGAGTGAAAAGCTTAGGTGCTGGCTCCAGACAGTGCAAAATACAATGTCATACTCAAAAAACAAAACAATATACTATTAGTTATGTTGACAATAAGTACATAAAGACAATAAATACATGAAAGACAAAAGATTTAATGCAGAACAAAAATACGTTACATTGACACCTCTGCAAGAACATAAAAAAACATCAGAAAACACTTTAAAAACGCTAACATAACAAATACACGTTTGTAATTTTGCACTTTGTACACACAGTTTGCTTATTTTAGTAAACTTTTACATCCTTAAATCAAATCAAATCACTTTTATTGTCACATCATCAGCAGCATGTGTACTATGATGAGCAAAAAGCTTAGTTGCTGGCTCCAGACGGTGCAAAATACAACGTCATACTCCAGAAACAAAACCATATACTATTACTTATGTTGACAATAAGCATGTTAAAGACAAGAAATATATGAAAGACAATAATATGTGAAGAAAAACACACATGTAGACGCAGATAGACAAGTGCACAGTCAAAAAGGTGTGCATAGTTTGACTGTTGGTGAACATCTTGATACGTCTTAAGAAACATTTTGCAATCAATCAGTCATGAGGAATATGGCCACTGAGCTGTGCATCATCCTCATAAGATTCTTCACATTTGACATGTATGATCCATAAAATACTGCTTTGGTTTATTCATAATTGATTGACTATTTCAGTTCAAGTTTCTTTTTGCCATTCAAAACATAACAGTAGATTTAATGCAGAACAAAAGTACAATACATTGACACCTCTGCAAGAACATAAAAAACATCAGAATACACTTTAAAAACCTAACATAATAAATTAACGTTTGTAAGTTTGCACTTTGTACACACTGTTTGTTTATTTTACTAGACTTTTACATCCTTAAATCAAATCAAATCACTTTTTTGCCACATCCTCAGCAGCATGTATACTATGATATGTGAAAAGCTTAGGTGCTGGCTGCAGACGGTGCAAAATACAGACAATGCAAAATACAAGACATACTCCAAAAACAAAACAATATACTATTAGCAATGTTGACAATAAGCATGTAAAAGACAATAAATACATAAAAGGTAGTAAATACAAAAAGAAAAACACACATTACACACATTTAGACACAGATAGACAAGAACAGTTGAAAAGGTGCACACGTAGTTTGACTGTTGTTGGAAGATTATTGTAGGTAATATTGTTTTAAGGAATGATTCTGTTAAAGTGCAGTGCATGCTATATCTTAAAAAACATTTTGTAAAAAAACAATACCTTCAAATATTGCTATGAGTCCCTGCTAATTTTGCATAGATTAAAATGTAGCGCAAAAACGATTTATTTTGAGATTTTGGTGTTTCTTCATTAAGGTCTAAGCAACGAGAGCTGGTCAATCATGAAGAATATGGCCACTGAGCTGTGCATCATCCTTATTGGATACTTCACATTTGTCCCTGCAATTCAGGTTAGTATGCAACAGAAGTAGACAACCTACTCACAGCAGTAGTTGTATTGTGTCAGATTGCAAATGCCTCACTCTTTCCACCTGTGTGCATGTAGGAGTTCTGTCTGTTTGCTGTGGTGGGTCTGGTGTCCGATTTCTTCCTTCAGATGTTTTTCTTCACCACTGTGCTGTCTATTGACATCCGCCGCATGGAGGTGAGAAACGCCCACACAGGGAACATTTCTTTCACAACTCCATGACATATTCATAAATCAGTGAAATATTGTGTACTGAATGTTCTGTGTTTTTTTTTTTTTTTGTTATCTTTTCCCATACATTTGTATCTCTGCCACAACAGTTGGCTGATCTCAACAGACGTCTGCCAGCTGAAGCGGGGATGCCTCCTCCTAAACCGGGCACTTTACGTCCCCGAGAGACACCTCCACCACCCCGTCCTTCTCCACACACCATCACCCTGCAGACTCCAGCGTTTCGCAACCTGCGCTTGCCCAAGAGGCTGAGGGTGGTGTATTTCTTAGCCCGCACTCGCCTGGCACAGCGGATCATCATGGTAAAAATGATTGATTTGAGAAGAGTGAATGTGATGTTGTGTGCTGTTAGCTTCATTGTAATAGCATTCATTAATAATAAAATAATGTTTTTCAGTTATGCTACTGTTTAAAAGATCGGGCTCTAATTATGATTTTTATTATTAAATAATGAAATGAACGTTTTTATTCAGCAAGCATGCATTCAGTTAATTAAAAGTGGCATTTAAGATGTTTATAATTTACTTTTTAAAATGTGTTTTAAGTTTAAATAAATGCTATTTGTTTAAAATAATTACTTAAGCTTTTTATGCAGTGTGCATTGTAATAATAATACATTTTTATATAGCACCTTTAAAACTTAATTTTCAAAGCGCTTTACTCAAAAAAGATACAGATGTAAAAACTGTTTAATGACAAAAATAATAAAACATTTAAAATAGATAAAACATTTAGATATCTAGAATAGATATCAAATAATTAGGAAAATAATTAGGAAAATAATAAAAAAAGCATGGCAATATTTCAGTTTGTGAGAGATAATCAGCATATCAGGCAGGTAGCAGAGTAGTGGAAGAATGTAGCATATTTTACTTTAGTAGATTCAGTTCAGTTCAATATGAATGTCACTGTTGAAGGACGACCTACTGAAGAGCAGCTCCTCTAATACTAGCTAAGCAAGCCAGAGGCGACAGTGGCAATAACCAAAACTTCAGCAATGACAACAAATCATGAGGGACAAACATCTTATCCAAATTGACTTAAAATTTTGAAACATAGAAGTAATCAATGCAAAAAGTTATACAAATATGTAAATAAAACAATAATTCATAGTATAATGCAGTGTACAACTATATATTTATATTTTAGTGAGACAGAAAACTATACATTCAAAGTTTTTTTGAGAGAAAGAGAGAGAAACCTAATTATTAATAGATTTTAAATGTGTTGGAATTGTCTTTTTATTTTCTTCTTTATAAAAATACAGATTAGAAATAGATTAAAAAGTGATATTGATGGGGAAAATATATATATATATATATATATATATATTAGTTTAAATGCAAATTTCTCATTTTAAATGTATTAAAATTGTACATTTATTTACGCTGAAAATTCAGCCTTTTCCTTACGGGAATAAATTAGAGGAAAGATAACAGCAAACAGTTCATTTGGATTGTATCAAATATTTTTTTTACTGTATTTAAAACAAATAAATTAAGCCTTTGTGAGAATTTTTTTTAATTTTTTTTTTTTTTTACTAAAAAAATCTTTTAAAATGGGGTATTATTTGAATGGGGTATATGTGTAGCTAGTGTTTTTCAGCCAATCATCAACTTCTGGTGAAAGCTTAATGTGACTTTTCAATTTCATACAGTTATTTATGCTATAGAATACATTCATTTAAATAGACTTCAGCATTCATTTAGTTGTTTAAGCATAAAATGAGATGAAAGCGCCATCAGTATCAGCAGACGAGAGCAGAAACTCCATTGAAAACACTGGGATAAAATAAACTGTCATATTTTAAAGACATGGCAGGGGAAATGCAATTTAATGCAGCGATTCTTGTCTGGTCTGAGAACCACTTTATATCGTATATATATCAGGTAGTGAAGATCACTGATTTTTAAAGAAATCAGACCTTAAACGTGGCAGTTTTATAATGGAAAGACAGTTCATGGAAGCACCGAGGCTAGCTGGCTGAAATTAAAGGTCTATGTGCATATGCTCCATTAAATTGCATTTGTAATGTTACCTAATGTTGTTGCTAATGTGTTTAATAGGTTGGCACAGTGATCTGGATTGGGATCTTGGTCTACACTGACCCTGCTGGTCTGAGGACTTTCCTTGCTGCCCAAGTGTCTGAGCAGAGTCCTCTTGGGGAGGCAGGGCTTCCCCCTCACCTGGGTGTCGCTCCAGTATTTCCCGGCGGACACCCGACCAGTACACTGAGCGTCCTCCCTGCCCCTGAACCCACTCCTGTACCTGAAAACCAGTCCCAGGGCCACCGAGCAGCACGTCCAGGAGTCGCCCCCGTCTCCAGCCCTCAGATCACCTGGGGCTCCGAGGATGAGGAGCTGTGGAGGAGGCTTTCTTTCCGCCACTGGCCCTCGCTCTTCAGCTATTACAACATCACTCTTGCAAAGAGGTGCGCTCTTCTTATGGTTTTTCAGTTTGTCTGTGTTTCAGCTTGTACTCATGCACATCTCTGACGCCCTCAGGTACATCAGCATTCTTCCAGTCATCCCCGTGACGCTTCATCTGAACCCACAGGAGGCCATCGACACTCGGCACCCGCAGGACACACAGCACGCTCCTCCTCCCAGCATCAAGACCTCTGATCTGCAGACCGACCTCACGTTATACAAGTCAGTCTCTCACTTTTGTTTGCTATTTAAGAGCTTAAGCTGACTTTACAAAGGTTACTTGTTCACTGGGCTTGAATTGAACCGTTGCTTGGGCAGCAAAAGGCAAAAAGATTCATTCCTGCTTTGTTTTTGTTTGGAAGAATTATGGAAAAAGGTAGTTTATGAAAAAGAATTAGCTCTAGTTTTTCTGGAAATACTATTTATATTTACACATTTCAGTAAAACATGATTTTGATGACTTTGTTTCTAAATGATAATGATAAATGATAATAAGGTATATTTTAACTGCAGAAGAGTTAATAATTAGAGTTTATAATAATTCCGAAGAATCATTATTTGGTGTAATAACAAAAAATGTTTGTCACATCATTCATTAAACATTATTCGGACCAAATGCAATAAAAAAAATCTCCATAACATTTCCTCTAATATTTTTATATATATTTTTAGTTTTTAAACATTACTATTCAGAGGTTGTGTTTGTAAATATTATGGAACAAATTGTTTTCTGGGAAAAAACAGACTGTTTTAATAGCTCCAGCTCATCTACATTTCCTATTCATATTTATGCATTTCAGTAAAACATAATTTTAATAACATTTCTTTAAAACGATAATAAACATGTCAGTATTTTGATGGCGCATTACTAGTATTTTAACTTCAGAAACGTTAATAGGAGTTAAGAATAATTCAGAAGAAATATGTTATAAGAATATATGTTTGTTATATAATTTTAAACTATTTAAACATTTGTTATTGTGATTTTTCTCAATAATTCATCTATAACATGTTATATATGGAGTAAATTTTATTACACCTTTTTAAATATGGATAAAACTGTTATTAACATTCCTGATAAATCCCGAAATTTTATTTTTAATCTGGAGACAAAAATCTTAGTGACCTTAAAATATTTTAGTGAATATAAAATGTTATTTATATAATTTTTAAAATGAATTTTACTGTCTTTCATTATGAGCCAAGTTTAAGTTTCGCACACAAACCTGTGGCACTTAACGAAAGCATCATAAAAGTAACAAAAATACCCTAAGATTCTCAATTTCACTCACACAATGTTTATTGTTTTTATTTTATCATATTTTTACTTATTATTTTACTTTTATTTTACACATTTTTACTTTTATTCAACTTATTTTTTTATCAAGGCTATGTAAATCAGACCACTTACATTTTCTTGATTATTATCTAGTTACTAGTAATACTATCTTAACATTTGTATTTTGTGGTTACAGCACATCACAGAAACAAATTTCACCAGGCTTGTTGAGTTACAATAAATAAAGCCTCCATTCTCTCTTCTAAAACTCCTCCGCTCTTTGTGTGCTCATCAGAGGCTTTTATGTATCACAAAGGAATTTCTTTGTTCGTTTCACACCTTGTTGTATTTATAGATCAGACAGCAGTCATTCATTGCTAATATGTAAGTTGCTCAGTGACTTTACTCAGAAAACGTGCATTACCGCTTCCCTTTGTGCTCTTTCTGCGAACAAATGTCAAGGGGTTCTAAACCTAATGGACAAAATAGTCTTTTAAGCAAACAAACACCTACATTTCTCATTTATACATGGAACTGTTACTGATTAACTATAAGCTCTCATTCATATTGCATATTAGCACACACTGGAAGTCCAACTATGTGACTGCAGAGACAAACAATAGTCACTCATTCTCAAACAAACACACTCAGATTGCGGCATTGAAGGTCATTGTTTCAAGGCTTTGCTTTTATCTTTGAGGCTGTTATGGTGGTTAGATACGCATCAGATTGGATGTAGGTCAGTTTTTTTAAAGCCTGGCCCCCTGCCTGCGTTTCCTGTTTTCTGTGCTGTTTTTACTCTGTAAGGAAAGATCAATACTGAGTGCACAAACTGAGATCTTGCTTACCTTTGAATTCCCATTTGTGGAAGTGTGTGGACTGGAATTTCTAGAGGGACTTGTTTTGTAAGGGTTTAAGCTCAAATGCCAGCTTTAATTTGATTTATTGGCCCACTAAAGGGACACTTTGAAGAAATAGTTCAGCCAAAAATGAAAATGTTGTTATTAATTACTCAGTCCTTACAATGCCTCTTAGATTTTCATGTATCTTCGGAACACAAATTAAAATGTATTAGATTAAATCCGAGAGCTCTCTCATCCTCCAAGATGTTCAAAGTCCAGGAAATTAACCAAAAGCTTCGTCAAAACATTGCACGTAACTTCAGTAGTTCAGCTGTAATCATACAAGTCTACCTAATTTGTATAACGACTATGAGAAATACAACTTACTTTCCATTAGAGTGAGCAGCATGACACGCAAGCATAGTATTGGCTGTTGTAAATGCGCACTTTGATCAAACATTGATGAACAAAGTTGTTCATAAGATTTTTTTGTTCTGTTTTAGAGGTCTCCTATAATAGATTTTCATTAATTCAATGATTGACTTAATAATTATCTTTATCAGAGATGCTGATATCCATGTCATTATGAAAGTCAGCACAGTTTCATCTGGCTTTCAGCTAAATAAGAGATATTTGTGTTGTTACCTAAATTTTAAGCATTTCTCTTTCGTGCTGGTTACATGATCAATCTGCATGTAAACAAACCTTGTTGCACAATGCAGCGCCGTTCAGTCCTGCAATGAAGCTTACTGTACCTTCACACTGAAAGCGGAGAGAGTGTCAAAGTAACCGGAAGTCATTCATTTTCAATGGGAGCCGGCAGAGATAAGCGGCGAGGGGCAGCGCGACGCGTCTTCGCCGGTGTCGTTGTCGAGGAGAGTTGAAATGAAGTCAACTTTATGGTAATTAGCTATGACACGGTTCGGCGGCAAGCAAGTCCACCGATTGAGAGGAGTCCAGCGAACACAGTAACTTTGAACTTTTGTTCCCAAGGGTTTTAATATTGCGGTCGCCGGATTTCCAATTATTTACAATGTTTTTCTTACAGGGACAAAAATTAAAAAGGTTAGCGGCAAGTTACTAATGTGCGTTAATGTTATCTATTTTTTTTTTTCTTTAAAAAAGGAGGAATTTCATGCGACAGTACAAAACAGTATTGCTGCATCAGAATATTTCAGACATATGGAAATATTTTAAGTGGCGCAAAGCCACACCACACACACCAACTTGATCTTCCATTGTTAAATGAATCTGATGAAAGGCGCGCAACATTCTAGAAAGCATGTTTTATGCGGAAATGTAAGGGATTTGCTGATAATGCTGCAATGGCTCCTTTGAATATAAAATTAATGTAGCGAATGTTGACGCTCTCGCCTCCGGTGCTCAGAAGGCAGACAGCGTTTTCGCCAGGACGGCCAGAGCGAACTTTGACACTCTCACCGCCTTCGGTGTGAACGTACAGTTATACAGTTGAAGACAAATTATTAGTTCCTATTAACTATTAACTCCTCCTAGTTGCTGTTCAGCTGAGAGATGTTTTTTCAACACATTTTTGAACATAATTGTTTTAATAACAAATTTCTTTCATCTTTGCCGTGATGACAGTACATAATAATTTACTAGGTATTTTGCAAGATGTTATTATTTAGCTTAAAGTGCAATTTAAAGGCTTTACTAGGATAATTAGGTTCACTATTATTACTTATTAATATTGACCTCAATCTTGTTTTGTTTTTTTTAATCTTTTATTTCAGCCACGCTACAAGAAATGAGTTTTTTTTTATTAATAAATGCTATATACTATAATAATAAATAATAAAATTAGCTTACATTAAACAACACTTGGGAAATATTTGAAAAACTACTACAGTTTTACAGGAGAGCTAAATATTTAGCCTTCAACAGTATGTTATACAGTACCAAACATTTCCCGAACATGTTATCATTTTATTGAGGGGCAACTGTATTGTGATAGTCATCATTTTATCATAAGTTCCGTTACATGAACACAATGGTGTCGGTTTTTCCATATCGATTCAATCACAAAGCAAACTCTTCAAGGTCTCAGTTACAACTACTGTGTTTGAGAGCAAAGTACACACTCATCGGTGGCCAGTGAAGACCATAGGGTTGGCGTTATGCAAATTAGACTTGGGAAGGAGGTAAGACTGGAGTTACTGACAACTTATTTCAGGCAGTTCAGAATCAGTTCTTATTTTTAGTGCTCTTTTAAATGAGGGAAACTATGCAGATCATTCACAGGTAACACTTTAGTTTAGGTCACAATTCATGCTATTATCGACCTGTATACAATCAAGATAATAACTGTTCATAAGTAGTTATAAAGTATGATCTTATTCTGCATCCCTAATCCTACCCATAACCTAAACCCAACGTCTACCTTACTAACTATTAATAAACAGCTAGTTAGTAGTTTATTAAGCAAGTAGTGTTAGTTAACGGTTTGTTAATACTGTGAATTGAGACCTAATTAAAGTGTTACCCTTTCACATTCACAAACAGCTGTATCACACACTGCATGAAAGATAATAACTACAAAGCACAATGGGGCACTTTAAGTGAAGTGTGTAATTGAATTTGTTTGGCAGTAGACGCTTTAAGAAAAAATAGGCAGTATTTAAAATCAGAATCAGAAAGAGCTTTATTGCCAGGTATGTTCACACATACGAGGAATTTGTTTTCGTGACAGAGCTTCTACAGTGCAACAGAATTACAGAGACAGGACAAAAAACAGATAATAAATATATTCAAAAAATAGAAGTAAGTGTTAAATGCAAATATACAAATGGGCAAGTGTATGTACAGGCATATTACTATATACCAGGGCTATTCAATTGGCGGCCCGCGGGCCGAACCCAGCCCCCAAGACCATTTTTTTCTCAATTGCACGTTTCTGTTGCACAAAACGAAACTGCTGCAATTAAACACAGTTATGCCACCTGTGCGCTAGTTTAAAGTTCTGAGCCTGTACGCCGATGCCAATACGCACGCACACTGGATTAACTATAGCGGCGGGCCGTTCAAATTAATATCACGTCCTTTCCGCGCGCATGTTTGTTATTTCTAATGTAGAATATGCCAATGTGTGCGCGCAAGCGGAACAACGCGCTCGCCCCTTTCCGGGCGCACGCATTAGAAAACATTGTGGTGAGGTTGTATCGTGGCTTTCAGGGCAATGTAAACAAAAGATATGTTAGACGAATTATTATTAAAATGATTATGTATGTACACTGTCAGAAATAAAGGTACAGGAGCTGTTACTGTGGCAGTACCTTTTCAAAAGGTACATGTACCCAAAGAGTCCACAGTGGTACCTCAAAGGTGCATATTCGTGCCCAAATGTGCCTAAAAAGTACCTTTGAGGTACCATTATAGACCCTTCAGGTACAAATATGTACCTTTTGAAACGATACTGCCCCAGTGACAGCTCCTGTACCTTTATTTCTGAGAGTGGATGAACACAGATGATAACAACAGTTAATCTAAATAATTAGGCCTACCTAAAATAAAGCTTAAATTTACATTAGACGTGGTAACTGTGAAACCATGATTATTCTTCAGACTATAATCGTACAACCAAAATCTATAATTGCTGCATCCATAATTGTTATGCAGTTCAAAACATATGAATGTGTTTGAATGTAGAAGAAGCCTACTTGAGCAATACACTGCTTTTGTTGTGCTTTGAAATAAAACATTTGAAGGTTTGTTAAAAAAAGCCACATTGTAAAATGCACTGATATTATGTAGTTTCAAAATACAACATACATACATTTTAATGTAGAAAAAGCCAACGTGGGTGTCTTAAGGAGCAAAAATGCAACATATGTAGTTGCGTCCTCACTCATATTGCAAGTCATACCTCTCCGGCCTTTCGTTTGGGATGATTTTCATGAACCGGCCCCCATAACAAACTAATTGAATAGCCCTGCTATATACTATATATACTATATGTTGTTAAATAAGTGTATGTGTGTGTAAAAAGTGTATTGCAAGTAGTGATGTTGGTTCCACGATTATTATCATCAAGCACATGTATATATATTTAAGCACATGTTTTTCAAACTCTCATCTTGCGTTGATTGGTCAGGTTGTATTAGACTGTTGCTCTGACTATTGAGGTTTGACATACTTCTAGTGACATTAACAGACTGTATTATTATTTACATCACTGTCTTCTTTCAGTTTAATGCCTGCTTGCACTTGACTGTTTGGACTATACAATTCCCCTGGAAATATATCCCCTTCTTGTTTGTACAATGACTTGCCTAATTACCCTAACTTGCCTAATTAGCCTAGTTAACCCAGTTGAGCCTTTAATTGTCACTTTAAGCTGAATACTAGTGTCTTGAAAAATATCTAGTAAAATATTATGTACTGTCATCATGGTAGAAATAAAAGAAATCAGTTCTTAGAAATGTGTTATTCTGACTATTGAGGTTTAACATACTTCTAATGATACTAACAGACTGTATCATTATTTACATCACTGTCTTCTTTCGATTTAATGCCTGTTTGCACTTGACTGTTTGGACAATACAATTCCCTTGGAAATATATCCCCCTTCCTGTCTGTAATGTTATATTATTCATTATATATTTATTCATTGATATTGTTTATTGTCATATATTTTTAATGCTACTGGTCGCTTTAAGCTACCTTGCAAATTTCATTATATTACTACAAGTCTCTTATGTTTTATAATGTGTGTGTGTTTGTGCAGAGTGGCAGCTCTTGGGCTTTTCGCCGGTGTTGTTCTGGTGCTCTTACTCTTCTGTCTGTATCGTGTGCTCTGCCCTCGAAACTATGGGCAGAACGGTGTGCCCCATGGTCGTCGTCGCCGTGGGGACCTGCCCTGCGATGAATATGGATATTCACCCCCAATCAGTGAAATTTCCCCTTTGCTGCTGAGAGGCCACTGTATGGTAAGTTGACTAGAGTCGACTGGGATTGAATTTATTTGTCCATAAATACACTCTTGAGATATTTAAAAGATCTTTTGGCACCTCTCTTCAGGACATTGAGTGTCTGGCCAGTGATGGCATGCTGCTGGCCAGCTGTTGTCTGGCAGGACAGATCCGTGTATGGGACGCACAGACTGGAGACTGTCTTACTGTTATACCCAACAAAGGGTAAGGACATGTTTAACGCTGTTTAACAGACAAACTGATTAATATTCAAATAATGTACACTCCAAAAAAAATGATGGTTGTTGTTTGTTCAAACTATTTGATTAAAATGAGTGGAAACAACACAATTCTTGAGGTTTTTTTTGGGGGGGGGCAACTTATTTGTTTTATGTTCAACCCACTTTTTTTGTGAAATCTAATAAGTTAACACATTTTTTTCATGTTGTCCCAACACAAATTGATTGTGTAAAACACAGCATTTTTACAGTGCTCATGTATAATTATAATTTTTACACGGATAATAACAAATGTACATATGTTCAATTAATGATTAATTAATCACTGTTTTTTAAATCATTATGCTTCCTAATCCTGGATTCATTTGATAAAAAAAGCAATAAAAACCATAATAATGTAGATTGCTAACATTTTTAAATAGTCAGCACTAATAGCCTTGTGGTTAGGGTTTTGACATAGCACTGAGGTAGTCACGGCAACTGAGTGCCCAGGCCAAAGTTTTAAAGAGTTGTTTTTAAGTTATGATGAAAAAAGTAGCATGTATACAATTAGGGTCTGTTTCTTGTGACATTATTTAAAATATGTGTCTAAGAAAAGCCTCATTAGATTTAGTTTTGTGATGGGGCAAGTAATTTTTAATTTTTCTTCTGGGTCAATAAAAATATTTTTTTTGTGTTTAGCCCTATACAAGTCTGAAATTTCATGCTTCATGGTCTTAAAAAAGGTCTTATAGAGTCTTAAATTTGACTTTGAAACCCTGAATTTAAAAAAAATTTATATGTTTACAAAAAAGTGGGAACAGTTTTGAGATATGTGCAGAACAAGCAATGTAATACTGATTAACTGATCGTACAGTATTCATTGTGTGTCAGTTTAGTTTTTCTATTCAGTTTTTGCTTAGTAAAATAAAACCCATATTTTGTCACAAACTATTTTCTCATTTAAATACCGTACTCAAGTTTAGTGTTTTCCTCTTCCCAATATAACATGTTTATCATATCTTGTCTGTTAAATTCTACTTGCACAATCGTAAAAAAAAAATCTGCTTGACCACTACTGTATTATGTCTTTTTAACATGCTTGTGTCCACTTTTAGCCTGCGCAGGAGCAGCAGCAACGGTTGTTGGGAGCACCGTGATGGCTGGGATCACATCAGTGCTTTTGAGGCAGAGGGAATAGCTGGAGACTTTAGAGAACCAGGAGGAGCGATGGGAGGCCCAGATGTAGATATTTTCCCAATAAGGAGGAGGACCACCCCTGCTCGTCCTCCACTGTTTGGAGACCAGCCCGACCTCACTCCTCTAATCGACACCAACTTTGGGGCACTGCCTCCATCTCAGGCCCTGAGTGGCTCTGGCTTTGACTTTGGTAGTTTGGTGGAGAAAGCGTATCAGGAGCATGAGCCCTCTCCAGCGCTGGTCTTCCCTCCGTCTCCTCCAGCCTCACAGCAAAGGCGCCGCAGCCTTGGGGATCAGCCGGTCTTGCCTCCCGAGCTCCCTCAACAGAGCAGTGTAGACTGGGACAGCTCCGTGTGGGCCATGGAGCTTAGGGGGAACCTCATCGCCACAGGACGCAGTACTGGAAAGCTTGAGGTGAGGGGAAGAAAGTGATGTTTGGAACTATAAATACCTACAATTGAAGTCAAAATTATTTTTTCTTTTTCAAAAATTTCGCAAATGATGTTTAACAGAGCAAGGAATTTTTCACAGTTTTTCCTATAATATTTTTCTTCTGAAGAAAGTCTTTTATTTGCTTTATTTCAGCTAGAATAAAAGCAGTTTTAAATTTTTTAAATACATTCAATAATAATTCAATATTTCTCTTTTTATCTAGTTTGCTAAGCTCACAAGTTCATTAATGACACACATAATTAATCACAGTTACATCAACACACACATTTAATCTTTGTCTGTCTATATTTCAGTCTTGACTACCACCTGAACATATAGCTTGTTAAATCATTATGTATGTTTCCAAATCTTGTCTGGTGATAAGCAGATGTTAAAGTGGTCGGTAACACTTTATTTTGATGGTCCATTTGAGTATTAGTAGACTGTCTACTTAATATCTGTTGATACTGACATTCAACAGACATTTAACTGACTATAAGAAACTTTGCAAGTACATGTCAACTTACACTAACCCTACCCTCAACCCCAAGCCTAACCCCAACCTAACAGTCTACTTATAATCTAATGAAAATTAGATGCAATGTTACTTAAATTCAACAAACGGACCATCAAAATAAAGTGTGACCAAGTGGTCACATTTGGTCTAATGTAAACAGTACATCCATGGAGGAATGAAAGAACAGACCTTTATAATGTATATAAATGAATTTCCACCACAGCAATATTATTTTTGATTACCTACAGAACAAACCACTGTTGTACAATGACTTGCCCAATTACCCTAAATTGCACTTCCCGGCCACCGTACTGGTTAACCCAGTTGAGCCTTTAAATGTCACTTTAAGCTGAATACTAGTATCTTGAAGAATATCTAGTAAAATATTATGTACTGTCATCATGGAAGAAATAAAAGAAATAAGTTCTTAGAAATTTGTTATTAAAACTATGATGTTTAGAAATGTGTTGAAAAAAATCTTATTTTTTCAACGGAAACTGCGGAAAAAATATACAGGGTGCTAATATATCTGACTTTAAAAGTATGTTTCCATCTGCCTACTTTATGTGCATTTTAGGATTCTCATCAAAACACTGTATGGAAGTACCAAGATGGCCATCAATTCTAATAATTTGCTCAACAGGATATACATTTTGATTCAGATTAAAAGAAATTATGCGCATACACTCTAATGGAATCAAATTTACTAAATAAACTCCATAATTCACATTTAAAAAAATCATGGGTTTTTGCCTCAACAGATAATGTGATTGTATAACTAGATTAACCAGTGAATAATTACCTTCTCAACGCAATCTCAAATGATGGAACTCGTCTGTTTTACAAACATTAGGCACTGCTGCCAAATGTGACAGTTTTTGCTGTTTTTCATCTACCCCTTCTGAGGTGTAACTGGTTTACTATGGAAGAAAAAAGATCAAATGTTTTATTATTATTATTCATACAGTTGAAGTCCGCCTTTGATTTTTTTTCTTTTTCTTTTTTAAATATTTCCCAAATTGTGTTTAACAGTGCAGGGAAATCTTCACAGTATGTCTGATATTTTTTCTTCTGGGGAAAGTCTTAATTGTTTTATTTCGGCTAGAATAAATGCAGTTTTTAATTTAAAAAAAACATTTTAAGGTCAAAATTATTATCCCCTTTAAGCTAATTTGTTTATCGATAGTCTGCAGAACAAACCATCGTTATACAATAACTTGTCTAATTATCCTATCTTGCCTTGCTAACCTAATGAACCTAGTTAAGCCTTTAAATGTCACTTTAAGCTGTATAGAAGTGTCTTCAAAAATATCTAGTAAAATATTACTTACTGTCATCATGGCAAAGATAAAATAAATCAGTGATTAGAAATGAGTTATTAAAACTATTATGTTTAGAAATGTGTTGAAAAGCTTCTCTCCGTTAAACAGAAATTGGGGAAAAAATAAACGGGGGCTAATAGTTGTATTTGGCAATAGACAAAAATACATTGTATGAGTCTAAATTATCTAATTTTTAATGCCAAAAATCATTTGAATATTAAGTCAAGATCATGTTGCATGAAGACATTTTGTAAGTTTCCTTTTGTAAATATATCAAAGCTTTTTTGATGAGTAATGTGCATTACTAAGAACTTCATTTAGACTACGTTAAAGGCAGTTTTGTCAGTATTTAGAGTTATTGTTTTTGAACCTTCATATTCAACATTGTATAGACCATTTCGAAAGATGTAAACAATAACAATGGTCCTAAATTATTTCCTGTTTTACATTTTTAATTTCCATAGCTTCAGAGAATCCGAAAAAATCCCCATATTGATAAATAATGTTATGGCAGCTGTTTTAGCATTAAGATATGATTGAGTGGCCTCTTGTTACACATACAAAATAGTTTGACAACAAGCTGGAAATACTCATGGGCCAGTGATATCGCTATATTGAAATGGTCTACACATCAATGGAAAGCTTAATTATTTTTTTAGCTAATCTTAAGACTTGTTTTGTGGTCCATGGTCACATATAATTCTAGTTTCTCAGTCTTCTCAATTTCCTTTTATTGAACACATGAAAATGGAAACTGCATTTTATATATATATTTATATTTTTGAGCATAATGTAAATTTACAGCTTGGATGGAAACATAGCCAGTGTTTTTAACCCATAATCATCATTTCCTGTTCTACCAGCTGTGGGATGCAGTAGAGGGATCTTTACGGTGCAGTAATGAAGATGGAGTTTCTGGAATTACAGCCTTGGCTTTTCTTAACAACAGGTGCATTTCACAACAACATGAATTGCATGCATAAGCCACACCAGTTTCACACCAGCTCGCATTCTCTTGCTGACAGTGATGTTTTCTATTGCAGAATTGTCGCAGCCCGATTAAATGGCTCACTGGATTTTTTCACAGTGGAGATCAACAAGCCACTTGGGTTGCTGCAATATCGAGGTGAGGCATGTCTTTCTTTGAATAATCAACAAAGAATATTCAAACATGTTTGTTTAAAAACCTGCAAATATCAGGTTTCAAAGTTCAAAATATCAAAGTTGAAGTGTGATGTATACTCAATAACTCAGTAACATTTTTGGACAATTGTCTAATTTTAGTGACTGAAAATGCAAAAATAAGCACTTAAAAAATCTTGAAAGTTGTGGAAGTACAAACCATGAAGTTTTGAGAGATAAAGGGTATTTAAGGGGATAAAAAATAAATCAAGTGTATGTAAAGTTTTATGATTGTAGTTTTTTTTGCAGTATGTGTGATTTCAGTGAAATAACTTTTAAAACTCCAGACCCCATGTTAAAAAAAAACTGGGAAACGTTCTGGAAATATATTAGATCAGAAGAAACCTAAGATAAACACCTACTGTCATTTACCAGGGAAAGTACATTAACTTAATATTTCTTTTGCGTCAGGACCACCAGGTCGAGGTAGTCTACCACCATCCCCCTGTTACAGCAGTGAAGATGTGATCAGCTGTCAGCTCACCCGTTCAGTACAGTGTGCCCATCAGAAACCCATTACTGTGCTGAAAGCTGCTGCTGGCAGAGTGGTCACCGGCAGCCAGGACCACACAGTCAGGGTAAAATAATTTATATATATGTAGCACACACACATATTCATTACAATGGCTTGAGAAACTGAAAAGTAAAGTAAGCAACACTTGTCTAATAATGTTAGCGAAATCAATATTAGTCACTAAAACTTCATGTAGGGTCTGACTTTGAGCATAGATTCTGATTCCTACAGTTAACTCATGTCTGCTTTTTATTTCATCTAATTTCTTTATAGGTGTATCGTTTGGAGGATTCTTGTTGTCTTTTCACCCTGCAGGGCCACTCAGGTGGTATAACCGCCATCTACATAGACCAGGTCAGAAGCACACCACTATATCACACATACACATCTTGCGCAATACTAATACTGATTGATTGATTGATTTGACGATGGACAAATACATTAATGTGTGGTTGGTAGGTGGATATATGGGTGGATGGATAGGTAGATGGATACATTGATAAATGGTGCATACATGGTTGGATACATGGGTGATGATAAATTGGTACACACATATATTTCATTTTAAGAAACATTTAAAATCGATTTGAACAGTAAACATGTCAGGCTAAATAACAAAAATATAACATTGACTTCTAAAAAGTAAAAAATTTAATAAAAATGACACACTGTATAGCGTAGGAATATGTATGGGCCGGTATAAGATTCTGACAGTATGATAAAAATATCTCACAGTATCTCGCATGTCTCACAGTTTGACGGTATTGTGTTTACTGCTGTAAATTATGCTCTTTTTAAATGTCTGGGTAAAAAACTAAAACTTTTTCCCTTTTGAACTCAAAATATTTTATTTTGAGAGACATTTAAAATATTTTGTAACAGTAAATACGTCAGGCTAAATCATTGAAATGTGTCATTGACTTCTGCTTTATTAATTTGTTTCAAAAACACAGATTTCTTTACTATTTAAAATTGTATTTTATGATATCTTTTCTGCTGGAGATGCTGTTGTTCTAAAAAAAAAAACAGAAATATTTTTTGGCAGTTTTAAAACCTTGACTTTTCCAAACCTTGGTATACCTTGAATATGGTTATCGTCCCATGCCTAATGAACACATAGATGTATTGTTGTTGGATACATGGATGGATGCATACATTTTTTCCACTCACATTTTATTTCTTTTCTGACTTGGAAACTTGTCAATCATGCAGTCCACAGGCTGAACCTGTTAAAATACTGTCGGTGGCTATTTTTGTCTGCTCAGTGCTCAACCAGTCCCTCCTAGATTTTGCTAAATTAAATGATGATTTTTGCAGCCTAAAATGACTTCTCAAAATTTCTGGCATTATTTGTGACATTTGTTGTTTTGCAGTGAAATTATATATGAAATTAGACTTCTTAGTAGTGTTCTTTACCTCAAGATCTGCTCACAACTTTCTAGTGTTTTTATTTTTAATTTTTTAATTTAATTTAATTTTTTTTATTATTCATTGGTCATGGAAGTCATTTTTTTTAGTCAGTGAAATTTTACATCTGGCTTAGAATGGGAACCATGTATATTAATTGATGGATGAATAGGTGGATGGATGGGTTGAATAACTCCATTTACTGTTATTACTGTAATAAGCACGTTACAGGAGCACTAAAATAAAGTTTTACCTATGTGCTCAACACTAATGCCCTTCTGTGCTTTGTTATAGACAATGGTTCTAGCAAGTGGAGGCCAAGATGGAGCCATCTGTGTGTGGGACGTCCTTACAGGCAGCCGGGTGAGCCACGTGTACGGTCACCGTGGTGATGTCACCTCACTGGTTTGCACAACATCCTGCATCATTAGCAGCGGTTTAGATGACCTCATTTGCATTTGGGACCGAAGCACAGGCATTAAGCTGTACTCAATACAACAGGTGCGTGATCATGAGAGTTAAAGGGATAGTTCACCCATGTTTATGGACTATTTACTCGCCCACCAGTGGTTTCGAACGAGACTTTCTTCCTTCTGTCGAACACTTTTGAAGAAATCTGGAAACCTGTAACCATTGACTTCCTTACTAGGAAAAACAAAGACTATGGAAGTTAATGGTTACAGGACATTTTTTGAAATATCTTAATTTGTGTTCAACAGAAGAAAGAAACTGAAATGGTGTTGGAAAATAGCCTTTGTTGTAAATAAAAATACATGATCATTAATATCTCAAACAGTGTTGAAACAAACCGAATTAATGAGTAAATGATGACCGAATTGTCATTTTTGGGTGAACCATCCCTTTAAGACAGCATAATTTATTCATCAAAATCAGCATTTTACACAGGTTATCTCGTTGTTTCAGGAGGTGGGATGTGGGGCCAGTCTGGGGGTGATTTCTGAAAACCTGCTGGTGACGGGAGGACAGGGCTGCGTGTCGTTTTGGGACCTGAACTATGGTGACCTGCTGCAGACGGTGTACCTGGGGCCGAGCAGCGAGGGTCAGAGCGTCCGGCAGCTCCTGGTTCTGGACAACGCCGCCATCATCTGTGACTTTGGTAGCGAGCTCAGTCTGGTCTATGTGCCCTCTGTCCTGGAGAAGCTGGACTGAACACACAAACACACATGAACAGCAGCCTGCAGATTTTCTAAGCGGCTGGTAACCCAAGCACTCACCCTTTAAAGAGCGTCACCGCTGGGTCACTGCGCACATGAATGGCGTTTACATGTCCTTTTAAGTGCACCCTACATTTGGTAGGGAGAAAGCGGACGAGTTCTAGCACATCTGAGCCAGATGGAAATCTTCTTTTTTTGCCGTTCATCAGGCTTGAGCGTTTTTTACTTTTTGCTAGAACTTCATACAGAATATTCTGTGTGAATCCAGATATGAGGGTGTTAAAAAAGCTGCTGACAGCAAGAGGTGGCTCTCCTGCCCTGCCTTAAGATGCCCGCATGTGTGTAAGTGTGTGTATGATGGTGAATGTCAGGCTGTCCAGCACTGAGAGATCACCATAACGTTTGCAAGAACGAAAGGTGGTGGATGGGGCAGAAAAAGGCAGTTTGTCCTGCTGAAAGGAGGGTTTCTTTGCGTTTGAATCCCATGAAAGCTGTCTAAATGTACAGGTTACTTTTTCACCCCGTAATCAAAAGAGTTTCCAGAGCTTTGATTACAGTGTAAGTCCTGTATCATAATAACTGCATAGGAAGATGAACCATTGGTCAGAAAAAGCTATTTTGAGATCATTACTTTTACAATATATGTATACACACACACACACACACACATACACACACACAATACATGTTATTGTAACTTATTACTAAATTATAACTAAATTATAAATCTTTTTCAATTCATAACTGTAAGTCTAAACAATTGAATTTTTACTAATGTAACAAATCTTTACATCCTTACAGGATGGTTTTCATTCTTTTATCAAAGTCTTTATTTTTTAAATGAAAGAAAGTGTGCTACATTTTCACAAAATACTGTCACAGTGCAAATAATAGACAACTGATTATGTTTGCGACCCGTCGTTTCTCATTTTCTTTTGATTTTGGGGTGAAACATCCGGATGCTGTGTTTTTTAAAATGGTTGCAATATGAAAAAGCATACTGTACATCTGAATCTCTGGGGAAAAGGCGGGGGGATATCTATCTTTTTAATATTGAGATCAATTATTTATTAGTGAAATTTCTAACTATTTGAATTTGAAGCTTCTAGAGAAGTTCAAGCGGAGACGTGGTCATCAGTTTTAACACACACCAAAAGCTTGGACTAACTTACACCACAATAATATGATAATATTGACATTTTCGGTGTAGCTTCGATGTTTGTCGGGTAGCTAGAGACATGAGAAAGCGAGTTGTTCTCATTACGGCTCTGCCTTAAACACAGTAGAAATGTTCGTTGGCGCACATTATGATGTACATGTATTACGAGTCACCCAAAGTCATGTTAATAGGAATGCAGCAGATTTTAGGCTAGGTGATGGATAGGGCTGCTTTTTTATTATTAGATGTTTCTATTTTCTTATTGCGTTTTTGTTGTAGAGCAGTTTACAGGTTTCACTGAGATTACGTTGACATTAGTTGTTACTGTACTTTTTATGAGGGCCCTGTAACCAGGCACAGTGGATGTGTGTGTGTGGGTGTTTGATGAAATATTAGTGTATCCAATCCAGCCCTGCAGAACCTGCACTAAAGTGTGCAATGGTTCGGCTTGTTTTCTTTTTTTAATACAGCCATATCAATCAAATAATTGATTGTTTTTCCCTGTTGTTCTAGTACTGGGATTGGTACAAATGCTCATTTGTTGTCCCAAGAACTTAAACTGAAATACTAGAATGCACTGAGAAGACAGTAGCTTCGTTTTTGTTCATTTTTGTTTTCTACGAATAATTTAAACTTATATACATGTGCGCATCTGTCTCATTTTGTGTTTTGGTTTATGATTTGGTAAGAAGATATACCAAAACCTTCCCAATTTTCAATGCAAATAAGTCTTAGGTGGCTTTTACTGCACTTTAGAACTTTATTTTGATGCTTTAAATATTTCGGGGTTACGTATTGTTTGTTTTATCATGTGTCCCTCCATTCTTTTGAAAAAAACAACTATTGTCCCCAAAATCAGAGGAAAAAAATCCATTTGATTTATGCAAGTAACTAAAATGCACATGCTCATTCAATTATTAGCCATGTTTTATGAATGTAAATATTAGTTCGTTTTGATGAGACGATTAGTTTTGCAACTAATGTAGTAACATTTGGCCCTATTTTTGTGCGATTTTTGGTTCTTTACAAATATATGTTTGTCATTGGGTTTGCGATTCTGGCATTGATTTGGCTGACCTTTCATGAGTGTGTGCAGCTCATGCGAGTGATGCAAGGATGCTCAAAAATCATAAAAATAGCAATCATTTTAATTTTATGTGTGGCCAGTTATCACTTAAAAAAGCAAAAGCAGACGGCAGTAATACAGAACTGTTTGTTTATGGAGCCAAGTCAGTATCAAAAGTAATATATTTACAAAATAAAACTTATTCACAACTCACATTTACAAAATTTAATTCACAAATTCAAAACACAATGCGTAAATACGCAAATCCAATTTGCAATTTTAAAACACAATTCATGAATACACAAATCCAATTCGTGAATTCAAAACAATTTCTAATACACATCCAATTTGTAAATCCAAAACATTATTCATAAATGCGCAAATATGCAAAAACCTATTCGGAAACTAAAAACACAATTCATAAATACACAAAATTCAATACCTAAATTCAAAACACAGTTCGTAAATATGCAAATCCAATTTGGAATTTCAAAACACAATTCATAAATACGTAAATCTAATTCGTGAATTCAAAACACAATTTTTAATACACAAATCCAGTTCGGAAATTCAAAACATTATTCATAAATGCGCAAAATCCAATTCGCAAAATTAAAACAATTGGTAAATGCTCAAACCAATGCGTAAATTAAAAACACAATTTGTAAATACGCAAAATCCAGTTCGTAAATTCAAAACAGTTGATAAATGCGCAAATCACAATGCGTAATTCAAAACACAATTCATGAAAACACAAATCCAATTCGTGAATTCAAAACACAATTTCTAATACACAAATCCAATTCGTAAATTCAAAACATTATTCATAAATGTGCAAAATCCAATTTGCAAATTTAAAATAATTCGTAAATTAAAAACACAATTCGTAAATACCCAAAATCCAGTTCATAAATTCAAAACAGTTGATAAATACGCAAAACACAGTTCGTAAATATGCAAAAACCTATTCTGAAATTAGAAACACAATTCATAAATACACAAAAATCAATGCCTAATTTCAAACACAATTCGTAAATACACAAATCCAATTCGTATATTAAAAACACAATCCGTAAATATGCAAATCCAATTCGTAAGTTCAAAACACAATTCATAAATATGCAAAAACCAATTCGAAAATATATACAAATCCAATTCATAAAGTCAATACACAATTGATTAATATGCAAAACATAATTCGTAAATTCAAAACACAATCCGTAATGTGCATAACACAATTCGTAAATTTAAAACAATTCATGAATATGCAAATCCAATACATGAATTCAAAACAAAATTGATAAATATGCAAAAACCAATTAGTAATTTCAAAACAATTCTTAAATATGCAAAAACCAATTCAGAAATTCTAAACACAATTCAAAAATGCATAAATCCAATTGATAAAGTCAAAACACAGTTGATAAATATGCAAACACAATTAGTAAATTCAAAACAATTCATGAATATGCAAATCCAATTCATAAATTCAAAACACAATTCATAAAAGCCCACATCCAATTCATTTAAGGAATTAAGTATTTATGATTTTTACTTGTGATTGATCAGAATTGGATTTTGTAGATGTGAAATGTGCTGTGCATGTATGAGTTCTATTTTTTAAATTTATTATTTTTGACAATCATCTGGCTTCATACTTTTTAGAGTGGTTTGAAATGGGTCTCATACTATGACATTGCATATTAACCACGTGAGAACCTACTGCTGAAAGAAGACAATGGTTTATTATCATTGAAATGGCCATACTGAAAGCATCGTTTACTTGATGGGCATAAACAATGTCAGCTGTTTTTAGTGTATTGTGAGGAGTGAAGTAGCACCGCGCTCCATTGTTCTTTTCACTCTCCCTTCTCAGAGGAGTACATTCCTAGACATGATTCGATGTTTGCGGTGTTGAAGTGAAATGCCGCTCTCGACTTGCTGTATCTTTTACTGCTGCTGAAGTAGAAGTGGGGTGGAGGATGTTTTAAAGTGATGTGAAATGCCTGAATGTTGCACTGTTTCTTAAGATGGGGAGGGGGCAGAGAGAGACCGGTTGGGTGTAAATATTCTTTTTCTTTGTTTTGTTTTTTCGTTGTGGGGCTGCTCTGCCCTCTTCTCAATCTTTCCCAAATACACTACACAGTGTAACCAGACAGTAGAGGATGTAACTAATGATCTGTTCTATTTTTAACACAGGAAAAAAACAACAACAACTTTGTACTAATTTGCAAATAAAAAGGCTTTCATACATTTTTTTACCGTCAGTTTGTTTCATTTTATTGTTGTTTTCATGTGTGAAACTTATTTTATTAAGGTCTTATCATTCATTCATTTTCTTTTCGGCTTAGTCCCTTTATCAATCCGGGGTCGCCACAGCGGAATGAACCGCCAACTTATCCAGCATTTGTTTTTACGCAGCGGATGCCCTTCCAGATGCAACCCATCTCTGGGAAACATCCATACACACTCACTCACAAACACACACTATGGACAATTTAGCTCACCCAAGTCACCTGTACCGCATGTTTTTGGACTTATGGGGGAAACTGGAGCACCTGGAGGAAACCCACGCAACCACGGGGAGAACATGCAAACTCCACACAGAAATGCCAACTGACCCAGCCGAGGCTCGAACCAGCGACCTTCTTGCTGTGCGGCGATCGTGCTACCCCCTAGGCCTCCCTTGGCGCCCATAAAGGTATTATTCAAGGTTAAATTCAATAGAATATTGACCAATCATGGGCGCCACGGTGGTGTAGTGAGTAGCACGTTCGCCTCACAGCAAGAAGGTCGCTGGTTCGAGCATTTCTGTCAGTTGGCATTTCTGTGTGGAGTTTGCATGTTTTCCCCCACAAGTCCAAAGACATGTGGTATAGGTGAATTAGGTAGGCCAAACTGTCCGTAGTGTATGAGTGTGAATGAGTGTGTGTGGATGTTTCCCAGAGATGGGTTGCAGCTGGAAGGGCATCCGCTGCGTAAAACAAATGCTGGATAAGGTTCATTCTGCTGTGGCGACCCCGGATTAATAAAGGGACTAAACCGACAAGAAAATGAATGAATGAATGAATGAATTGACCAATCATGTTCTGTAGAAATCCCACGTTGAGATTCTTCTCTAACCAGGGGTCTGTTCTTCGTACCTCACTTAAATGATCTAAGACAGTGATTCTCAAACGTTTATTAGCAAGTACCACCTCAGAAAAAAAAAATTGTCTCTCCGAGTACCACCATAATGACCGGTATTGAAATACAGTAGCGTAGTGGGCCTAATTAAGCAGCTACAGCACTGCACAGTTCAAAAACTTGGCAGATTAATTATTATTATTATTACTATTTATTTATTTTATTTATTATCGTCAGCCACTTTAAACATTTTAAATGGTTTGAACATTAAGCGCGTAAAGGTAATAAATAAAACCTCAACGTTTAAATTAAAAATGTGCTTTTAAAGTTAATTAAAAATGGCACTGTAAAAAGAAAATTAAAAAGTATTATCATAAAGTAGCCTATTCATCAAGTTCCTTGGACCTCAAAAATATAGGCTATATGTAGTGCCAGACGGAATCTGCGGACATTTTTCGATGTTTCTGTGGAGTATTTTGTTAAAAATCTGCGGATTTATGCGGAATGATTTTGTGAGTATCATTACTAAAACCTTAATATATGAAATAAAGTAATACCTTTTTAACTTTTATTTAATGTTAACAATGTGAATCCAATTAGATTCACGTTGTTTGGTCTTCTATATAATATATCTACTAAAAGACAGAAAATATTACTTTACAAACTCTATTGTAAATAAATCATATGCACGTATTCATATTAGTCGACAATATTACTGAAATTAATTTGAAAACTGAATAAATATTATTTTGCACACATTTACAAAAGTAAATACACAGATCAATGATGGGCTAAAAATCTGCGGAATTCTGCACGCGCATATTCCATGTGGCCCTAGTTATATGTCATATTCATAAATAAACTCTTTTTGAAATACAGTATATGTTGCATGTATATATGACTTATTTGTATGTCTTAAAATCTAAACATTGACTTGTATTTTAAATATATGAATTGTATTTACATACTTAAATTATAGAGATTAGATCTGTTTAAAGCAAGTGATTAAACCATACCTGTCAACACTGGGATACAAAAATGCGAGATACGCCCCTGACAACCGTTACAAATATGGGGAGGAAATTTGCTATACAGTTTTCTATCAAATAATAGAATACATAAACATTGGAAAATTGAAAATAAAATAAAAGGTTTAGCCTATTAAAATCAATAGTGTTAAAAGTGTGTGTGTGTTTTTTTTTTTTTTTTTTACTTTTAATTATTCATTGATTCCTCCACGTAGCACAAGAAGGAAGCCTGCGTACCACAGTTTGAGAACCACTGATCTAAGATGATTAGACAGAACTGATCTCTGGCTAATTTGGTTCTTCAAACAAGTTCGTGAATCATATTAAAATATCTGGATGAACTTATCTGAGATCTCTGCGTGTGTTGTGAAAGACAGATCTGTCGATCCTTGATATCATGACCAGCAATGCAACAATTGGTCACAGAATGACATCATCTGATTAATATTCAATTATCCATGTGAGCAAAATCACATAAAATTCAGAGTAAATTATTTGTTAAATATGATATGCAAATACTTTCCACCTTTGTTGTGGGCTGCAGGCTTTAAACTCTCATGTGTCCAGAGTATTTATTTATTTTACTTTCACTTTTAGAGTAGAGGTGCCACGGTGGCGTAGTGGGTAGCATGTTTGGGGGTCAGTTGGCATTTCTGTGTGAAGTTTGCATGTTTTCCCCCATGGTAGCGTGGGTTTCCTCTGCGTGCTCTCCCAAAAGTCCAAAGACATGTGGTACATGTGAATTGGGTAGGCTAAATTTTCCGTGTTGTATCCGTGTGTGTATGGATGTTTCCCAGAGATGGGTTGCAGCTGGAAGGGCATCCACTGCGTAAAACATATGCTGGATTAGTGAAACATCAAATCCCCATCATATTCCTGTTGATGTCAAAATGTGTGCATGGTTGCATAAATTATAATTCCTTAAAAAAAGAAAACAGTGGAATATTGTCATGTCTATCAATACTTGAACTAAAGTTGGGCTGGTACCTTAAAATAGCACACGTTTTATCTAAAAAGTCCATATCAATTAATGTTCTCTTTGAACCCCTTGGGGAAAACACACACTGTGACTGTTTTTGTACTTTTATTCCAGAGGGCCGATTGCATAAGTTTTACTTATAAGTATATATTTTTTAACTTAAACTGAAATCATATAAATTTGCTGCGGTAGGAGAAGCAACGTGAATCTTTTTCTTATTTAATAAATTAATTGCACCTCAGAAGACAAATGCCGACATGCAATGAACATGTGGTGGCATTTAAAGGCGTGAGACATGGAGCACAGATGCTCTTGACAGTTCTGGAGGTTATTAATAAAATAATAACTAATACTGAAACGGGTAAGGTGTTTTAGAATGACCAAAACAACATTTCAGATGTTTTACAGTGTGCTCATCCTGCTGGTTTGTCCATTCACACACTTTTTTTTCAGCACATGATCTCTTATAACAATAATCACATGACTTTTTTCATGCGCATACTGGAATTTGTGCGGTAGAAGTGTTTACATCATAGTTCATGCGCAGCTTTACTTATCGAATAAAAAGTTGATCCTACTCAGTTATGTACATGCTTTTATGTGCATGTTTTAAATTTATGAGCATCTTGACGTTTCCATCAACCATTTTTTTAAATGCACAAAAATATGTGGATGGAAACATAGCTACTGTTATGTCCCGGATGAGCTATATTATGACTGGCTCCATGTATATCAATATACAGTAGTGAAGGTGCACAGGGCTGTCACCTGTAAGTTCAGGATCTAAATAAACATCAAAACAGAATAAATGAAGACAAGCACGCTAACATGGTCATGCTTTGCTTCTCGCACAAAACACTGCAATCTTTCCAACTCCACATAATGAGCCTCAGGTGAGCTACCCACAATCACCAGACAACCTGTTTTAACACAGACGAAACAAGATAAACACAGGCCCAGCATTTACTCCGCTTATTTTTAATGCACATTTTGGAATATTCAGAAATGCTTAATTGAATGGCCAAGATGTAAAAAAATAAATAAATAAATTAGTGCACAATTGAGTACAATTTTATCTGATAAGAAACAAATGTGCTAAACTATGATGGAAACACATTTACTGAGAATACTAATATGCATGGCCAAAAATCATATAATATTGATTTAACAGAACAAAAATGAGCATGATGGGACAGTATTAATGGACAAACCAGCAGACAGACTATATTGCAAAACATCTAAAATCCCTTAGTCAGAGTTCGTCATCAAAGTGGTTTGGTGTTACCTCCCAGAACTTTCTTGAGTGGCTGCACTCCCAAAGAGCGGTCTCATGCTGCATGCCACTACATGTTCACTGGGTTTCATTTTCTAAGACGCAAGACTTTTCCAACCACATTCAATCTTTTTTTTTATATTTGCCACCAAATTATTAGTAAGTGATGATTTTGTTCTCTTTGACTCAAAAGCTACATTTCCATCCCCCTATTTTATGTGTATTTTGAATATGCGCATAAAAAATGGTTGATGGAAACGCCAAGATGCGCATACATTTTGAAAATACACATAAAAGCATGCACATAACTGAGTAGGATCAACTTTTTATTATGGCTGTCCAAGAATTAATCGTGATTAATCACATCCAAAATAAAAGTTTGTTTTGACATAATATGTGTGTGTGTTATATATTTATTATGTATATGTGATAAACACATTCATAGAAGCCAAAACTATATATAAAAAAGTTACATCAAAGTAGTTACATCATATTCAAATGTAAAATTTGTATCATACACATATTTTTTATATATCTAAATATAAACCAACATTTTATCAAGTATATGCATGTGTGTATTTATATATTCATAATAAAACATACACAGTACACACACAAATATTATGTTAAACTTTTATTTTGGATGTGATTAATCACAATAAATTTTTGGACAGCCCGTTTTTATTCAATAAGAAAAGATGCGAGAGGAGCCTGGATGCAGACTTGGTGCAGTGCAATCTGAGCTGCATGCAATGCTTTTAATGGGCTCACCTAACTCCACCCTTAACCCCACCCCTCACAGTGACGTCACTAGCGTCATTGAGTGCAGTGTCTGACAGTGCATCTCTGACAGATGCAATCTCAGCTTGCATCAGATACTATAGAAAGACGTGCATAAGCTACAATGGAAACTCTTTTACCGAACAAATTCCAGTAAACGCACTAAAAAAAGTAAAGTGATTGTTGTTATGAGAGATCATGTGATGATAAAAATGTGTGTAAATGGACAAACCAGAAGCCTGAGCACACTGTAAAACATCTGAAATGTTGCTTTGGTCATTCTAAAACACCTTAACCATTTCAGTATTAGTGTTATTATATTATTAATGACCTCCAGAACTGTCAAAAGCATCTGTGCTCCACGTGTCACACCTTCAAATGCCACCACACGTTTATAGCATGTCAACATCATCTTCTGAAGCACAAGTCATTTATTAAATAAAGAAGATTCACACAGCTTCTTCTACCACAGCAAATTACGTTTTTACTGTTACTGATACTTGGCGCCAGCCAGTTAATCAGGATGTGAAAATTTTGCTTTCTTTGACTCATTGGATGGAAACGCTGCTTTATTCGCATGTCTTTTGTGCGATATTCCAGTTTTTCACATAAGCCTAATTCGCATCTTTGAATGGAAACAAAGCTAATATGAACAGAGAAAGATGCTATTCTCTATGATTTTCTCAGCCCAATTAATAATCTGGAGTGTTTACACATCATACTTTATGATGACTTTATTGTCTCGCTTGGAACCTCGACCAAGGTGGTCCTAAAAAGGAACCAGATACCAGGTACTGTGTACACCGTAGAAAACCCAACAAAAGTAAGTCACACTATATGTAAACTGCAGGCTGTTCCATATACCACACAAAACAACTGAGGTGTTATCGCAAGTTGTATTTACCCCCACCCAAAACAGCTCAGTAATAAATGAATCATTTTAAGATAGAGAAGATGAAAAGAAGTCAGTTTTCAAGGCCCTTGACTTAGCCCCAAAGTTCACAGCCTGAGTATCTAATGCGAGCATCCCCTCCTGCAAGAAAAAAAAACATCATCTTTACAACTTTACTTGAAGTAAATGGATTTATACATGTTTGTATTGTATTAAATCTACTTTTCCAACATTTTCACTGCCCTGATCATGACGCTGAACAAAACTTCTGATTGGTTGCTTTACAAGTTCAATTCACCTTTAGGAGTGCACCTGTTGGTCTACACAAGACTATTGTTAAACCACTAATAGTCTCCCCTTTATATATCTTTCATTTTACTTCAGCTTAGTCCCTTTATTCATCAGGGGTCGCCACAGCGGAATGAACCACCAACTTATCCAGCATTTTGTTTTACGCAGCGGATGCCCTTTCATCTGCAACCCATCTCTGGGAAACATCCATACATACTCATTCACATTCATACACCACAGCCAATTTAGTTTATTCAATTCCCCTATAGCTCATGTCTTTGGACTGTGGGGGAAACCAGAGCACCTGGAGGAAAGTGCCATGCCAACACAGAGAGAACATGCACACAGGAATACCAACTGACCAAGCCGGGCCTCAAAACAGCGACCACTGCTATCCACTGAGCCACTGTCACTGCCTTTATATATTTCATTTAGTTACACTTTATTTGGATGGTCCATTTGAGTATTAGTAGACTGTCTACTTAATATACGTTGATACTGACATTCAACGGACATTTAACTGACTGTAAGAAACTTTGGCAAGTACATGTCAACTTACACTAACTTTACCTTCAACCTAACAGTCTACTTATAATCTATTGAGAATTAGCTGACATGTAACTTAAATTCAACAATCGGACCATCAAAATAAAGTGTGACTTTTTTTTGTTTTTATGTAAGAAAACAAAGATCAAAAGACAACAGGATGTCGACGTTTGTTAAGATTTATTTACACAGTTCGAAGAATGACAAGTTAGAATCAACTCATAAAAATGCTATGATTTCTGAAGGGATTCAGAAATGTGAGTGTTTTAGGTATAACGAGTACATCAAGACATATCAAGTAGTATTTTCATCACCAGCTTCAATCTGTCCCTACATACAAGTCGCAGATGACTGTAGCTCAAAGACAGGTGCAGGGACTAATAATATACAACCCACGGTGCAAGCAGCATGTGTACAAAGGGCGAGCAGACAGTTGCTCAGTCAGATTGTTAATAAGCGTTCTTGGGCGTCAGTTTCTATCATACTTTATCCACTCTCAAAGTTTACATCTTTTGGTGTAGAGGCAAAAGCCCACTGCAACAGAACCAAAACTCAGGCACCTTACAGGCAATCACAAACACCATGGCATTAGGAGTGCATGCTAGGAGACAAGACTGGATTTACGGAATGTAACCTGTAACACCAGGATCAGTGCTGGAAAAGTGCCGATTGAAGAGACTTATCGGGACACAAGCAGACAGAGGTACACACAGTGACGAGGTCCAATAGGCATGAACAAGATGTTACACGGGGTCAGAAACGTTTCAGAAGAGGACTGCCTGTGGGGGAAAACATAAAAGAGACTTGTGTTGTGTTGTTTCAGCTTTTGTTAAGTGTCCAAAGAGGATCCAAACTACTGAGCGGATCATCGCCCTCTGGCGGTCCCTGCAGGCCTTTGCCTTCCTGTGGCTGTAGGAAGCTTTGTTTGTTAATCCGTTGCTTGCCTCGATGGGCGCTGTCCAGTGTGAAGGCTTCAGGTGTAAGAGAAGCCAGCAGATCTAAAGAGGACGATGTGGGTGGAGAAGGCCCACGAGGTGTTGCTTCAGCGGACGAGTGGTGATTTGAGACGGGGGAGGCAGGAGTAGATCCGGTAAACCCATTTCCTTGACCACTAGGAGGCGAAGGTGACTTGGCTGGAGAAGAACTGCAAGAGAGGGGCTGACTGATGGAATCAGGCATAGTTTCACAACAAAGAGGGTCCTGAGATGGTTGAAGTGGCACATCTGTGGGATCTGGTTCCCCTAAACTCGCCACTTCTGAAGTAAAGGGCATCTGATCCTGGCTGGGCTCTTGCTCATGGTCAACACTTGGTGGTCGAATGCTTAATTTGGCAACGGTAGCCTGTATAGAGCTAATAGGCATGTCTCCTCCCAGAACAATGTCTTGAGATTCCTGTCGCGAGTATGACTACAACGATTAGAAATATTAGATTAATAAAAATCACACGGTTGTTTGGTTTTCATACAGACAATTGAGCACATAAGTGGATTACCTTTAGTGTGATGTTATTTGGGGTCCTGGTGCAAGGTGACGTTATGATGCCATGACGTTGAAGAACCTGTTCTGTATGTTTAAGAACGGCCTCGTAGCAAAATTTGAGGTGAAGCTGTGGATGTTTTTAAACAAATGTTCTTTTGTATCAAATTAACAAAAGCAAAAGGTTTCAAATATATTCAGGTTTGTACTGTTACCTTTTCTTGCAGCATGTTCTTCCTCTGCTGCCTCATTTTCCTCACCAGCTGGATTAGGTCAGGTATACCATTGCCTGCCTCAATTTCTTGTAGGGCTGCATAAAGCAGGCAGAAGGCTCCAGTACGGCCAACACCAGAACTAAAAGAAAAAAAGCAAATATCTTGTTCTTTTCTACTCATATGTTCTATATTATTAAAATATTCTCGATGTATGGTACCTGCAGTGCACCACAACAGGGGTGTGTAATGGACGCTGAAGCAGATAGTGTCCATGCACTTCTTGAATGAAGCGGATAAGGTTGCTTTTACTCTCTGGAAGGCCCCTTTTAAAAATAAACATTTCATTTTAAGAAAGGTAGAATTTCTAATATATAGATATACTCTTATCATGTATATAAAAAAACAGTCCCTTACAGTTCAGGCCATGATGTAAACTGAAGGTGCACAACGGTGCGTCTTAGACTTTGGTCCCGATACTGCAGTCCAATCATACGTTCAATGTGTGTAGGAGTGCTCTTCTGAGTGGTCAGTGTAAGGGTGATTGGCCCCTGAGCAAGCTGCTGGCCTCTCTCTGATGGAAAGTAGCGCAATACTTTTTGCTGAGGATAAAAAGAAACATTACACATTATTTGAAATTATTTGAAAAGTCAAAGAAATTGTAGAAATGACCAAAAAATCCATTGAAATTTCAAATTTACCTTCTCTAGTTCTTGTTCTGACACTAGCATGACGATTACAGAAACCTTCTGCTCATAAACCATGAGCCAGAAGTCAGCTGCAGTGCCAGTGAGGGGAGCCTGTGTTGCAATGAGCCGGGGGCAATATGGAGATAGGTCCTCAGTGAAACTGGCATTTATATAATCATCTTTACCAGAATGCAAGACAACGCGATTGCAGTCATAAGGCATCACATCCTGATGGCGGTTCTTCATGGTGTAGCAACGAGCAATAGCAATAGAGAGCTGCCGAGTGTCCTTTTCCTGCTGCTCCTGCAATTCTTTCCATTGAGCATCAAGTTCTGACAGACCTCCCTTGCCTGTTGGGCGCTCTAAGGATTGGACTGTTGAACGGAACCTCTCTAGCTGTGCGCTGAGTTTCGAAACCCTCTCTGGTGCTTGATAAGGGTCACCCTGAATAAGTCTCACACCTTCTGCTTTTTTTCTGTGATGTTCCTCTTGGGGATCAGCTTTGGTTGGTAATAAGACACTGGCGGTGTCCTTGGTGCCTCCGTGCTGGCTCTCAGGACTTGAGGAGAGCAAATCATCAGTACTAGAGTTCTGTCGCTGAAACAAAGTGGAGTCAGATTGAGGCATGGTACCAGTGGGTGCTGGACCCTGAACAGAAGACTGTGACATTGTTGCTCCTCCAACTGGTGTAAGAGCAGGAGATGGTCGCTGGGTGGTCATACCAAGGGAGGGAGGACCAGGAGATGGAGAAGGTGACGGAGCAGGAGAAGGCAACACATGAGGCTGTGGTGCCCCTGGTGCTCCTGAAGATGGAGGTACCATGCTTTGTGGCCCAGGGGAAGCAGTAGCAACAGGATGCTGCATTGCTCCAGGGGGAATATTTCCACTTTGTGGAACAGCATAAGATATTGGTCCTCCTGGAGGAAGCTGTTGTGGGGCTAAAGGCTGTGAAGTGGGTGCCTGAGACTGAGGTTGCAGAGAGGCCACAGCCTGATGGGGAACCATAGGGACACCTCCTGGAAAACTCATAGGTGCAGAGATAGGTGGAATAGTTGGCTGAGGTTTGTACATATTGTGGGGGAGAGCTGGAGGACAGGACTGAGGAATGATTTGAGGATGAGGGTGATTTTGATGCTGTGAAGGAGTGTTGGGGTGCATTTGCACTTGTGAAGGGAGTGAGCCATGGGGTACCTGAGGTTGAACTGGAACAGTAGGCCGCATAGGGACTGCTGGGTATGGTGGTTGTTGATTTGGTTGATGAGCAGGAATTATATGGGATTGAGGGCAGTGAGGTGGTGGCTGAGAGACTGAGGGCATCTGTGGATGAGGAGGAGACATGTGAGTGGATGATGCATGCATATGCGGCTGTTGGGGAGGAGGCATCTGTGTTGAGGCAGCAGGTATCTGCATATGAGGCGTGGGGCCTAAATGATGAGAGGATGGGTGTATCTGAGGGTGAGGAGCATGGGGCAAATGATTGACAGGAGGTGTTTGGGGCTGTGAAGCAGGGGGAATCTGTTGACTGACATGTGTTAAGTGGGGCATTGACGCAGAGGGCACTGGTTGGGAGGATGGGGCAATTTGCTGATTAACACGCGCTAAATGTGGCATTGACATCGAGGGCACTGGCTGGGAGGATGGAGGAATTTGCTGATTAACATGAGGCAAGTGTGGCATTGATACAGGGGGAACTGGATGGGAAGATGGTTGCATTTGTGGACTAATGCCAGAATGGGACATCTGGCCTGGGGTCATAGTGTTAACTTGTGGAAGTTGGACCTTTGGGACAAATGAGACGGGGGTGTAACCTTGATGGGATGGAACATGGGAAGGTGGAGCTCTAAACTGTCCTTGGATCTGAGGTTGCTGAAAGTTTGGTGGTCCTGGTTGTCTTATTTGGGCTATGTATTGTGGGAATTGAGGCGTAGTATGCTGTGAAGGCTGTGGCCCGGTCAAAGGTCTTGGCATTTGCTGTTGACTTGGTAAAACGGCTTGTGGATAAAATGGCTGAGGTTGATTTTGACCCCCTTGTTGAGCAAATACTTGAGGTTGAGGCTGTGGATGAGGGGCTGGCATCGCCTGTGGAGGCTGGCTCATTGGAACACCAGGCTGCTGCATGTACTGGACATGGGGTGTCATCTGAGGTGGAGTTGCATATACTGAGGAAACAGGAGGCGACACTTGGTGCTGGCCAGGAGAAGGCATAACTGCCTGGGCAGATGCAGGACTGTAGCTAGTAATAGGTGTCTGTATACTATCCACTGTAGTAGTGGAAGGACGAACTGCAGTAATTGATGGACCGGGTTGGTTTTGTGAAGACTGAGGGCGGTACCCAGACACAGGTGGTGGAGGAAGGACCTGCGGGTTAGGCATATGTGGAAACTGTTGCTGAACTAGAGAAGGCTGGGGAAGACTGGGACTGAAACTCTGAGACAGAGGAGGTGTTGGAAAACGAGAAATTTGAGCAAGAACTTCAGGGGGTGGTAAATTTTGGGGAAAACGGTGTTGCGCATAGTGTAAGGCTGAGTTGGCTCCAGGCCAGCGCAGAACAGTGCCAGGAGCAGCTCCGGAAACTGGATGACCTGATGATGGAATGGTGAGTTCAGGAGGCAGGCTGCGTAGTTCTTCAGGGAGATCTCCCCCAAGGGCTAGGATAGCAGCACTCAGCTCAGCCAGTTCAGGGTCATCTGAAATTGAAGGACCCATACTTTGACCTTTGTTCTGGGCAGGCTTTGGGGCAGTGGGTCTTTGGGGAGCCTTTTTCTTGAGCTCTCTGTCAGAAATTAAGCAGAGTCTAATTAATACGTAACACATTACATGTTTTATTTTTGAATAGGACAAAAACATGACTAGACTGGTGATTAATTCCTAAGTTACCTTTCAGTAATTGCTTGTCTCTCCTCCTTTCTGGCTTTGCTGACAGTCTTGGATTTCTCCAACAAGCGAGAAGCTTTTGCTTCAAGATCTTCATAAAACTCTTTGCCCTCCTGAGATTTCTTCATTAGATCTTCATAGGCCTCATAGGACGCCACAAGCATCTGCACAGTGCTGTTCCATCTAAAAAAAATAAGCAACACTTTAAAAGCATTCTGATGATGCATCAATTGATAGTGTTTTTTTTTTTAATTTTTCATATTAAAGTGCTATTCCTTAAGACATACTTGTGCTCGGTTTCTGTCAGGCCCTTCCGTACAGTGGCGTACTGTACATTAGCTTCTGTTAGTGCCTTCAGGATATTCTCTTGAGCTGCCAGGTTCTGATCAATGTATACTTTGACCTGCTCATACTTCTTAAGCTGCTCCTCAAATAGTTTCTATGATGAAAAAGTGGGCAAAGTTGTTAAAACTACCATGCATAACACATTTCTAATAGACAATGGCTTAAAAACATAGTGCCACAGTCATGTCAGGTCCATACCTTCATGTCAGCACGCTCAGTCGTGACCAAAGAAGTAGTGATGTCATCCTGCTGAATAAGGTCTCTAAGCTGCTTCTCGAGGGAGCTTCGTTGGTCCCGCATCTCTTGTACTTTACCCAAAATTCTTTTCATAGTCTGAAGACCTGCCATCTCATCTAAAAATTTAAAAATATATAATGCTTAACTTGTATAGCACAATGATTCATCCAAATTATGTCAGAACAAAACACCTACCCTCACTGAGTTGAGGTCTTGGCAATGCCTCTCTAAGAGTGTCCAGTGGTCCACCGAGGAGTCTCAGATTGCTAATGTGCAGGTTCATGGCTCGATGAAGTTCTGTGTTGGTGAAGCTAGCTTTTTCATGGGCTTCCAAGTATTTTTCCAGGTCCCTCCGCAGCTCAGCTAGGGCTGATGGCCGTTCTGGTACAGCCTGCTTCCCGACAGCCTCTTCTAAGCTTTGCTCCTCTGTCTCATCTTCATCCAACACATCTCGAATCTCTCGCAGAGAGGCTTCCACATCAGTGAACACACCCGAGAGGACTGAGGAGGGAGGATAAATGTAGTAAGCATCAGGAAAATGTCTACAGTTTCAAAAGCTGCTTGCTCAAACTAAGAAAATCAAAGTTAAAGTAAAAATCACTAACCCTGCATAGATTGGATGAGGTTCTTTACAGTATCAGGTCTCACACTCAGTGCTGCACATTTTTCCATCAGCACAGTTGGTAGGGTATTATACATCTCCATGTTGTCCACTGACTCTGGGTCCAAACCGAGAGAGTCCATGAATTGTCTGTAGGAGTGTGACATTTGAGATATTTAGATTCATACTATCTGCCTTTTTACCTACATACTAAGGGTGTCACGATCCTCCAAATCCTCGATTCGATTACATTTTTTAATTCTAAAGTCACGGTTCGATTCGATTCTCGATTTAAAAAAGAAAAAATTGAAAGCACAAGCTATGCCATTTTAAGGCTTTTATGCAATAAAATAATATCTAACCTTTGTTCGCAATGCACCACACACTACATTGTCAAATTTAAAATGTTTATTAACAATATAATGTAACAATAACTTATATCTTCAGTCAATTGGAAACTTATACAAAATAACCTGCCATCTAAATTCTCTTTTGTAACTGCAGTTTTCTTCACAGATGATAACATTCAAGTTCACAAAGAAAATAGCATTTTCAAGTTCTTGTTAAAGCGGAATATGAAAAAAGAACTGCTAAAAATATTGCAAAAATACTGTACTGAGCTTCAGATATGGGGGGGATTTTGAATTTCCCAATCATCATTAATGTAATGCGCTGTGACAGTCATGAAGCTCTGTGTTGCTCTAGAGGTCCAGCAATCTGTAGTCAAGGCTACTAAATGTGCATTACTAAGACCTTCAATAACTTTCTTCTTCACATTATTGTACATGGAGGGCATCACCGTAGCTGTGAGATGCGTTCTACTTGGGATTTCGTAGCGCGGTTTCAGCACGGTAATTAAATGCCTAAAACCGGAGTTTTCTACCACTGAATAAGGTCGCATGTCCATGGCTATAAATACTCATACCGCGCTTGTAATTGCCTTTGCACGTGTTGAGTTGCTTGGAAGTTTTGTTCCAAATGAAGACGGGAGAGTGGTTTGTCTTACACTTGTCGGTTTAACAGATAAATCTATGTTTTTGTCGTGCCTGCGGAGATGCCCTGCCATGTTAGTTGTGCCGCCGGTGGAATAATGTGGTATACGTACATAGCAAAGCTTGCAAACTGTGTTTTTTTTGTCGACAACACAAACGCTGTCTACATAACTCACTGGAAATCCAAAATACTTTCACACCGGCGACTTCAGTATAAGAGGAGGGGGTTCAAGTTCTGTCGACGGTGCCAGGGTTCTGCCACTCCTGTCTTGTTAATTCTTGTCTTGGTGGCAGAGTCCGGACACTAGCTCTGTTTAGTCTTGTGCGTTGTCATTGTGTCTATGTATGAGTGCCGATTGTGGGCACGCTCGGACCGCGTGCGCTTCCGTTTGATACGGGCGCGTGGGGTCTGGGTGTGTTCGCGATTGCGCGCTCTCGTCCTGGTGTTTGTTCTGTCGGCATCGCGCTGTTTCATTCTCAGCGTCTTACTGTCTAGTTGGTTCCGGTTTGGGATGGCGCCGAGATGAAACATGCGCGTTGCATATGTGTGAGCGCACGGTAAGATGTCTTCATTTTATCGTGTGCTTGTGTCTCGCGTTCAGTCCTCTGTTGTTGTGTTTAGCACGTGGTGTGTGTTTACACACGCCACGTGCTTGTGTCGTCATGTGAGCACGCAGTTAATGAGTTCTCTCATTGGCTGCGTGTTCTAGTCTTTATGTGAGCGCATGGCTTGTGTTGTCATGTGTTCTCCCGTCTATTGTCTAGCCATATATTGATTTCATATTCATTCTAATAAAAATAATAATGGTAATAATTTTGACTTCAATTGTATAAATAAAAGCTGTTTTCACTCACTCCAACGTCTCATTCTTGTTGTCTACTTTTGCCATGACATCTCGTAGCAGCTTGGCCTTCTCTTCACTATAAAATTTGAGAGAAAAAGAAATACATTTTAATGCTAACACACACGCTTTTTCAGAAATAGAACATTTGGTACAATGTTGACCTCTCAAAAAAAATGATTCTATTTTAGGAAGAAATGGTTTTTATGGTCCTTGGTTATGAAGAGTAAGGATTTGAGCCAAACCTGTATAAAGAGGAGGCCTCATGGGCAGCCATTGGCACCAGCTTTGCAAAAATGTCTGGGCCGGTGACACTGGGGTCTGTTGGGTTTACAGGCAAGGCTTTCACCAGTGGGGCTCCTGCGTGATGAATGCAAAACAGTGTTAACTGTTGGGACAGTTTTAAATCTTTACTCTTACTTTCTTGCTCCTACTGAATCCTTTTATCTTTTTTACATACAGATAATCTTACATTAACCATTCTAGTAATGCAATATAGGTAACAAAAGGGATCCCCATGTAAATACAGGGTTACTACAACAAGAATGGCCAAAATACCTTTCACCGAGGTCAGTGTCTCCAGAGATGGCACAGATTCATGGTAAATGAAGTCATTGTCTTTTTTTGCAGAATTAAATCTAAAATGAGAAATGACATTAGAAACGGCAAATGTGTTTCATGTGACTTTATATAAAGACAAAATAATGTCTTTAACCATGATATATGCTTACTTTCCCCCAATAACGTCCATTGTAAATCTCAGGGCTTCCTGTACGCTGTCTGGCTGGCCCTTAGCCAGTTTAATTGCCTCACCGAGTTTGTCTAGTGAGCTCTGAAGGTAAGCAACCTGTTAAAAAAATACATTGGTAAAGTAAAAATGTAAAAGTATGGTGATCTGTAGATTTGTATAACCTTAAAAAGTTAACTTGAAGAAGAATCACTGAAAAAATTGATCTTTAAACAAGGAAGTGGTTGAAAGTGGTAAGACTAGCCAAAGAGAAAAGATGGCCACTAAATAAAAATGAAGACAGAAAAACAGGCATTTCATACCCTCTCTCCATACTTCTGCTGCTCTTCAGCCTGTTTCCCCATATGCAACTGTTGAGACAAAGAGGATTTAGTGTGACATATTTAGCCAGCCTGCTTTGTAGTTCATCCAAGCTCAATTTCAAACAAGAGACTCACATGAGCAATGGCAGCAAAGTAGTAAATTTTCATTTGCACTAATTTCTTCCAGTCTTTCTGGATCTTTCCCAACATCGAAGCGGTTTCTGAGTTCTCCAAAGCCCTGCATGCCTCTTTGTAATAGTCTACCACCTGTGAACAAAAAGACATATTACAGTCTGTAATTCTGAGATTCAGTTAATTCAGTTTATTTCACGGTACGTAACAAAGCACCTGGGCACTTATTCGAGCAACAAGGAAGCTCTTCCTGTTGTCCAGCATAGATTTTTCCAACAGACACTCCTGGGCCTGACCCTAAAAAGAAGAATTGGAACTTCAGCCCAAATTTAAAGCACAAAAAATGAAAAAAAGATGCATGATTTTGACTGAAAACTAACACAGTTTCATACCAGCATGAGGTTAATGTTGAGGTTGAGGATCTGATGACTCATGTCCACACTATAGCTGTGGCTGAAGTGATCTCTCAGGTAAGCGAACGCTCCAGCAGAGCACTGAAAGTGTGTGCAAGATACTTTCATTCCCTAAGAGAGAAGAAGGGAGAAAAAAAAGTTAGAACCCTCAATTTAAACAAATAATGATTTTTTTGGACAACACCATAATGAATTTATTATGATTTGAGTTCTAGATAATTCACATATTGGGTTGAGTTTTTTCCACTTAGTCACAACCTCACGCAAAACTCCCACAGACTGCCCACAATCTGCTTTCTGATGAATACTGCTCACAAATCTTTACTCAATCTGGTGTTATGCACAAAAACAAGTTAAAATCCGACAATTTGTTTGGATATTATCTAAAATATTTATACTGTATATGGTTTAAAATGTTGTACAATTGGCATAAATTAGAAGATCACACTATTTTCTAAACAACTCTTATTGATCTTAATGTGAATGATTTGTGCATGTTGAATTTTTAACAAATAATTGTCATTTTAAATCAAAACATCATAATGAAATGGACTTTAATCACTTAGACTCCTTAAAATCTGCCTCTTTCTAGCAATCAATCACAAGCTCTTGAACATTTAAACATTTTTTCTTTTGATAATCCATCAAAATAAAAGATTTGCCACTACTTTATTTACATTGCAACTAGTTTAAATGATCAAAAATATAAATAATTCCAAGTTAAGTGCAAAAAAATCCCAATTCCTCATAAAAATCTCGAAATTATTTGTTTTTATTCACTATTTTATCCATTCTTTATCTTTTCTTAATGCATTTTTTGTACTAAGATCCTATTTTAAATGATTTCTGAATTGGATCAAATATTACATGCACTTTTCTCTCAACACAGTGTGACTTACGGTCTGTTGCGACAGTAAATCACATGACATTTAAATTAGTCCATGCAGTGTCTTCTGTAGTTCAGCTCACCTCTTCGGACACCCTGTTGTCCATGGCTCCCAGCATTGAATGAAGCGCTCCTACAGCGTGAAAACATGACATGAATAAGCAAACCGGCCTGATTTTTCAACCATACCCTCTTCTCAACCTCACAGGATTTATTTTATTCTCAGACAATGTGCTCATTGACCAGAGGGCCGGTACGCATCAGTCTTGTCTTATGCTAACTCACCCAAATTATAAAGGATGCAGGCCTGCTCATAGCTGATATCCTCATGGGTCACCGTCTTCCCAGAAAATATCTCCGTCCTAAATATTAAACAAAAAAATACAGTAAATGCTAGGTGTTATGACAACAATCACATACTGTATCACGATATAAGTCATCTCATATCCTGATATACAGTATTACCATTTCTGTCAATCAATTAATAGTTATGTATAGACCAAATGGAAAGAACTACTTGTTTTCTTTTTTCTTTTTTTAGATTTTTAAGTACATACTCAGAAATGTACTCATTCATATGTGATCATATTTCTCACTTTATTTAGGTTTCAGGGCATATATTTGATTAAAAATGTCGAATTTAGGGGTGCAACAATACAGACTGCAAATGTTTGTTTTGTTTTTTTAGAGTCACTGTTTTGGTATTGTTTGTTATATAAAATGTTCAGTACGAAAAATAGGACACTGTCAAATAGTAATAAAGAAAAGTCAACACTTAAAAAAACTAATGATAAGACTGCTAATCAACTTTTTTTCAATGCTGTCTTTCATGTTTCTGTCTGCATCCTGTCAATGGTGTGTAATATTGTGCTCATATAAATTATGAAAAATTATTACCCTAAATACTGTGTTTTGTAACACTATTAAAAAACGATAGAGCACATTATGAAATGACAGACTTTTAATTTTGCCATACAATATATATATAGCACAGCCGTGTTTAACATCTCATGACTAAACAAAAGCCATCAATATGAGCTTAAAATGCCAGGTGTAAATGCATCATTAAAAAATCCATGTGTTGTTTTTTTTTTTTTGGTTTGACAAGCCACATAAAAACTGGTTGAGCAATGAGATTGGGGTTTTGGAGAGAATACAGAAAAACAACGATAAGCATGAGAAAAAAATAATTCAATGCTACATTTTAAGCAGTCAATGCTAGTCTTCAGTTTCACATGATCATTCAAAAATCCCTCTTATATTTATATTTGATTTGACTCCACTATAAAAGATTTGCTCAAATATTCTGCCAAATGTCTCATTTTATAAAATAAAAAATAAAAAACGATGTTAAAATTATGGGTTTTGAATTAGGCTGTGACGGTCCAACCCCATTATTATTATTAGTAGTAGTAGTAGTAGTTTTTTGTGTTTGGGGAGTGTTTTTCGTGATTAATAATTGATATTTCTTTTTCTTGAGGATAACTCCGCCTTGCCCCTGCGGCTGATTACGTGTTCGGCTTCATAAGCGGAAGGAGAATGTGCATCTGTGTGGCTCTTTGTTTCCAGCGCCTGTCTCACTGATTCTTCTGTTTTTGCTCTGTTGCGTGCATGACCTGTACTTGTTGAGAATTTCTCCATATCTTGCTGTTCCGATGGAGGTTTTGAGAATTTTATGCGTGTCTTGTGCTGCCGCCGCTGTGGAGCCATGCCAGTGTTGTTTGCATTGATTTATTTGTTACCGATCTATGTTTAATGATTTATGTTCTATGCTTGTTTGTTTAATTACTTCATGTGATTGAGTTAATATTGTTTAATTATCTATTGTTGTTGCCATTATCTTTTCTTTGGGAAAAAGACACATATTTTTGTCTCAGAATAAATACAGAATTGTATTTTCTTGAGCTGCATGTCCTTTATGTTGCTTACCCTTCCCTAGACGAGCATTATAACTTGGGGTTGGTAACAGGCTATAAGAACTATTTTTAAAAGATTCTTGCTGTAATATATATTCATTGTGATTTACTCTGTTTTATTCGAGTGGGAGCCATTTTTGAGAAGTGTGACCTTTAGGCAAATAACTTCAGTTGTGGGATAGAAAATTCTGTCATCATTTACTAACCCTCTGCTTGTTCCAAACCTTGATTTTGGGACAAAAAATACCATGACCATGTTTTTTCTAAAGTTCTTCAGTATATCTACCTTTGTGTTCAACAGAAGAAAGAAGCTCAAACAGCTTTGGAACAAGTGAAGGATGAGAAAACAAGACAGAGGTGTCAATTTTGAGTGACCCTATATGGCTTCCATGCATTTTGGGGTTATTGTTTTGCATGTAAACAGGGATGATGGGTTATTTCAGTGTAAACTGATTTGTGTGAGTTATCAGCATATAGGTGTGCATGTACTCGTCGGCTGGTTTGATGCCCTCACCAGGAAATAGGAACAGCAGCTTCCTGGCCCAATCCCAGAGGCACACGACTCTGAAGATAATGCAGCTGCCCGAAGTACTTCCTCAGTGTACTGCAGCCCTCAAAGTCTCGTGTGACGTTTACAGCGCTCTAGAAAGACGTGACAATGCGGAGAATGTAGGAATGCCAAGATCATGAACTTCCCTTGGTTGCTTAACTGGTAGAGCATGGTGCCAGCAATGCCAAGGATGTTTTCCAGGGAAGATGCACATACTGATTAGAATGGTACATTGATAGCACTGTAAGACTAACCTGTCTCAGCTGCTCCAGTTTCTTCAGCTGCTCATTGTAATTGTCAGGATCTTCACCGTAGTTCTTTAGTATGAACTGGGAAAAGATAAAAAGCAAATGGCAGTTAAAGTTCAGCTGATAAGGATTTATCCGTTAGTGATAATGCAAAGACATGTTCTATTTTTGGCCAACCAATATGATCATTAAGTGAAATACAAATGTGCTGTGTAGTAAAAATTGCCCATGCAATTGTAGGTAAAGCACAAAGACAACTAAATGAAATGTATTTAATGAGAATTAAGCAGAAAGCACGTCATTATTAAAGATTGTTCTTGAAAATGTCAGCTTTTGCCATCAAAAAGGTAACACGTTACAATAAGGTTCATTAGTTAATGTATTTACTAACATGAACTAATCATGAACAACACTTGTACAGCATTTATTAATCATAATTGAATGTTACTTAATGCATTATTAACATGAACTAAAAATGAACAACTGTATTTTCATTGACTAACATGAACAAATACTGTAGTAAATGTAATGTTCGTTGTTTGTTCATGTTAGTAAATGCATTATTTAACATTAACTAATGAACCTTATTGTAAAGTGTGACCAAGAAAAATGTGCATCAAATGTCTTTTGGGCCAACTGCCATTAGAATTTAAATACTGGGTTTAAAGTGTAAATAGGATTAATTGAGTTTTTAATGTGATTTATGTGATGATATTGAATGTATTTGTGATGAAATGTGTGAAGTGAACGCTGTTGTAGTTCAGTGGTGAAGCCAAAGATAAATTTCCACTTGTGGACAATAAAGAAAGTAAAGCAATACAAATAAGTAATGACATTAATACAGTGACATTTGGTAAAATGTAATAACATTATATTAAATAGCACAATTATTTTTATATTTATTTATATTTTATGCCATGATATTTTTGCCTTTTTGTACATTAACAATACCATTCAATGTAATGGAAATTTTACAAACAGCTTATATGATTTTATAACATTAAGGAAAAAACAAAAAGTACCATGTTTACCATGGAGTACCAAACCAAAATGTCAGAACCTGTATTATCCTGTGAACCCCTGACCCATGCAGTCAATTACCATAATTCTATCATTTTTATGTAATATAAACTGATAAAATGTAATACCATTTGGTACACATAACAATAGTGCAAAATTATAAATATTTATTAGTATTTTATTCCTTTTTTTGTTCTAAAACTCTTTAAAAACAGATAATGATTAATACACAGGTGATTGGATTTTGTTTCTTTTTGTACGAAACAATATCAGTTAATATATTGTGATAACATAATTTACAAACAGCTACTATAATTTCACAGTAACAAGGAAAAAAATGGAGCCTACCAAAAAGTTTGTATTATCTCCTAAACCCCTGATTCATATTAAATTATGATAGTTCTATCATTTTTGTTTGTATACAACACTGCCCACAATTATTATGTATCAACATAAACAACAACTGTTTACAACCTGAACCTGCTGTTCTCCCTTTTGGCCTAGTTAGGAATGGATGTGATGTGATAACTAAAATGACTCACGTATGCTGCTGATAAAAACATTCCTTTTTTCTAGAAGGAAATACACAAGAAAACAAGCATCTTCGCTAACTTTAATGTAATATTAAAGTAATTTAATCCATTACAAATGAGTAATGATAACACTTTAGGCCACAATTGATGCTATTAACTGCCAGCTTGTTACCTGCCTATTAGTAACATATTAACAGTTCATTAGTAGTTATAAAATGTGATCTTATTCTGCATCCCTAATCTTACGAAAAATCTAAACCCAACTTCTAGCTTGCTAACTATTAATAAACAGCTAATTAGTGGCGTATTAAGCTAGTAGTGTTAGTTAATGGCTTGTTAATTTCGTGAGTTGTGAGCTAAACTTAAGTGTTACCAGATATTTTCATGTAAACTCTATTAAAAAAAAAAAACACTGCCATCATTCCAGAGGAAATATCAACGCTTATAAAATGTGAAAAATTCAGTAAGTACTCTGCTATGAATGCCATAATGATAAGATACAGAAGTAAGAAAGATAAGATAAATACGTTTGTATATTTGACATTAGGCTAGCTTAAAGACTATATAAATTTACAACACTACATCAAATATAAAGTTATCATTTTCATAATTTACTCACCCTCATGCCTTTTAAAACCCCATGACTCTATGTGTCAGTGAAACATTATAAAACGTTAGTCACTTGTGACAGAAATACTTTTATAATGTCATGACATATGATTTATATAAACACCAATATATTAGGTGTCGCTCTTTATTTCTCACAAAAGCTATATAGAGGTAAAGTTGGTTTTATATTCGCACATTCGTTCAGTGACAGCTTATATAGACCTTTTTAATGTGGTCATGTCATTGGCTCAAGAGCATTTCCTGCTTATCAAACCACTTCATATCTGTAACAAGAGGCAATTCAATCATAACTTAATGTTAAAACAGCTATCATAACGTTATATTTATCAATATGTGACTCTTTTTGGATTCTCGGAAGCTACAGAAATTAAAAACGTACACCAGGAAATGTGTTGGGATCACTGTTTTTGTTTACATCCCTCAAAATAGTCTGTATACTATATACCTACATTGGTAACCACGCTACGTTAAATATTGTGTCTCAATCACATGCAAGTTTGACTTTAAAACAACATTAGCACTATTTGACTTCGAATAATGTTGTACTTTGCTAATCATTGTCTCATAATATGCTTTCCTATTTACAATTTGCAAAGAATACTTTTACGAAATTATATAAAAAGGTGAATGTCTGAATGTGGTAATATAAACCAACTTTACCACAGGCAAAGCTATTATATGGTTCTGGAAGACTAAGGTAAAGTTGTATTTTGTGATCACTGATTCGGACTTTCTCCTTAATAATATAATTTCAGAAAAGTATATATATTTATTAAAACAGTAGAATAAAATTTGTCATTTCTATAGTGTACCTCTGTCGCTGAATTCCTCAAAACAGCTAATTTTGTGTTGCGCAAAAGAAATAAACGCTGACAGATTTCCAATGATGTCAGGGTAAATAAACAATGGCACACTTTTCTTAATGGCAGGCAGATTTTGGGTTGAGCTCATTAAAAACAGAAAAACAAGGCCCAGATCTAAGACTCGAAGTTTAAACCACATCATCTCCACAAAACACGCCGCTTTGTTTATTTTCAGAGCGTACAGGAGCAGTGACAGGAATGAACGTCTCGATCAGGCCTGTCTGGTCCCTCACCTGTTTGACAGTCGGGCTGAACTGAAACTCTCCAGCCTCCTTCAGATCCAGCCAGATCATCGGCATTCGCGGCACGGCTTCCATCGCAGCGGCCGATTTCGCTGAGCCGACTAAAGCAGAAGCGTATTATAGCGTTCAAGCGCTTGAAAAAGTACCCGCGGAAGGTTTATTTTCAATTTTACAGCTCTAAACGACTGTGTCATGTCCCCATTTACACCCATACAGGAAGCGATTGCGGCTTTCGGAAGTGACGTCATGGGATCTGAATCTTGACTCTGGGAAATGTGGTTCTGCACTGTGTTGCGTGGCGCCGTGTCTGTTATTTAAGAAACAATTATTTATTATTTACTGTATTTTATTGGACTGAAGTGTATCTATTAATAATAATAATAATAATTTATACAAAAGAATAATGCTAAGAATTATGATAATTATACTTTAAAGAACAGTCAAAATGAAAACATCAAAATATTTAGTCAGACGATGTGAAAATGTGGTTAGCTGTTGAGTGGAAATGTTAAGAATATTCACTCGTTCATTTATTTTCCTTCGGCTTAGTCGCTTTATTCATCATTGGTCTCTACACAGATACCAACTGTCCCAGCCAGGACTCAAACCAGCGACCCTCGTGCTGTGAGGTGACAGTGCTAACCATTGAGTCACCATGTCGCCATTTTAAGAATATACAGAAATTTCTTTCTTTCTTTCTTTCTTTCTTTCTTTCTTTCTTTCTTTCTTT
>CAIGQQ010032566.1:9500633-9556654 GCA_903798035.1 Danio albolineatus
ACTACTACTACTACTACTACTACTACTACTACTACTACTACTACTATCTATCTATCTTTGTGTTCAACAAAATAAAGAAACTCAAACAGGATTGAAATGAATTCAAGCTGAGTAAATTATCAGAATGTTTATTTTTGTGTGAGCCATCCCTTTATTTTAAGTAACGTATCCTGTGATGAAATGAAGTGTTTTGTGCTCCAGGCGTTCTCAGTGATGACTGGAATGTGAAGTATCCCCCTCTGATCTGTGCTGCGAGAGGATCCAACGTCACTATTACCTGTTCATTTTCATTTCCACCGAGGCGAATTTGGGGAGCACGGCAAATAGTGCAAGTGCAGTGGTGTTCAATGAACTCAAACTATGGCAGCTGCGTGGATGGGCCATATGTTTTCGATAGCGAAGCCAACAACAATCAAAACAACATTCAATACATTGGTTATAAAACTTCGAATTGTTCTCTGTTGATCAGCGATATAAATCAGACACATGCTGGAAAGTATAAATTCAGAATCGTAGCAAGTGATGATCGTTGGACGGGATATTCTGGGGTGCACGTTTTAGTACATGGTAAATGGTTAATTCAGTACATTAATTTATGATGGTTTTGCTGTTTTGTTTGTTTTTACTAAAATAATTTCATATACAGGGTGTTTTTCTGACAGATTTAAAAGTCTCCATGTCCAGGTCAAGAATAAATGGAAGAACAATAACTGGAGACTCTGTGAATTTGACTTGCTCACTGGACTGTACGGATGATTTATCAGAGGTTCAGTGGTTTAAGAACGGTGAACTGATGAAAGAGACAAACTCAATCCTCATCTTCAACAGCATCACTGCTAAAGACTCTGGAAATTACTCTTGCTCTTTGAGGAACCTTACAAACACTTTATCTGAAGAATTTAGCTTGTGCATTGAAGGTTGGTAGAATCGATGACCATGCATTTATAGATGATTTTCATATTTGAAAAATGTCATACACATACTTAATGCAGACTTTTTGTTGGTCTCAACAGATGTTTCTGAGTCCTCAACTCTTCTGATCATTGTACTTTGTTCAGTCTCACTTGTGTTCATCATTGCGTTGTTTTCATTGATGCTTATAAAAAGGTAGGTTTTTTAATATTTGTACACCTATTATTTTAACTCTCTTAGACTATTGGAGAGTTTGAAAGAGTTTTGTTATGTTGGTAAAGACAAGCAGTTGCGAAACAAATTCGAGTTGTGAAACATTTGATTGCGTGTAGTCAAATTGCTAAACTCTATCAGATGCACAATTTTATATTTAAAAAATTCAAAATGAACCCCTTTGTTTATCGTTTTTAATTCTAATTTGTGCTATTTCTAATACACGTGTGTCTTTTAACTCTAGAAGGAAAGCAAGCATTCTAGAAAACCCAAATGAAGAAGCAGAGGGAATTCCTGATTCTGATTACACCACTCTGCAAATAACTGTAAATATATTTGTAAAACTTTTACTCTCTAAAAAGTACAAAATATCAATAGCAGGCCTTGCTGGTCAAGGAACTTATTAAGGAAGAAAACACGTTGGTTATGTTGGAATAATCTAGTCTTGTCACCTGTGTGAAGATGGCAGCAAATTCTGACGTTTTTATAGCAGATTCAGTGATGTTTACTGGTCTTCTCTGTCTTCTGTTTGCTGTCAGGCTGAAACTCAAGCATCAGCAGTTTACTCAAGCCTGCGATACACTCAATAAGCGTCAAAAGGATGTGAACCGAATATTGAACCGAAGATGTGAGCAATCGATGGCTGAGGTCATTTGTTTTTGTCAGTAACTGCATATTTTAGTCTGAGCTGTAGTGAAGCTGTAATGAGACACATTTCATCATATGTTAATTTCATCTGTAGCAATTGTACAGGAGACACTGAATGAGGATGAAGTGTAATACAGATTTGTCAACATTAAACCCAATGTGTGTGCACTCAAGTGTGGTTAATATACTGTATCTGCATTTTTAATCTTACCAAATTCATGGAGAAAATGTGACACATTCTGGGTCCAGCTTAACAGTTTGAGAGTATTTAACTGGACTGATCCTCTTTAATTTTAGGCCTGCCAGTATAGAGCAGCAGAATTAAACTTGGTTTTCAGCCATCAGTATTAGGTATAAGTAGTTGCAAAGTAACCAAATAAATTACTTTTCTGCTAAAAAAGCGAAGTAAGGGATTACATTTAATATTTAGGTTATTTAATTCTAGTTACTTATATAGCCTATTTTACATTAAAATTAGTTCTGTATAAATCAGTTCAGTGCAGATTAATTGTATTTGTGTTGTTATACAAATATATATTGCTGAATAATTCTATTTTTCAATGATAGATTAGGGTGCCACGATGGCGGAGTGGGTACAGTAGCACATTCGCCTCACAGCAAGTAGGTCGCTGGTTCGAGCCCCGGCTTGGTCAGTTGGCATTTCTGTGAGGAGTTGTTTTCCCTGGGGTTTCCTCCGGGTGCTCCGGTTTCCCCCACAAGTCCAAAGACATGTGGTATAGGTGAATTGGGTAGGCTAAATTGTCCAGTGTGAATAAGTGTGTATGGATGTTTCCCAGACACGGGTTGCAGCTGGAAAGGCATCCACTGTGTAAAACATATGCTGGATACGTTGGCAGATCATTCCACTGTGGCGACCCCAGATTAATAAAGGGACTGAGTCGAAAAGAAAATGAATGAATTTCAGATTACATTTACCAGGTACAAGGCAATTGAACATGCTAAAGAATACATAAATTGAGTCAGTCTTTCATGAAAATAGGTGTAGGCCTACATTCAGTGCAATTGTGTACATATGTACTAGATATAATATTTGTTATTCAAATAATTCGTAAATTCAAGGCAAAAATCCAGCTGTGAAGATATGCTAATGCTCAGGTTATGCACATTGAACCTTGACTAGCAGCAAGCTATAAGTGTCCAGCAGATGGCGCCGCGAAACAGTCTGTAGTGATTTTTGCTATTAAGGCAATTTAATAGTCATCATACAGAATCCTTCATCTTCTCATCACGGACATGCAGTCAATCAGTACAATGACTTTTGATCTTCCTGGACACTTTTAATGCTTCCACCAACGAGGCTTCAACGCTGTACATATTTGCTACATCTAAAAGCGTCCATATTTTGAGGTCAGCCTGTCTCTGATTTTGATATGTGCAATTTGATTGGATGGGAATGGATTAAACAAGCCTGTGGTGGTCCTAAACAGGCCCACTTAGGGCTAGGATAAAGGCCCCATATGGGGAGAGGGGTCTGGATGCACACACCTAACCCCGCCCCTAGCGCTAGCCCACACAGTGATGTCACTAGCTTCATTGAGTGCATTGTGTCTGATATTGTTTGCAGTCTGACATTATATGCAGTCTCAGCTTGCATATCCAAGTCTACATCCAGATACTATAGCATATGGGTGGCCCTACCAAGCTTACAGGATCCCTCACCAGTACCAAACAGTGTTAACAGCTGGTGTTTATCGTAAACTCTCAATAACACTCAGATAATTACTTAATTATTTCATTAACTTCATCAGTGTATCTAGTTTTGAATCTGTTCCTATCATTAAAAAACTATTATCTGAGAGTGCAAACTGATAAAAATCCAATGTTAAGGTGTCAACCTTTTGACTGTTGATTCAATGTTAATTCAATGAAGCTCTGCTATCTGGTTTCCAGCCTCAACAGCAGGTCACACAGTTTAAAATAGGTCACATTTTAGTGTGAGAGGTTTACATGTGTTAAAAGAATGACACAAAAATAACTGGAGGTGTATATTCACAAACAACACAATAAAACAAGAACTTGGCTTGCTGAAAGCATTTTTAATGTGCTGTATACTTTAAAATTTGTTTTCTTTTCCATCATCACTTCCTAAAATGAAGAAGAAATACTTAATTGTACTGTTTTCATGACTAATAATATAAATATATAAAAAAATAAATAAGTGTGAGACTGAAACAGTGTCAAACTTACTGTCCTTCTCATAGACGCTGCATTAGAAAAACCTCACAGAAGCTCACATTGGTGAAGTTTTTTTTCCTCACCGCTGTCGCCACTGGCTTGCATGGTTTGGGACTTGTAGAGCTGCGCATCGATGGATTTGCTCTTGAGTGTTTGGACTCTCAGTAGTGAATATTAAACCACACTGTAGTGAATATTAAACCACCAATACTGAAACTGGACTGACACTGTTTCAGTTTACTATAACCATATTGAAGGTGCTTTGGCACAATATACATTGTAAAAGCGCTATACATACAAAGGTGAATTGAATGGGGAAAAAAAGCATGTTTTCATAATACAAAGTGTTCATTCATTTTCTTTTCGGCTTAGTCCCTTTTATTAATCCGGGGTCGCCACAGCGGAATGAACCGCCAACTTATCCGGCATTTGTTTTACGCAGCGGATGCCCTTCCAGCCACAACCCATCTCTGGGAAACACATTCATACATTCTCATTCACACACATACACTATGGACAATTTAGCTTACCCAATTCACCTGTACCGCATGTCTTTGGACTGTGGGGGAAACCGGAGCACCCGGAGGAAACCCACGCAACCACGGGGAGAACATGCAAACTCCACACAGAAATGCCAACTGACCCAACCGGGTCCTGCCCCAACCGGGGATCAAACCAGCAACCTTCTTGCTGTGAGGCGAACGTGCTACTCACGCGCCACCGTGGCGCCCAATACAAAGTGTAGATTTTTTAATTTATATGTATTTTTTTTTTAAATCAACATAAATTAATGTTGCTGATGACCGTTTAAATGTGTCATCACTGTCTTGTAGAAAGGGTCGATACAAAACATAAGTTTGGCCAATGAGTTTCTTTAGAAAAAAGCATGCTGGTTATGTTGGAATAACCTTGTCTTGTCAGCAGAGTAAAGACAACAGTAAAATGCCTACATCTCTTTAGCCTCTATGGGGCTATATAAAACTCCAAATGATAAAGGATGCTGGTCTGCTCATAGTTCATCACAGGTCACAGGTCATTCTTCTGTACGAAACAAACAATGCAGCGGCAAAAATTGACTAAATATAACAAAATGTTATCTTACATATTCATGAAGTCACAACTCTCTTCTTACTCTTAAAATAATATTATCAAAAATATAATAAAATGTAAAAATGTCCCATTTAACTTATTGGACTATAAAAGTAAAACGTTTTTCATATTTATTTGCAATATGCTAAGATTTGTGTTTGCAAATGGAAAAAATGTTCAGGTAAGTTTTCAATCATTAATGTTCAAAATTTTAATTCTCATAAATTTAACCCCTTCAGACCTGAATTATGTTCCAAAGATGTCCATTGTAATGGACGCAGGGTCTGAAGGGGTTAAAAAGATTTTGTTTGTGTGTTACCACACCACTACTTCCTCAAAAATAGTTGAAATAGATTAAATATCTGTATAAATAATCAATTAAACAGAAAACAGAGATAAGCAATAATAGTTCAAGACCACTTTGAAATGGGCTTTTCATTGATAATTCGATGTCACCGAATTATTTTTAATTCAGCATAAAACTTTCAGTGAATATTTCTTAAAATAACCGTTTATCTTAGTGTTAGAACATTGAAAAAAAACATGAAGTATCTTTTTGTAAAGTAAGAATATTTTGTGAGGTGTATGTATATTAAAAGATGGCACAGAACCACAAATGACAGTAAAAGGTTTAAGGGTGAAGAGAAAATTGAAATGTTAGCATTTGTCTCTCTGCCACTTCTTTTTTATGGCTTTCCTCTTCTTGTCTTTTGTCTGACACTCTGTAGTGGTGAAAAAAAAACACATCTCTGAGTTAAATATCTGAAAATGGGTCAAAATGCTACAAATTCTTCTTTTCCTCCTGCCCAGTTAGAAATATTTTTCTAATGTAGTTTTTTTTCAGTTGCTTATTACTCATTTTCTCAGATGAAATTTCAGATTACAATAAACTGTGGCCCTTTAAAAGCCTTCAATAATGTTTGAAATCCACCGATCTATAAATTATTTAATTTGACATACTTAACAAATGCACAATGACTCATTAATATTATTAATACTCATCAAATATTAACAAAGAGGAACAGATATTGTAATTAATCAGAATCAGAATCAGAATCAGTTTTATTGCCAAGTTTGCTTCACACACAAGGAATTTGCTTTGGCTACAGAAGCTTCCAGTGTACATAAAGTGACAAGTGACAACACAGAATAAATATGAAAAAAAAGACGATCGACATTACACATAGATGCAGTCAGTCCAAAAAGATCAAATGTATTGTTTGTGCTTGTTAAAAGCTAGTATTAACTGATGGGACATTATTGTAAAATGTGACCAAAATGGGTTTGAATACAAATGTCTGAGACCATTTTATAAATCTTGAATTTTACTTTAAAGATGGATTTAATCAGAAAGGTTTAGAAATTTAAAAAGGAAATAATAATAAATACAAAATATTTATGGCTCTGTGCTATTTACATTTTGTAAGTCAGATAAGGATATTAAATGTTTTACTTGGTATCAGTAAACATCATTATTTTAATATTGTAATGTTGGTTAAGGTTGGATTATTTTTTTACATTAATCATTTAATCAGTGCTGACTGGAATGTGAAATATCCTCCACTGATCTGTGCTGCGAGAGGATCCAATGTTGCGGTTGCTTGTACATTTACAAGTGCTGTGGTGTTTAATGAATTCAAACTCTGGCAGGAGTTGGTCTGGTCCATATGCCTATGAAAGTGAAGCCAGCAATAATTCAATCATATTTCAAAAAATTGGAGATAAAACTTCAAAGTGTTCTCTTTTGATTAATGATATTACGGATTCTGGAGAATATAAGTTCAGATTTATTACTCATTCTTCAACTGACCATTACAGTACATGGTAAATAATAGAAAATAAATTAATCAATACAATTATTGTATTAAATATATACACTGTAAAAAAAATCTGAAATTTTATGGTTTATTTCTGGCAGGTGGGGTGCTGGAAAAAACGAAAATAACGGCCGTTAAATTACAGAAATATACCGTAAAATAAGGGATATTAAATTATAAAAAAATTCTTAAATTTAAATTTATTAATATTTGTTCATTTATGGTATATTTCTGTATATTCTATATATATACACACACAGAGTTGAAGCCAGAATTATTAGACCCATGTAGGCTATACAGTATTTTCCCCCAATTTCTGTTTAACGGAAAGAAGACAACATATTTCTAAACACAATAGTTTTAGTAACTCATTTCTAATAACTGATTCTTTTATCTTTGCCATGATGACAGTAAAAAATATTTTACTAGATATTTTTCAAAATATTAGTATTCAGCTTAAAGTGCTATTTAAAGGCTTAGCTAGGTCAATTAGGTTAGTTATTCATAATGCTTTTGTTGTAATTATTTAGTTTGTTTTACAGCAATCTCTCTATTTTTATGGGTGTTTTTTGTGACAGATTTAAAAGTTTCCAAATCCAGCTCAATAATAAATGGAGCAAAAATAAATAGAGACTCTGTGAATCTGACTTCACTGGACTGTCTTGGTGGTTTATCAGAGGTTCAGTAAATCAAGAACAGTGAACTGATGAAAGAGACAAACCCAATCCTCATCATCAACAGCATCACTGCTGAAGACATTACTCTTGTTCTTTGAGAAACTTTACAAACACTTAATTTGGAGAAAGTATGTAGAACTTATATTATTAAAACCTTTTCATATGCATATCAAATTCATATTTGCTAAATGGCGTCTATTTTGCATGCACAGACTTTTTATTGTCTTCAACAGATGAGTCTCTTCTAAATATTGAACTGTCTTCAGTCTCGCTTGTGTTCATTATCATTACAGCTGTGATTCACATGAGAAGGTAGGAAGAGTTTTTGCTACCTGCACACCAATGTATCTTAACTCTTTCAGTCATCAATTTAGAGTGCGCATATTAGCTCTGGACAGTAAAGACACTGTCTTGAAAATGAGTTTTGAAAGTGCATGGATGAATTAACCATCAGAAGATTTTTTTGTCATTTTGAAGATAAGTGGATGAGAAACTAAATTGTGTCCATTTTTAATAATGTTTTTCCCAGAATGGAGTCCCGCTCCTTGTCATCAAATATTTGTGATGATTTGTCTGACAGTGAAATCAGATGTTTTTATAGCAGATTCAGTGATGTTTACTGGTTTTCTCTGTCTTCTGTTTGTTGTCAGGCTGAAACTCAAGCATCAGCAGTTTACTCAAGCCTACAGGACACATTGAAGGAGTAACAAAAAGATGAAGTGTAGCCTAATGCACGTCTATATTAAACCCAAGATTTGACAATCGATTGATGTGGTCAATTTTGTTAGTAGCTGCATTTTTTTCAGTCTAAGTTATAAAGATGTGATACATTTCTTCAAATGTCAATTTTATCAATAGCAAATATGAGTAACGTGTTTGAGAGTGATGTCAGACCAATAAATTGAAGTCTGGACACAGATATTAAATCCCTTGACAAAGAACTTGTTTCCATTATTTAATTTAAATGTTGTTCATCAGATATGGATTTTAATGTAACAGATGTGTAAACAAAGCTATTATTACTTCAGTAGGATATGTATAGTTTTTGGTAAAGTGCACAATGTTAATGGAAGCTTATGTTAATAACTTATTTTTATTCATTCATTCATTTTCTTGTCGGCTTAGTCCCTTTATTAATCTGGGGTCGCCACAGCGGAATCAACCGCCAACTTATCCAGCATATTTTTTACGCAGCGGATGCCCTTCCAGCCACAACCCATCTCTGGGAAACATCCATACACACACATTCACACACTACGGACAATTTCGCTTACCCAATTCACCTATACCACATGTCTTTGGACTTGTAGGGGAAACACCCGGAGGAAACCCACGCAACCACGGGGAGAACATGCAAACTCCACACAGAAATGCCAACTGACCCAGCCGGGGCTCGAACCAGCGACCTTCTTGCTGTGAGGCGAATGTGCTACTCACTACGCCACCGTGGCGCCCCAACTTATTTTTATATTACTTGTTAATGAATGGGCTACTTATCACAATTATGAAAATTATCGGCCCAAAATTTTTTAATTGGATGAACATTTTTTAGTCATACACTCTTAAAACCAACAGTTCTATATAGAACCAAAAACGGTTCTATCAAGCGCTTCATATATGGAACCCCAAAAAGGTTCTATATACTGTAGAACCATTTTAAGGGTTCATTAAATAGAACCCCAAATGGTTCTTTGAATTCAAGTTAGATGGTTCTATTTAGAACCATTTAAGGGTTCTTTTTATTTATTATTGAATTATTGTTACTTATTAACGAATAAAAAATAAAACAAATCCAGACAATTCAAATTGTTTAAATTTATTCAATCCATTATACAAAATATTTTTTTAAATATTTAAAATTGCACCTCTGCATACTTTGCATTGGACAGCAGATCTACCTTAACAGTTTAATGGCATTCAACACTGTAATTGAAATGATTTCACTTTTATAAGCTTTTTTACTGTTTGAGCAAATACAGTACTTAACTTTCACACATCTCTAAACGGAAGAGAAATATATCACAATGCAGATAGAAACAATACACAAACAATCAAAACATTAATTAAATAACACTACAATTTCAAAAAGTGGATGGTACCTGCATGTATTGGTCATCACAACATCCATTTTTATACATAATTTAATAAAAAACATTACTAAAACATTGCAGAATGATTAGACAAAACACTGCAAACAGCCATTCCACAACCTGTAGCATGTCCATGTCTGTCAGCCTCTCTTATAAGGTAAATAGTTTTGTCCATGGGTGGCACAGTGGCTCACTGGTTAGAACTGTCACCTAACAGCAAGCAGGTCACTGGTTCGAGTCCCGACTGGGCCAGTTGTCATTTCTGTGTGGAGTTTGCAAGTTCGCCCAGTGTTCTTGTAGGTTTCCTTTGGGTGCTCCGGTTGACCCCACAGTCCAAAAGCATGTGTACAGTATAGGTGAATTGGCCATAGTGAGTGAATGTGTGTAGATCTATGAGAGAGTATATGGGTGTTTCCAAGTGCTGGGTTGTGGCTGGAAAGGGCAGATTAGTTGGTGATTCACTCCACTGTGGTGCCTCTGATAAATGAGGAAGTTGAAGGATAGCGAGTGAGTGTTGTCCATTGTAATGCTGAAACTTCAAGCCTTGGTGGAATCAGGAGAGCTGCTGAATCCTGGATGGTGTAGGACCTTTGGATTTCTGTAAAACAATATTTTAATGTTGAGTACTTTCAACCAATTAACATAAGTCATCAAATAGAATTACAGTTAGAATTAATACAATTAAAGTGTGTGTGTGTGTGTGTGTGTTTGGGGCAAATAGTATGTAGTATAGGGTGTAGTTACCTTCTGCGGTTTCCTCTGCTGGTTCAATGAGACTGGAGTCATGGAGCACTTCCTTCTTTCCTTCCCTTTTAGGGCCATTTCTTTTAAAGATGTTTCTGTTTTCTTCACCAAGTTTTCTATGCAGCATCCTAAATGCAAAAAAACATTTTGCTTACTTCATGTGTAAGTTTCCAAATGACACATTTTCAGCAATACAAGTTTCTTAAAGTCATCATGGACGCAAAACTATTTGGCACACAATGTAACAGTGTTTACTCACAAGCTGTGGCACTCCAAGAAGAAGAAACTGCTTCATTAGTTCTGCAAACCCCTCCATAATCTGTGCTCTGGAAAAGGGTGTTCATTCGGTTCTTGACTTATGAGTATCTGGTGTCGCATTCCAGGTCCATCACAAACTGAGGTAGGAAGACAGCATTGTAGAGTGTGGAAATATGAATTTATAATACAAAATTAATCTACCTTTGACATAAAATGTATTGAACTGAACTTGCCTTGTGTTAAGTTCCTCAGAGTACAGTTAACTTCCTTTTCATCCCATTATTGTTTCATTTGCGAGATGATAGATGAGCTCACCACTGAAATCCTTTCATTTTTAAATTTGTTTTGCAGACATTCCAACAAGGTATCCTGCAGGCAAATTTACACTTTCTTTTAAAACATATTTTCTTTGCAGGACTTTTTAATAAGCAATGACCTTAATATTCTCACTGTACAAACAGCAGCAATAAGTAATAGAACATTTTTGTGATAAATATATTATTTCAGTACACAACAACCAAGTCTGACATATGCATGTTATAAAATACAATATTTACCAGGTGTCCTTGTTGATGATAATTGTGTCACAATTATGGATGTAACGCATGTCCTTCTTTAAGCTGGGATCCTTCCTCTTCAAAGCTACTTGTGTCCTGCAGCCCAGGTTACAATACAATGTTAAAGTCTTTTATAATATTAATTTCATTATACTTAATGAAATGAATATTTCGTTAGTTTGTTTAGAATTAAAAGCAACAATACATACCGAGCACAAGATTTATGATGCAGTTCAGTGTCCAGGCTGTTTGAAGAAAAGAAAGATATACATTAAAATATGAATTTTAAACTTATTTAGCACAATATATACATATATGTAGCCTATATTTAACAAGGTTCAACATTTCACAATACATTTAGCCTGCATGTTTGTATGTCCTTCATAAATAACACCTGATCTTTTATCGATGGATTATTAAAATATGTTTTGGTTTTAAAAGGTTTCAATAATACCCTTAGCAATCATCACTATAGCGCGTGCATAGACTCGGGCGGGCACGAGCGCTGCACGGCTAGTCTGCTACCTTGCGGTTTTAATGCAGACTAGCCGGCGTGTACACTACTTTACAGAGTTTAGCCCGAGTTAAACTCGGCTAAACTCACACACGAACAAGCTGGAAGTACTAGTTTGTTCAAGGTTGAAGATAAAAACCGAACGAAAGCGGAAATCGGCTCATATCAAGTTAAAAGAGCGTGCACGCGCTTCACGCTCCCTCTCGGAGCCCGCCTTCAAATAACGCAGCTGTTTTATTGTTATTGATATTTTAATTGATACTGACAAACAAATAAAGCGAAACTGTAACTTATTTCGAACAAAAAGCAGAGCAAAGTCAGCTTGACACAGATTTCTGAACCGAAGGCTGTCGACAGAGACCATCAGAAACTTACAAGCACAGTATTAATCCAAATTTACCTTACCCCTTATTCAGTCTGTGTCACCATATAACACAAGGGAAGAGAAACATTACCCCGTAATACAAAATATTTCATTATTATAGTTTTAAAAGAGTAATAACGTACCTGAATGATGGAGCTGCAAAAGCGGAGTTCTCCTTTTCAAAAATTAACCGTCACTCTCGAGGCTCTTCATCACCAGTCCACAAATGAATGACGTCACCAGAGGGCTTTTTCATGATTATTAGTTTAAAATAATTTATTAAACCATAACAACACACTGTACAGTCTGAATAAACTGGTTATTTAATTAATTTCACAAAATAATTCGTCAAAAATGTAAAATATTAAGCATATAAAAAATATTAGTTATATGGTAATGTACAAACCTGCATGAAACAAAAATCCCATCATACATTGATTAGGTTTTTGACCATATGTAACGGAGTCAAGAAGTGAGTTAAATTAATGCCTAAATGGGGACAGCGCCCTCTACAGTGTGCGTGTTGTATTTAGCGTGTGGAGTAGAGACCGCCCACAGCAGAGTTAATGAAGCATTGCTGTGGGTAAGTCGCACGTTTCACTCGGGTGGCAAATGACCATTTATAAGTGTCTAAAACACATACACATCTGCTTTATTATGAGTAAATGTTTCAATTAATATACTGGGACAATGTTGAGCTGTGTTTGGCGTCGAGTGTGTTGCTCAATCTTCAGTTATAACGTTTTTGTATAACGAGGCCTGATTGTGATCAATTTGTGTGCTGTCTTGTGTTTCATATAGAGATGGTTATTTTCTTTGTGAACGAGCCACTATTTATACACGCTGTCTGTCTCCATTGTACAGGTATGTTGTTAAACGTTATTAATTAAATGTTTGTAATAGTTTTATTGATTCACAACGAGTTGCTAAAAGTCTCCACTAGGTGGGGATGTTTCCTTTCTTTTTGAGTTGAATTGTATTGCTCTGTATTTCTCAGTCATTGTACATTGAGAATTGTCATTCATTGATTTGTTATTTATTATTCAAAGTGTGATATGTTTTACATATTCAAACTGGTAAAATTGACACTATTTACACTATACGATCACAAAGTTGAAAGAATTTAATTGGCATATGAAAAATACAACTGTTTTAAATAAAACAGAGCAGAGTTAATGAAGCATTGCTGTGGAGATGGTTATTTTCTTTGTGAACGAGCCACTATTTATACACGCTGTCTGTCTCCATTGTACAGTAAAAAGACCGCCCAGGCAAGACCGTCACACATAGCAGTCATTTTATTAGGTTTTGACTCGAAAAGCTTTGTCTCTCTGTGTTATAGCTTATTATTATTTATAATCTTTACTATATAATTATGTCATGAATCTCACATTATAGAACCATTTTAATCAAAAAGGTTCTTTGCACTCAAAGGGTTCTAAATAGAACCATTTTTTGGGTAAAAGGTTCTACTGGCCAAGTACAGAACCCTAGGGTTCTATGTAGAACCTCAAGGAACCTTTTTTTTAAGAGTGTATGCCTTACCCAGATTATAAAAATACATGTAAATACATTTAGATAATTTACTATTATCATACTATTGGAATGTGAAGAGACTTTTAACCAGCACAACAAAACATGTTTCTGAAGACAATCACCTACTGCACCTTTATTTAATTAAACACATAACAGATATAAATATTAATCCAAAAGTTCCAGACTACTTTGAAAATTATTGGTCATTAATGAACAGCATGTGTTAATGCTTAAAAAATATAATTAAATCAAATAAAAAAATATTTCAAGAGTTCACACTGATGATTTGACATGAGCTTGTTTGGCATGCTGTCCCGGGAGAGAGCCCTGAGCTCAAGGGATCCTCGAGCCCAGGGCTCCCTCCCGTTTGTAGAGCGGGAGGGGAGCTTGAGCTTAGGTAGCTCTCAAACTCCCTGGCTGCAGGGGCTAAGAGTATCACCCGAGGAGGAAGGGAGTTAGACCAGTGCCTGAATTGTTTAATCTGTTATGAATTATGTATATCTTTGGATGGTAGGAGGAAACCGGAGGGCCCGGGGGAAACCCACACGGACACAGGGAGAACATATAAACTCCGCACAGAAACACCCACTAGCCTGGCGAGTACCAGGCTGGCAGTGTTCTTGCTGTGGGGCGACAGTGCTAGCCACTGAGCCGCCGTGCGGCTCGATCTAAGAAAAGGAGGTGAAGGGGGAGGAAAAGAGGGTTTTCTTCCATACGAAGATAGCTTTGGACTGGAACTGTGGTTATTTATAGTAGATGGGGAATCATATGATTGAGAGATCATGATTAGATAATGTGCGGCCAGCCGTGGTAAATCTTAAGCACGTGATCCTCTCGAAATTAGTTTGTAAACAAAGTTCACTTAAAATGAATGAATTAGCAACAACATCAAAGTACATTTTACTTTCCCAAACTCTTTTTTAGGGAACATTTTTTAAAAGAACTTTTTGATTTTATTGATTTCAAATGAAACTTTTTCAGAAGTACGAACATTTTGTCAAATGTCAATTCTGAGTTTTTTCTCTTGACAGAACCACAGATGCCAGTAGGGTTGAGGCTTTAAGGGTGAAGAGGAAATAGAAATGTTAGCATTTGTCTATAGTGGACACTTCTTCTTTTACTGCTTTTCTCTTCTTGTCTTTTGTCTAAGACTTTAAAGTGACATAAAAACATCTTCTGTGGGCGAAATAACTGAACCATTGGATCAAAATGCTACAGTTTCTTCTTTTTCTCTTGTCCGGTAAGAAATATTTTTCTAAAGTAGTATTTGAATGTTGCTTATTCCTCATTTAATGAACTGATTTACTGTTTTTAATTCATTTCATGTGTGAAAACCACTGACTTATAAATTATTTAATGTAACATATTTTAAAAATCCACAATGATTTATTAAGCAAAAGAAGAAATAGAAGGTAACACTTTCCAGTAATGCTCCATTATTGATGTTAGTTGATGTATTTGCTAACATGAACAAAGAATGATCAACACTTGTACTGCATTTATTAATAATAGTTCAACATTTTATAATGTATTATTAAAATACAAAATTATGCTGGTTAGCAGTTTGTGGCGCTGTGAGTTACCATGAACTAACAATGACTGTATTTTCATTTACTAATATTGACAGAGATGAATAAATATTGTATTGTACAATTGTATTGTATTGTACAATGTTTGGTCTTAGTAAATACATTAACTATCATTAATGGATGGAACATTATTGCAAAATGTTACTCAGATGTTTGAGAACATTTAATAAATCTTGGATTTTTGTTTTAAATCCTGGAAGTAATCAGGAATGTGCTATTAATAGATAAATGTGAAAAAATTCTGTGTAATTTATTTTTTACAAATTAAACAAGGTTTTTGAATGTTTTAATTGGTATCAGTAAACATCTTTATTTTAGTACATAAATTAATGCTAGATGGATGGCTTGATATTTTAAGCCCTTGAGATATATTAACAGTTTCTTTGAATTTACATAGAGTAACACAATATAATATTAATGAAATCATTATTGAAATAAAGTTGCAGGTGCTGCAGGTGTCCTCAATAATGCCTGGGATGTGCATTATCCTCTGCCGATCTGTGCTGCAAGAGGATCCAATGTCACTGTTGCCTGTACATTTAAATTTCCACAAGTAAATATCCATGTACAGCAAGTGAAGTGGTGTTCAATGAACTCAAACGTTAACAAGTGTGATTCTGGGCCATATGTCTATAACAGTGAAGCCAATATAATTCAATCAAGTTTCAATACATTGGAGATAAAACTTCAGATTGTTCTCTTTTAATTAATGATATTAAACTAACAGATTCTGGAGAATATAAGTTCAGATTTATTACTAATTCTTCAAAAGGCTTGTGGACAGGTGATCCTGGGGTGGACATTACAGTACATGGTGAATAATAGAAAATAAATATTCATAATAATACTTTTGTTGTCAATATTTCGTTTGTTTTTACAGCAGACATCTTTTTACTTGATTCTGGGTTTCTTTATTTTTTTGTGACAGATTTAAAAGTCTCCATGTCCAGGTCAAGAATAAATGGAGGAAAAATAACTGGAGACTCTGTGAATTTGACTTGTTCACTGAACTGTCCTGGTGGTTTATCAGAGGTTCAGTGGTTTAAGAACGGTAAACTGATGAAACAGACAAACCCAGTCCTCATCTTACACAGCCTCCCTGCTGAAGACTCTGGACATTTCATAACTTAGTATGTAGAACTTATAGTACATTAACGTTTTCATATGTATATCAGATTCATAATTTCTAAATGACGTCTACATTGCATGCACAGACTTTTTGTTGTCTTCAACAGGTGTTTCTGAATTTACAACTCTTCTGATTATTGTAGTGTCTTCGGTCTCATTTGTGTTCATCATCATTGCAGCTGTGATTCTTATAAGAAGGTAGGAGTTTTTGCTACCTGCACAGCAGTTGTCATGATCTTCAGCAATCTACAATCTGAGATTGCTGGTAAACACACTCACATTCACATAAACTACAAATCCGCCATGTTATGGACTACAACTACCAGTCATGCAACACACACACACACAACCGGTTCGAGATTAGGACTGTTTACACTCCCACAGCTGAAGCTGCTCAAGGACTGATTAATTGACTTCATAAGCAGCACAAACACACACAATCATGCTGAGTCTGGTTTACTGTATTGTGGAATTACAATGCGTTTCCTTCATCTTGCTTTGCTGTGTTTTGATCCTCGTCTTGTTTATCGGTTTTCTCCTTGTCTGCTGCCTGCCTCTGACCATCTGCCTGTATATTTGGCTACGACTCTGGATTGCCCTTATACATCTGTTTGCTCCTGTACTGATCATTGCTTGCCTGACCATCCTGTTAATAAAACCGTGCGTTTGGATCCTTACCTCCGTTGTCAGTGTCACATCCCCCGTTCCACCAATGGATTCCAACTTTCTCAATCAACAATTCAGAGTGTGCATATTAGCTCTGGACATTAACGTACAGATGAAGACTCTCTCTTGAAAATGAGTTTTGAAAGTTCATGGATGAATTTGCCATCAGAATTTAGAAATTTTGAAGATAAGTGGATGAGAAACTAAATTATGTCCATTTTTAATAATGTTTTTCTCAGAATGGAGTCCTGCTGCTTGTCATCAAATATTTGTGAAGTTTTGTCTGAATTCTGCTCTTTAATGTTCATGTGTGTCTTTTAACTCTAGAAGGAAAGCAGCGAAAGAAAGAGCAAAAACCATGGATTCTCATTATGCCTCTCTACAACGAACTGTAAATATAGATTTAAAACCTATGTAGAAACAACAATAATAATAATATTAATAATAATGTTTTACCTGAAATGTATAAAACGTTAGTAGCAAGCTTTACTGATCAATGAGCTTCTTCAGTGTAAAGTTGACAATAAAATCTGATGTTTTTATAGCAGATTCAGTGATGTTTGGTTTTCTATGTCTTTTTTTTTTTTGCTGTCAGGCTGAAACTCAAGCATCAGCAGTTTACTCAAGCCTACAGGATACATTGAAGGAGTGACAAAAGGATGACTTATAATAATAAAGATACAGATGGCAACATTAAATGTAAACAATCGCTTGATGTGATCAATATTTCAACCGTCAGTAACTGTAATTCTTTAGTCAGACATTAAATCTATTGATGCAGAACGTGTTTCATGTTTCTTTTTTTAAAGACAGACAGGCATTTTTAACCTTTGCAATAATCGATTACAGAATGCTGTGATGTCTTTTAAACTGTGTTGTTTATCACAGACATCGATTTTAAAGTACAGATTTGTGAACTGGGTGTTAGTAGTTTGTAAAAGACATTCATGTCATATAATTGTTAATAGTATCTAATGTTTTATGCATTTTTAAGGCAATTTATTCTAAACAAAATTAAGCTAATTTTTTTTTCTTCAGTAGGATGTAAGTTTATATTATAGTGCATAATGTGAATGGAAGCTTTGCAAATGTTAATAACCTATTTTTTACATTAATTGTTAATAAATGTCTTTTTGTGGAAAAGGAAAGTGTTGTTGTTTATTAAACAAACAAGACCAAACATAGCATTTTCTGCAGGCCTTAAGCCTCTACAATTCAAATGTATTTAAATATCAGAATATACAGAACAGTACTTTTGTTGAAAAGGTTTTTCTTAAATTGCATATTTGGAACAGGCTCGCATTTGTAAAAGGAAATAAAAGTTTTTTATTTTGAAATTCATTAGAATTTTCAATCTGAAATGAACTTCTCACTTAGTCTTTTTATTTTTAATAGTCCAAATAAAATAAAATCACTTTAATTAAAGGTGCAGTAGATGATCTACTAAAATGCTAACCAGTTAGTATAATATGTTTGAAAAACTGTCCCTCCACTGCCGTCCAAAGCTACGCATCCTGAAACACGAACGCGCACCGTAAAAATGACAGCAGACAACCCATTAGATCATGTCATTCAACAGTTAGAAAACTTTATAGCACTTTATAATACTGCAATTCCAAATGAAGAACTGTATTATATCTAGCACAATTTCAGTTGTGTAGCAAGCAGAACTTGTCATAATGTGCAATATTTCATGCATGCAAGGATCTGGTCTCACTCTCTCACACGCTGTTCTAAATCCACTTCTATATGCTTAGTGTTTGACCGGCGGCGTGCAAGAATTACACTTATTACTGAGCCATACTTACAGATTTCAGAGCGAATTTTCAAAGTAGCATGGTGAACAATATGGGGAGCGCATCAACGGGTTGTCAGTGTTCAAACATGAAACAATGAGAATATAAAAGCAACTTCAGCTCAGTAAAGCAGGCTAGGCGGAATAGCGCTATTTACTTATGTTTTGCTGTTAAACTAAATAAAATAAAAATCTACGATGCTCTAAAAGGTCCCTTATGAAATTAAAAATAGTCACATCAATCTTTCGCCCAAAGATTTCAGTGGCTGAAAAACACTTCTGTGCATAACACATTCATAAAACAACACAATCTGCATACGCTTTGCATGACTAAAAGAGTTTTAAAACATAACATTACCTGTCTAAAAGAAATACTTCAGCCATGGTGTCATCTTTCCTCCAGCATGCAAAAGTAACTCCAATATTGATTCAGGATTTAAAAAAAGTTTAGATTCAATGTTTGTGTTTAGCGATGTGACAGTCTCGTGTGCACATGAACGCTCAGCACGTGTGAGCTCTAATAGCAGATCTGTGTGAACGGCTGCAGATGTTCAAATCTACATTTGCTGACAGTTTGGGCTACTTATCACAATTATGAAATTATCGGTCTGACAATTTTTAATTGGATAAACATTTTTTAGTCTTATGCCTTACCCAGATTTTAAAAATACATATAAATATATTTAGATCATTTACTATTATTATACTATTGGAATGTGAAGAGACTTTCAACCAGCACAACAAAACATGTTTCTGAAGACAATCACCTACTGCACCTTTAATTAATTAAACACATAACAGATATAAATATTCATCCAAAAGTTCCAGACTACTTTGAAAATTATTGGTCATAAATGAACAGCATGTGTTATTGCTTAAAAAATCTAATAAAATCAAATTAAAAAAACATGAATGAATGAATTAGCAACAACGTCATAGTACATTTTACTTTCCCCAACTCTTTTTTAGTGAACATTTTTAAAAGAACTTTTTGATTTCATTAAGAACATTTTAAAAATCGAATGAAACTTTTTTAGAAGTACAAACATGTTGTGAAATGTCGATTCTGAGTTTGTTCTCTTGACAGAACCACAGATGCCAGTAGAGGCTTTAAGGGTTAAGAGGAAATAGAAATGTTAGCATTTGTCTATAGTGGCCACTTCTTCTTTTACTGCTTTTCTCTCCTTGTCTTTTCTCTAAGACTCTACAGTGACATAAAAACATCTTCTGCGAGTGAAATAACTGAACCATTGGGTCAAAATGCTACAGTTTCTTCTTTTCTTCTTGTCCGGTAAGAAATATTTTTCTAAAGTAGTATTTATCTCTTGCTTATTCCTCATTTAATGAACTGATTTACTGTTTTGAATTAATTTAATGTGTGAAAACCACTGATTTATCAATTATTTAATGTGACGTAAAATTACTTATTAAGCAAAAGAAGAAATAATAGTAACACTTTCCAGTAATGCTCCATTATTGATGTTAGTTGATGTATTTGCTATGATGATCTAAGAACATGGAACATTATTGCAAAATGTTACTCAAGTGGGCTGGATATAATGTCTGAGAACATTTAATAAATCTTGAATTTTTGTTTTAATTCCTGGAAATAATCAGAAATGTCCTAATAATAATAAAATGTGAAATGTTTCTTTGTAATTTATATTTCACAAATCAAATAAGGTTATTGAATTTTTTACTATGATATCAGTAAACATCTTTATTTTAGCACATGAATGTTGATTAAGGCTAGATGGATGACTAGATATTTTAATCCCTTAAAATATTCATCGAGATATATTAACAGTTTCTTTGAACACACACTAATATTAATGAAATCATTATTGAAATAAAGTTGCAGGTGCTGCAGGTGTTTCCAATGATGGCTGGGATGTGCATTATCCTCTGCCGATCTGTGCTGCAAGAGGATCCAATGTCACTGTTGCCTGTACATTTAAATTTCCACAAGTAAATATCCATGTACAGCAAGTGAAGTGGTGTTCAATGGAATTAAACTCACAATCAAAGTGTGATTCTGGTCCATATGTCTTTGACAGTGAAGCCAAGAATCATTCAATCAAGTTTCAATACATTGGAGATAAAACTTCAGATTGTTCTCTTTTAATTAATGATATTAAACTATCAGATTCTGGACAATATAAGTTCCGATTTATTACTAATTCTTCAGGCGGCATGTGGACAGGTGATCCTGGAGTGGACATTACAGTACATGGTAAATAAATTAATCAAATTATTGTATTAATGATATGTATACAGCTGAAGTCAGTATTATTAGCCCCCCATGTTTTTCCCCAATGTTTAACGGAAAGATGATTCAATACATTTCTGAACATAATAATTTTATTAACTATTTTCTAATAACTGGTTTATTTTGTTGGGCGTCACGGTGGCGTAGTGAGTAGCACGTTCGCCTCACAGCAAGAATCTCGCTGGTTCAAGCCCCGGCTGGGTCAGTTGGCATTTCTGTGTGGAGTTTGCATGTTCTCCCCGTGGTTGCGTGGGTTTCCTCCGGGTGCTCCGGTTTCCCCCACAGTCCAAAGACATGCGGTACAGGTGAATTGGGTAAGCTAAATTGTCCGTAGTGTGTGAGTGTGAATGAGAATATATGGATGTTTCCCAGAGACGGGTTGCAGCTAGAGGGGCATCCGCTGCATTAAAAAAAAGGCTGGATAAGTTGGCGGATCATTCCGCTGTGGCGACTCCGGATTAATAAAGAGACTAAGCTGACAAGAAAATGAATGAATGAATGGTTTATTTTGTTTTTGCTGTGATGACAGTAAATAATATTTTACTGGATATTTTTCAAGATACTAGTATTCAGCTTAAAGTGCAATTTAAAGGTTTAACTAAGTTAATTAAGTTTGGGTAATTAGGCAAATCATTGTATAATGATGGTTTGTTCTGTAGACAATCAAAAAAATATATAGCTTAAGGGGGTTAATAACACTGACCTTAAAAATGTTTTTTTAAAACTCTAAAACTGCTTTTATTCTAGCCAAAATAAAAGAAATGATTTTCTTCAAAAGATCTCTATTTTTATGGGTCTTATTTGACAGATTTAAAAGTTTCCATGTCCAGGTCGAGAATAAATGCAGGAACAATAACTCGAGACTCTGTGAATCTGACTTGTTCACTGGACTGTCCTGGTGGTTTATCAGAGGTTCAGTGGTTTAAGAACGGTGAACTGATGAAACAGACAAACCCAGTCCTCATCTTAAACAGCGTCCCTGCTGAAGACTCTGGAAATTACTCTTGTTCATTGGGGAAGTTTACTAACACTTTATCTAGTATGTACTTTAAGTATGTAGAACTTATAATATATTAACCTTTTGACATCTATATCAGATTCATATTTGCTTAATGGCATCTTTATTGCATGCACAAACTTTTTGTTGTCTTCAACAGATGAGTCTCTTCTGATTATTGTACTGTCTTCAGTCTCGCTTGTGTTCATCATCATTGTAGCTGTGATTCTCATGAGAAGGTAGGAAGTTTTTAGTTATACTTGCACTCATAAAAAGTTTCTCAGTCAGTCTAAATAAAATAATAGTAGACATTTTAGAATTCATAAAGTATAAAGATCTATTAAAACACTCCAGATGAAGACACAATCTTAAAATCAGCTTTAAACCATGTGCAAATTCGTCATAGCTGACAGACAGGTTTTGCTGTTGGTTGGGAAAATGATGGTGAAAACAAATGGTGATGACTTTAAAACAAATTTGACTGATTCCTACCGAGAAACTGCTGTTTTAGATCAAATAAAACATCTATTAAATTATTTGAAATGTTTAAACTATTTCAGCCCCTATCCTAAAATTATCAAAGATGTTTGATGTATCATCAGTATAAAGTATATACTGTATATATACATATATTATTATTAATATTATTTTTTTTAATTATTATTATCTATTTATTTATACATTTAAATATATATTTTGCCTTGTGTGTGTCAATTTTACTTTTTTTTTAGAAGGAAAGCAAAGACTCAAAAAAACCTAAGGGAAGTAAGAGAAGGAACTAGAGTTTCAGATGACAACATCTGCCAAGCAACTGTAAGTATGTCTAAAAAAACCTACAAATTTTCAGAGTATATTCTAGAATATTTTTTCTCCTGGAGAAAGTCTTATTTGTTTTATTTTGTTTTATTTCCTCCCCGATTGTCAACAGAACAAATCATCGATATACGACTTGCCTAATTACCAACTTAATTAACCTAGTTAAGGTTCTAAGCTGAAAACTAATATCTTAAAAAATATCTAGTAAAATATTACGTACTTTCATCATGGCAAAGATAAAAGAAATCATTAGAAATTAATTATTAAAACTATTATAATTAGAAATGTGTTGACAAAAATCTTCTTCCTGTTAAACAGAAATCGGTGAAAATAAACAGGGGGTTAATAATTAAGCAAGGTGAATAATTCCGACTACAACTGTACCATATTTGTAAAATCATCTTCATGTATATTGTGTATATGCTGGTGTCTTAAACAGTATGTCTTAACCAAAGCATCTTAAAAGATGTTGCTCATTGATCAACCAACCAGCTTCTGCTTTCATACATTTGGTTGTAAATTTAATTCTAAATATTTGCTGGTGTTCTGTGTCTCTGTTTGCTAATACACTGGCAATTCCACAATCCAGAGATCACATTCATTTCCCTTTGTGTTTTCTTAGCTGCCCAAATGAAAAATTGAAATACTAAAGTGTTTGAGAGTAAATTTACAATCAGGCTGTCATTTGTTAATTCCACTTCAGCAAAGTAAACACATAACTACATTAATTACTGTAGTAAATTTTCTACAACATTATACATTATCAGCTTTTGGTGTGACCAGAATAAGTAAATATATGGGTATTCATTAGTAAATTAATATCTATCTGTCTGTCTGTCTGTCTGTCTGTCTGTCTGTCTGTCTGTCTGTCTGTCTGTCTGTCTGTCTGTCTGTCTGTCTGTCTGTCTGTCTGTCTGCCTGCCTGCCTGAACTTCATTGCATGCCTGCAAAATGTTGTTAATCACCCAAAACATTTCATTCATGCTTCAAAATCTAGTTATTGTGTCTGTAATTTGGCCAAGGCCACCAAAACATAAAGTGTATTTGTCACTGTGTCAATAATTTTTACAAGTTTTAAAAAACAAACAAACAAACAAACAATAGAACATAGTACTAATCAATACAGTCAATTGTACATAGAAAATATGTATGAACATTTGTTTTATACAGTACAATTATTTTAGTACAAATGTATGGTAAGTAAGGTGAAGTCATGCTCACCCAATTACTATACATTTCATATTTCACATTTCCCCCAGCCCCCTCTGGGAACAAAGGTTACGCAGTAAATATTTCGTTGCTTTGTTAAATTTCTCAGATCAAAATTTATATTCTCAAAACTACCCGTTCAATCTTCACATCATTGGGTCTTGTGTGCACATCAAAAAAGCTGTTTCTAAAAGTACATCTATTCAAATGTTTTAATTCTCTGCTGTTTCCCACATTATCTATTGATTGTGTCTGAGAAAAACTGCAAGTTAGTATACTAAAATTGTAGTTACTGTTTAGACACGTCAAAGCATTTGTAATTTGAAATTCCAATTTGATGTGAAGAAGAAGCTAGTTGTTGTTCAGCGATCTGAACTTACTGTTTCAAAAATAATTATTCATTTAATATTTGAGTCAAAGCAATTGAGAAAAACTGAAACACAGATAACACTTTATTTTGATGGTCCATTTGAGTATTAATAGACTGTCTGCTTAATATCCGTCGATACTGCTCCTGACTATAAGAAACTTAGCAAGTACATGTCAACGTACACTAACCCTAACCCCAACCCTAACCGCAACCTAACAGTTTATTTATAATCTAATGAGAACTAGTTGACATGCAGATGCAATGTAACTTAAATTCAACAAATGGACCATTAAAATAAATTGTGACTTAAACGCATTGCCTAACTTTCATGCTCCTCCTGTAAATTCGTTATTCATAATGAACTTGTAAATAAAAAGAAAAGCTATATTACTATTATCATAAAAAATGAATGGAACAGGGAAACACAGTGACTCAGTGGTTAGCTATGTCACCTCACAGCAAGAAGATTTCTGTATGGAGTTTGCATGTTCTCCCTGTGTTCGCGTGGGTTTCCTCCGGGTGCTCCCAATTTCCCTGCATCCGAAGACATGTGGTATAGGTGAATTGAATAAAATAAATTGGCCATAGTGATGGTGTGTGTGAGAGTGTATGGGTGTTTCCCAGTACTGAGTTGCAGCTGCATAAAACATATGGTGGAATAGTTGACGGTTTATTCTGCTGTGGCAACCCTTGATAAATAAGGAACATTAATGAATGGGACAGTGAAAAAGTGTAATTCAACCTCTGACTCAAACCCACAGGAAGCAGTGGATGAATCAAAGGAGGATGAAGTGCTGTATACGAGTGTCACCGTTAAAACCAAAGAAGACGACGTTAAATCCCGAGAACAAATGTGAGTGTTTAATTACTATGATCAGTTTTTTAAGGTATTGCATTAAAAAAAATCTGCTTTAAAAGATGGATCTGTCTTTAGGTCTGACAACACAGAGCAGCAGAATGAATCCATTTACAGCGGTGTGAAGACTGATTGATGTGATACGTGTGTGTGGGTGTGCATGTGTGTAAAAGAGACACAAACGTGACCTTCAAAGATAGTAAAACCTGACATGACCAGCATTTCCCTCAGTGTTAGTCTGGTTTTGCTATATTTGAAGGTACTAACAAAGAGGAAAGGCGATAATAGTAAGCAACGCATTCATGGAAACTTCCTAGCATGAGAGATGAAAGCTTCCAAAACTGTCAGAGCAAGCATACTGTATTACAATGTATCGTTTTTTTTCTTGTACAAACATAAATTAAATTCTTCTAAGCATTTTTTACTAATAAAAGCATTTTGTGCTATTTAATTTTAAAGTAAGAGTTAGGAGGTGGCATTTAAGCTAAAGAAAGCATCTTAGGCCTAAGGATGTTGCTTGATGAAAACAGCAGCAAAAAAAAATAAAATAAAAATAAAAATTAAGAAAAAATAGAAAGTAATTTTTTAAATGTAAAGTAATACAGAGGTGCAACCAAATTAAAATGACAATCTAAGATCAGATTAATAGGGTACATTTAAACCCTTTATGCAATTTTAAACCTTTCAGGTCACTGGAGAGTGTGTACATGAAACAAGAATTAACTGTGCAAATTTGATCTTAAAATTACCAGTTACAAATACACACTGTTACATTCATTAGATATTAGATAAACAAAACAAAGAGTGTTGTATTTTACTGGTACAAAGATGAACAGAAACACACACACACACACATTTGTTTTTGTGAAAAGTGGGTTCATTACATAGGTTTCCATTCATTTTATACTGTTGAGGTGAACCGTATATTATATTGCCCTCATCCCACCCTACCCCTGAACCCAACCATCACAGGAGACTGTGTACAGCTTTACTCTCTGATTAAACTCATTCTGTGGGATTTATAAGCTTTTTGAGAAATAAGGACGTCACCAATGTCCTCGTTTTTCACCTCCTTTTGTAATGTAATGTGTCTTTATACAAATTTGTGTCCTGACATGTCACAAAAACACACGAACACACACGCACACACACACACACACACACACGCACGCACGCACGCACGCACGCACGCACACACACACACACAAATAGAGCTGTAAATAACATTTCTTGCACAAACTTTATTATTTCAAGCTTGTGAATAGCCTATATTAATGAATGGTGACCTACAGCAGCTCTTTTGTTATACTGCTTCCTGGTAAAGTATTTATATGTTTATTTTAGGCTTATGTGTTTACATTGCCCATTGTTTTTGTGAATGTTTTGTAATGTATGTGTTCTGTTGTGAATCCAACATGTATAATAAAGCTTTTGTGATATTTTTATCAGTTTATTTCATTATCGAACAATATTTTAACTTATCACATGACACCACACACCATTTATATAACGGATCAAACGACTAACTAAAAACCCACTTGTTAGAAAATGAGTATTTAAGCATAGATCAGTGTGAAGAACAATTTAACACGATGGAAACTGTTAGAAACAATGTGTGAAGGGTAATTATTAGATTCATTTAATTCACACACACACACACGCATGCAGGCACACATACCCACACACAAAGAAAAGAAGTTATATATTTAACATGTAGCGTAATAAATAAGTACTAAAATATAATGATTATACTAATATCTATTGCTATATTTTATATCAACTGTACATTTTCCAAACTGTCGGCCAAACACACGACTATGCAAACTGTAAATCATTTTTTTTGGTTGTTACTTTTCACACAAAATGCTTACAATGAACACATTTTTAAAAATGTCCAAGCAGTTATGTCATTCATACTCTACAAGTGGCAAAGACGATTTTTAGCGCATATAAGCCCATAACAAACTGATTTCAAAACTGTTAACAACACATTTGTCTTGAAATAGAGAAAATGGCACTCATTCTGATGACAGTTTAAGCAGAAAAACTGCTCCTACCTTCAGCCAATTCTTTTCTTGACCTTGACAGTGTTGTAAACCATAGGCATTGAGAGCCAAATGTGCACCATTTCACAGTTACACTACCTGACAAAAGTCTTGTCACCTATCCAAGATTTATGAACAACAAATAATAACTTCTAGTTGATCATTTGGGATCAGAAGTGGCTCATATGAAAGGCAAAGGCCTCTAGATTACGATTATTTTTCCAAAATAAAATATGATCATGTCTTGATTTTTAATTAATTAGGACAGTAAGGTCTGACTTTGCTTAGATAAAAGTCTGGTCACTTAACATAAAAAAATGTACAGTATAGAATATAAAGTCATGGTGCAGTGGAAAAAGAATTAATATTGTGTATGACTCCCATAAGCTTGGACGACTGCATACATCTCTGCAATGACTCAAGTCATTGCGCGCGCGCACACACACACACACACACACACACACACACACACACACACTTTTAATTAGCTGTTATACTCCATATAAAATCCAGAAACTACGTTTTATTTTATTTTATTTTTTTGTACAGGCCTTTTTAAAGGGTTAATGGTGGTAACTGATGATCAACAGTAAAATGACAAATTTACCTCTTCCCAACAGGGAAAACCACCAACAATCAAAAACGAATGATTATATGGTGTCATGGGTTTGTAATAAAAAAATTGTGGTTTTAAAGGAAGTCAATCGGACAAAAGCAGCCCTATTGAACTTTGATAAAAAACATTGATAAAAGGTTAAAACATCTAGTCCACAAATACTTTTTATACTGAAAATACATCATTTTGTATGTTTTACCAAATCAGTCACATGAATTTTGCAAAAAGAGTTAAATTCCTGTAATCTGTCTAAACAGATGTTTGCAAAAATAAAATGTGTTTTTACAGCAGTTTAATTCAGTGAATGTTTTTCCTCCCGAACATAACAAAAGGCTGTTGGTCCAGATTGTCGTTGAGTTTTTTTTATTTTTTTTATTTCAAAGCATTTTCTCAAAATATGTGTCAAAATAAGATTTGTCACTAAAAATCTTTTGGCTAGCTGAAACACAGAAACAATTATGGCCAAATTAAGACTCAAAATCACCTCAGAGTGGTTGAAAACATCCTCAACAGTAAGGGTTATCAAAAAGTAAGCTAACATTTATTTATTACAGCAATCTTTGTTTATTAATTTATAAATAAATCCAGCATTTTCTTCTATGGGGATTCATTCAATTAGGCAGTGTATATTCATATTGTGGCTAGTACTTTGTAAGTATCTTTGTTTTAGACACTGAATCACAGTTTATTTATTTTTTTTAATACTGAAGCTATGTTTTAAAAAAGTGTTCACACAGTGTTCATTACCAACATCTCTTATGACCCTTGACCAGTTACAAAACTAACCTACAAAACCACCTACAAGACCAACACAACAGTTCCAGGCGCAAAATGTAGCTTACAGTTGCACACTAGCGCCACCTTAAGGAGAATAATGTGACTGCATTGTTCCCATGACAACAACGTAACACACGGGAAGTTGAGCACATGTGGTCGAGCGAACTTCCGACGCACAGGTGAGGATAAACAAATCATTAACTAAAATATAATTCATATAACGCAGAGAAAACGAATTAGAATTGGAATTCAATTATTCTTTTATGTTATGCTGTGTCTTTGCTACTCATCTCTAAAATCAAATCCTAAACTTAATGAGTAATCTTGTTTTTTATAGTTATTTTGTTTTTGCTACGCATGTTCATCAAAAAAGGAAGATGCAGAAAACTGCGACTAACTTGTGGTTCATTCATATGAACTAAATGAACGCGTTTCTATGTTTTCATTTCATGAGCTTCAAATACCAAAACACGTAAATAAATGAAGAAGCGAGAAAGCAATGACGTCACGATAGCGTTTCTTTGTTGACCTTCTTCGACTTTTATCTCCTCAGTTGACTGCGACTGAAATCCCCGACTGAAAATGCCCAGATTTCGTGAGCGTGAAGGCCAAACACACTGCCAGCCGGAATCAGAAACATATCCTGATCTGAGCAGCCTGATAGCGAACAGATACATCATCCAGCAGAGACTGGGGAAGGGAAGCTTCGGCACTGTGTATCTTGTTAAAGACACAAAGGCAGTGGCGGAGGAGAAGCTGTAAGTCCTTTAGTATTTCAAAACATTTATCCTGTCCTTTTTCAGCTGTGATTCTTACCGAGTCGTCCTCTAAGGGCTACACTTTTACACGACAACCTGATTTAACCCCAACACAGCAATAAAACTTCATTGAAGAAAATAATTATTTACTAACAATATAGCTCTAAAACTATTCTAAACAGTCATTTTAGTTCTTTCGTTGGCCATCAGTTGTGGTTTAATTGTAAAATAGCTGTAATATTGACAATTGAAATACGAATTGAATTTTAAAAAAAAGCATTTATTTGTAGAAATGGACAAAATATCTGTACAACACATTTCATGTTTTTAGATCTTAAATATTGGAAGGAGGCGACACGGTGGCGCAGTAGGTAGTGCTGTCACCTCACAGCAAGAAGGTCGCTGGTTCGAGCCTCGGCTGGGTCAGTTGGCATTTCTGTGTGGAGTTTGCATGTTCTCCCTGTGTTCGTGTGGGTTTTCCCCGGGTTTCCCCCAACAGTCCATAAATATGCGGTACAGGTGAATTGGGTAAGCTAAATTGTCCGTAGTGTATGTGTGTGAATGAGAATGTATGAATGTTTCCCAGAGATGGGTTGCGCCTGGAAGGGTATCCGCTGCGTAAAACATATGCTGGATAAGTTGGCGGTTCATTCCGCTGTGGCAACCCCGGATTAATAAAGGGACTAAGCCAAAAAGAAAATGAATGAATGAATGAAATTGGAAGAACATATGCGTATTTTACATTATTATTTAGAGCAGTTTTTCCCAAAGTCGGGGTCTTGGGGCAGTGATGGGAGGTCTCTTGGTGATTTACAAAAGTCAGATAAATATTATTAAACTATTAGAATTACCATATTTTATCCATAATCCACAGAAGATGAAAATAGTAGGTAATGTTGCATAAAAAAACAACATGCAAATTAAAAAAAATCATGATCCTTTCAATTACTTTCCATTGGATTGTGACCCCATGGGTGTTTACACTAAATTAACGACACTGCAGTAGCGTCAGCTGCTGCAGATTGATTTCATGGCACCAGGTTAAACTTTCTAACACCTTTATGGCTCTCAAAATACATCAAAAATAAATACAGACTACAATTGAACATAGAGGATTATCTATGAGTGGTGGTCTTCAAAATAAAACCAAGAATAGAATTGTTCTGTAAACATTGTGCCCATCAGTCTCATTAATTGAGGTTAATATTAAATTAAACAGATTTTTTTAATGACTATAAAAAAATTGTTAGATTGTTGCACATTTTTTGTGTTGCCGATATATCCTTTTTAATACAGGCCTATTGTTGTGTGTGCAAACGTTTGTATATTTATATCCATTACTGTAGAAAACAATCATGTATTGATGTAAAATACATGTAATATATTACAATCTTAAGCCTACCCAATAACAACACCAACCCAAAAATAACATGCAAAATAACATACATTAAAATGTAACTAAGTAACACATTTAGTAATAAAAAAAAGTGACGAAAGGTTGTAATATATTACTTTTAAAACTAACTTTCCCTGTCTCTTTATACATGTATTGTATACATAGCTTTACCAATATGTAAGGTCTGATCAATACAGTGAATATTTAGGAAAATATGTAATATTTTAAAATGACGTTTTGTGATTTTTTTGTTTTTGTAAATAAATGCCATAAATGACAGCATTCTTATTTGAAATTTTAAAGACATTATCATTATGAAATCAAACACCACTGAACATTTGACTCAAAACACATACTTCACAAATTCAGAGAACTCTTAGTAACTTGGAAGCAGTTTCTACTGTAGTGGTCAGTGTAAATACGGTCATCATGATAGTCAAATGCAATTTATGTCTGAACTAAGGCTGCACAATATATTGTTTCAGCAACGATATTGCAATGTGCGATTCTGCAATAGTCACATGCAGGATGTCAAGCAATTTCAAGTGAATTTAAACCATTTGGACAAAAGAAATTATACATTTTGCTACTTTAACAAAAATCAATTGTGTTTAATTATTTATACAATATAAATTGTAAGAAATATAAAATGTATGTATGTATATATTTTATTGTTTGCATCTGTGCTTTAATTTATCCTTTTTTGTATAGATATTTTTCTATTATTTTGTCTATTTTATTCAGATGGACTCACTAAAAATCATCCAAACCAATATAAAATTATGAATTTCTTTCCAAATAGCAATCTTGTAAAAATATTTTTGTCACAATATATTGAAAAAACCAAATGTTGCAATGTCAGTTTTAATTATTTTATATTAGTTATATTATTTAAAATATTTTGTATTAGTTTTTAATTATTTAATTAATTTTCATAAATTATAACAACGTAGTGGAAAACCTCACATACAGTATTATCATGTGATTTTCTGGTGTTTGAAGAACTGAAGAATAACTCCATGTGTTTAGGCACCCTTCCAGTACCACATATAGTATGCATTATATAGTATCCCTCAACCGTATACACACTGTCACACACACCCACACATGCACATGTCTTAATTATGTGTCTATTTGAAGCCAACAGCAAGTCTTATGATTATTTATAAAATGTCTAATTATAATGTCCCTGTGGATGTTGCATAATTTTATTTTCTATCTTACTATCTTATAAGTAGTCGCATGTATTATTCTAAAATGTCATTAATTCCAGTGATAGCTGATTTCTTAGCACTAATCATATCAGCCTTTAATTTCACCTGTTCTTCAGAAATACTGTGTTTAGTTATGAAAACAGTATTTTTGCTTAATATTGTGTTTTTTAATATAATAATTTAAACAATTTCAAAACTGTTTTGTTCTTTGAAGTTCACAATTTCTCCACTTGAGAGCAGCATCGATCTGTGTAACTAAAAACTAGCCACTATTTGTTTGCTGGATGGTTTATGTTGGATAGATGGTTTATGTTACTATCAGCATACAGTATGTGTTATTACTTATGATTGCAAATGGGGTGTGATCAAACTCAATATTATGATTTTATTAGCGAGCAATATTTATGCAAATCATATCTTTTTAACACTCTCGTGCCTAATTAAGTTTTAACTGGTTAGTCATTTAAATATTTATTTTTTATAGACATTTTTTTTCTCTCAGATAGAATAAATGGTGTGTCACTGAAATAAATCCTGAGGGGAGTTTTCACTGGTATCATGTGGGTGTGTTGTGAAATATGTAAAGTTGATTTATTGCTTTTGTAGGGGTTTGCAGTCAGGCAGGTTTGCTTTGAAAACAGAGATAAGAAAAGAAAAAAAGGAAATTGTGAGTCATTATTTCAGGAGGCATTAGGTGCTTTGGTGGTCTTCACAATATTACATCTTTCCAACTAAGGTTCAGTTCACGGGGAAGCTTCCACACTAAATTAAAACCAACATGTCTTGCGTTATGAGGATATTGCTCTCAGATCAGAGCAAATATTTGGCTGTCTGTTCTGTACATGAATTTATTACATGGCCTTTGATTTTGATGTTTAATGAACGCTGATCAGTTTCATAGACAAATCATTTTCTGTAGCTTCATTTTCCCTATAGAGGTATGTGAGAAACAAAACTACATTTCCAAAGTTTGGGGTCCACAATGATTTTCGTATGTTTTAAAAGAAGTCTCATATTCTTACCAAGGTTGCATTTATTCATTCATTCATTCATTCATTTTCTTCCGCTTTTCCAGGGCCGGGTCGCGGAAGAAAATGAATTTATTTTAGAGGGTTGCATTTATTTGATCTAAAATAAAGTAAAAAAAAAAATGGTGTGAAGCATTAGCAATATAAAAAAAACTCTATGATTTGAACTTTTTGTGATTTTTCATTTATTTTAAAAGATAATTTAATTTTTGTGATGGCAAATCTCATTTTTCAGCCGTCATTACTGAATTTTCCAATGTCAAATTATCCTAAAAGAAATGATCAATCCATTTTGATAGTATTGTGGTAAGTGTGATATATTTTCTCAGTATAGTTTGGTGAATAGAAAGTTTTTAAGAATTAGAATTTATTTTAAAAATTAAGATGTTAAATATCAGATTTGAGCAACGTAATGCCTTTGCTGAATAATTGTATTAAATCATCTTAAAAATAATAACGTCAAAAAAAGATTTGCAACATTAACTCTTAATTTCAATAAACAAAATATATTTGTATGATCACACTGTATTTCAAGTACTCTTAAATTATATTTTTTGTGTGAAGAACAGACTGAAATTCAGTTTGCACTAAACTGCACTGAACTAAGGCTGCATGGGTCACCAAGATAAATGGATTGCTTGTGACATTGAGAGTAAAAAAAAAAAAAAAACATATACAGTACATACAAGACAGTGATGGTCCTGACAATACATTGAGGTCTTATGAAGGAAATCAAATGTTCTGTTCAAATAGCTAACCATTATTTACAACATAATTATCTTTAATGTATAGCCTCATCAAGTTCTAAACGCAATGATGGATCATGAGCTTCTCGTCACTTAATGGTACAGTACATGCAGTACACTAATATGAACCCACACATCAGTTTAAACAATTTTTTATGTTAAATAGGTTGCAGCATCAATGATTAAAACAGGCAATGGCCAATATGATTAAAAATGGAGTAATTTCTGTGTAAAAAGCCAACACCATCAGTTCACATGTTTGAGCTGAGTTTGAGTTTGAGGCACGCATATATCATTATGCAACAAGAACAGTCTCAGGACCTTTTAGGTTTTCTGTTTAATGTTTGCTGAAGGAAAAAAAAGTAATTTTCTCGTCTACCTAAGTTTTCCTATCTTAGATGGCTTGAGGGTGAGTAAATTACCAGCACAATATAATTCTTGGATGAACTATTTCTTTAAGACCAACTGATCTCTCGCCTTCGTTTATGTATTCACAGTTTCTGGTCTCTGAGATTCTAATTAGATTCCAATACACAAACAAACTGTCTGGAGGAGAGCCAGTTACGATGTTGTCCGTTCATGTGCTGCTTTTATCCTTTCCCTCTGTCAGTCACACTCTACTTGGCGACGTTCTATAGCCTCTTTGTGAAAACCATATCAGACTAAGAGCTGGAACCGAAAACCAGAGAGATACTGGTGGAAAAGGAGGCCAATTAGGAAGAGCTCCACGCTTTAGCTGGCCACAAGCTCGCGGCGTCAAGCTATGGGTGACTGTTCCTTTGGCCCTTCCGCTTTCTGCTTGTTAGCCCATCGCAGCTGTTTGCCAGCCTCTGACCTGTCACACACAGAGCGTTGGCATCGAAACCTGAATGCCCACCTTCAGTGGCCCGCCAGACCTTCTGTCTCTTTCTCTACCAGCACACTTACGCACCAGTTCTCCTTACTTAGTCTTCTCTCAGCCTTAAGAAAATCCTGCTGGGTGTGTGTTTTGTTGTTCCTGCCTCAGTGGCTCTTACAGCGCTATGAACTCCTTTGTCTCTTTGTGAGAGGCAAATGTCAATGGTGGGCGCTGTGAGCTGAGACTGCCGTACCCCTTTCCTCCAGCTGGCTTCTCACTGGGCTTTATTAGCCCAGACAAATGACTTCCCGTTCTGGATTCGCCCTAAAAAGTAGGGCTTGTGTCCTATGGGTCCCGCAGCAGGGCTTTCCAAAAAGCCACTGCTGCAGCGCTTACTCAAGTGCTCTTTTTGTACTGTGGCTGGTGTGTGCGTGTGTATTTAGTAGTCAACAATTTAAGTGGTTCTTAAATGCCCTAAATCTATTAAACAAGACCCAGTCTTGTTTAACTATTAAACAAAACCCATTCTTGTTTTAGGACAAGTTTGACAGCTATTTGATTCACTTCAGTGTTGACTACTATGATGCTTTTACTGTAGGTCATACACTCTACACTGAAAATAATAACTCATTGGATGAACTCAATTTAATTGAGGACAGGATTTCCATCCAATAAATTTGTTTAGCACCAACTAAAAATATATTTATTTACACAATAAATGCAATTGAGTTTGTCCAACATGATTTTATCAAATAAATATGTTTGTATTTTTATTTAACTTAAGCTCAAAGGTCTAATAATATCATGTATGTCTATTATGTGTCGTACATTTTGAAGTCTCCTAGTTTGATTTAAAGTTATTCTACATGAAGCCATTTTAAGCATATTTCGAGTTACATATACAGTTGATTGAGACTGATCTCAGAACTCATTTTAGGACAGGTATTGCTCAATGAGCAAAGCAACAAACTGCATTGTTGCTAATGCGAACACCCAAAGCATGGGTGCTTCTGCAAGGCGGTAACCTCAAAACTCAAAACATTATATGAAAATCTTCTAAATCTTCAAACTAAAATAAATATGAAACTCTAACAAGTCATTCTATTAATGTAAACCATCTAAGATTACTTTATCAATATTTTATTTTGCTTAATTCAATCCCACACAAAGCATGCTGGGATCTACAAATTCCTTAACCAGGTAGTTGGACTAACACAATTCCGTCATGTTGTCCCAACACAAAACGCTTAAGTTAACTTAATGGTTTACAAATTTAAGAGGACTGAACGTAAAACAAATAAATAAGCTAAAGAAATTACAAGAATTGTGTTGTTTCAGCTCCTTTTTTACAGGTAATTTGAATAAGCAGCAGTAATCATTTTTTTGAGTGTAAAAAATGCAGGGTTCCACGCAATTCCTTCATGTTGTTCCAACAAGAATCGATTAAGTTAGCTTAATTGTTTTTACAAATTTTAGTGGATTCAACATAAAACAATTAAGTTGACCCAAAAAACCATAAGAATTGTGTTGTTTCAACTCATTATATATAGGTAGTTTGAATAAGCACCAGTAGTCATTTTTGAGTGTACTTTATCACTTGTGTATGAAAATGCAGCCTTCATTTCCCACTTTTGATGTTTGATTCCTTCTGATGTCATGTATAATGTAAGTTCATATCCTGATTTTTTTTCAATTTTTTTTTATCACAAACCATTACAAAATGATTATTAATTATGATTATTAGCAGTTTAGATAAATGCCATACAGTAGTCATGTTTGCACTGTTTTTACAGTAGGCTATGATGCTTATTTTGCCCTTTTTATGTAAATCATCTACTATTATTATGCACCGAAATGAAAGCCTGAAATTATTAAAACCCAGGCAAATTCTGACCTAAGGTTTTTACTAAAGTGTAAAATATGTACATTGTCTTATTATCATTTGGGAGAAGCCTGTCATTTCCAGTAAAAAAAAAAAAACTTGTTGATTAAATGACAGTAACTTTAAATCAGAATTTGCCATTAGGGGTATGAATAATTTGGGAATTGACTCTATATATTTGAATGTTTTTAAAGGAAGATTCTTTACCGAGGCTGAATGCATTCTAAATTAATATATTTTTATTTGTATTTATTTTATTTTATATAGATTTTATATTATATTTATTTAAAATGTAATTTATTCTTGTGATGCCAATGCTACATTTTGAGCAGTCAATGCTAGTCTTCAGTTTCGCATAAAAAAAAATCCTCCTTAAATTTATATATGTTTTAAATTATTTTGGTTTTGAATTAGGCTATAAGAACCATTTTTAAAGAGTGCTGCTGTAATATATATTCATTGTGATTTAATCTGTTTTATTCAAGTGGGAGTCATTTTTGAGAAGTGTGACCTTTACGCAAACAACATCTCTATTAAAAAAATGAATGTGAGCAAAGAGGAGCAGCCTGTCATCTGCTCTGGTGATGATTATTAGTCTCACAAATGTGCCAAAATACCACTGTGGGCACAAAGGATTTCCAGGCGTGTGTTCTAAATAAATACAAATACTTATGGGGGAAAGATGACTATAAAAGCTTGTCATTTAAACACCTTGTCCTGGATATCATAGTTTAAGGTATAATTCACCCCCTAAATTTCTGTTATTATTTACTCATGTTCATCAATGGAACATTATTATAGTTCATTTCGGGTCATTATCAAATAACTTTCTTTAGATTTCCATAGAGCTTTATTTTCAATATTATTGTTTTATTTCTGTTATGTAAGTAAGTTTAGAGTTTTTACAGTACATTATGTAATATTTCCATTCATTTCAACCTTATTTTAGTTACCAAAACAGTTTTAATAGTTTAATTCAATGACAGAACTGTCACTCGTGTTGCTCTTAAGACTTTTGACCTGACACAGCAGAGCACAAATGCAAAATGCAATTACAATGAATGGAGCTTTAAGGCTTTGAAAAGAACACAAAGGACCAAAAGTTATTGTACGGTTCCTTCAGGTGTTGAACAGATCAAAAAGACATTGATCAAAGTTGAAATCAGTTTCATTAGTGAAGTAATCCAGAAGGATTGGGTTCTGTCTGTATCATTTTATTGAAAACATTTGAGTGAGATGAAACACTTTCTCAAAATAAACACTCCTGAACAAGGAGTCCTAGTAAATCATGATAGAATTAGATTTTAGTGCATTGAAATGAGTCTTGGAAATGAATGATTTGTGATCTGCAGATTTCATCTCTTGACACCTCCAGTTCCTCCAGGTTTTCCATTTTAAATAAGGTATACCATACTGTAGGTCTGTTGTTACAATGGATCCTATTAACATTTCCAAGTTTCTCATAGCGGAAGTCGTCATAGTTGACTAACCATCATTTATCAACATCGTGGAGTCTTTATTTTATTATTTAAAAAAAAGGATTGTAAAAAATATTATTTGTTGTACCCTTTAATATATATTTACACTTCGCTCTAAGTTTAGTCAGCTATGACGACTTCCGCTACTGTGAAATCATGTTTGTGTTAAGGCTGTATTACGCTCATTGCATTCATTAGAAAATCTGTGCAACACAACACTGTTGTATATTTGTAGAACAGCTTTGTATACAATGAACTGACACTTTTGGTAATACCTCTATTTAATCTGCCTTCTCAGTAGCGGAAGTTGTCATAGTTGGCTAAACTTGGAGCGCAGTGAATGGACGAGTACAATAAATTATTTTTTTTACAATCCACTTTGCTGAAATAATAAAATAAAAACTCCATTATGGTGTTATCAAGACTTTCAGAAAAATGAAAACAATTGTCCGAGCCTGATAATGGTAGCCAGAACAGAAAACAATATCAAATTTATTTCCCATACACTCTGCATTACAAACACCTCACACAAGCAGTAATTCATTTTTGATAAAAAAATAGATAAAAACATAGATAGAAATGTACATTTAAAAATATATTTTCAAGGATTTAAGATGCTGATGACTGTTAAATGTGTCATAACACTCTTGTGAAAAGAGTATATTGGATTTTAGTTAGTCACATAAAACAATCATTAATAGTAGCAGATCTGGAGCATTTGGAATATCATTTGTATATTGTTCTCTCAGAGGCCAGAGGCGGCTAATCTCACTCAAGAATGGAGTGTTTCTCTCATTGGCCCTGCTAGCCCACTTTCGGCTTGTTCTCTGTGGATTTGCCTGTCAGACAAGCTTCCCTGGAGACTCCTGGCAGCAGTGCTTATTTCTGCTCACCTCATGATCCGGCTCTCAGTTATGCAACCTCCCACTTGAGTCCAGGTCCACCAGAAATCTCCCAATTTGTTTTTCACGCACCCAGACTCTGGTATAGGCTGGTTTCTCTCCACCTCCTGATCTCTCTCTCTCTTTTCCTCTCTCTCTCTCTCTCTCTCTCTCTCCATGCACACCGCTGCATGACAGATTTGGGGCTTTCTCGGTCTTCTGCTACATCTGTTTGATTCCAGACCTTTAAACTGGTTCATTCACTGACCTGAATCTTGCATCATGGGAATTTTTCTCCATTTATTTTTTTACATTTATACATCATGGTAATTGCGATAGTGCCTTTTATGGTTATCCTGCTTTAACAACACCTAAAAAAATCTTAATATTTAACTTATTTATAGAGAGCTGCTCACTTTGATTGATGACGAGCATAATCTATTATTATTGTAGCTGCTAAAATCGGTCTAGTTATGTATATGTGATGATCTAGGATGATTATTTTCTCATAACAGATAGGGTGACGGTTTAATTTGAGGCCTCGGTTTCGATTATAAAGAAAACCTGTCATTTACTGTATATTCATACCTGCTTCCTCTGATGTTGGGGGTTGAAATAGATGTGGAACCATGCAGGTTAAAATAGCAAAGGATTGTGGTTGGTTATTTGCTTAGCCTTTCAATATCCTTAAAATAGATCTTAAATTGCCTCTACGCCTCCAGAGAGAGTCTAAGAAATGGGACATGAATGCATGTTCAATTATTCACCACAGGAAATTTCAGTGATTGATGTTTTTTTTTTTGTTGAGGATATACCGTTTTCTGACTGAAGAGGTCTAGCTGAGCTTCTTAAGGTAAAATATGGTGAGGTTGAAACCATGTTTTTATTACCGCTCTATCATGCATTCACAACGATCCTAGCAACACAACACTGTAATATATTTGCAGAACAGCTTTGTATACAGTGAACTGACACTTTTGTCAATACCTCTATTTAATCTGCTTTCACGATAAAGTTAATTTCAAGATAGCTGTCAGAAATGTATTATTTTTTCATCTCCAAGGATTTTAGATGACCCATATCTGTCCTTGACATGTTTTTAAGGTGGAGACTCTAATAAATGGTAGAAGGGGGTCAATACTATATTACAGTTCTAGTAGGAAAAATCCATATCTTCACATATCTGCTTTGACACGAGGGAACTACCTATCTGTCAGTATCTAACAGACTCCAGAATATTGGGTAGTGTATGTTTACAGGATGAGAATCTTCATGTATTACTGTATACTTACTGTAATACAAATACACAAAGCAATAAGGTGTGAGCTGTTGGTTTTATATATAGCCGTATAGTCAGACCATCTCATTCTTAAAGTTCTTAAAATGTGACACAGTATAGCAAATTTAAAGAGATAGTTCACTCCTAAATTAAGTCATCAATCAAGCAATCATCATTTACTCACCCTGCACACAAAACAGCACAAAAGAAGATATTTTAAAAAATGTGGCACTGTGAAGCTGAAAAAGTTAAGGTAACTCAAACCATTTGAGGAAACCGATTGCAACAAACCATTTAAGTTTAAAAACTAATCCTAATGAGTACTGTGAACTTAATCCATTTGAGTAAATTAAGCAATTTAAACACAGTTAAACCCAATAAATGAAGAGAAATCAGTTCAACTGAGTACTGTAAAACCTAATTAAGGAATAATTAGAATTAACTTACTGTAAATTTTGAGTCAACTAAACTCATTTCATTTGATAAAGTTGACTTGGGTTTTACAGTGTGGAAACTGGTAGCCATTAACATTATATTGTTTTTATTTTTCTACTATGAAACAATCAAAAGCTACCAGTTTTTCAATATCTTATATTAAAAAAGCTCATAAACAATTTGGTAACACTTTATTTTGATGGTCCATTTGAGTATCAGTAGACTGTCTGCTTAATATCTGTTGATATTCAACACATTTACCTGACTATAAGAAACTTTGCAAGTACATGTCAACTTACACTAACCCTACCCCTAACCCCAACATAACAGTCTACTTATAATCTAATGACAATTAGTTGTCATGTAGATGCAATGTAACTTAAATTCAACAAATGGACTGTCAAAATAAAGTGTGACCAACATTTTTTGTGTGGACTTCCCCTTTACAGTAAGTGATATCTTACCACTAAAAGAAAGAAAATGCATGACAAAATGTTAAAGATTTTCAGTCAATATTGTTGAATCATTAAAAGAAAAAAAGTATGAAAAGTATTAGCCTTACATTATCGACATATAAGCTGTACAAAACATGTTTTGTGTTTTATGTTTAATCCACTTAAATGTGTGAAGTTAACTTAATCGATTTGTGTTGAGACAACATTAATGAGTTGTGTGGAACCCTGCATCTTTTTTTACACGTAAACAAAATTTACAAAACTGTAATAAATTAAATTGAAAAACATAATTATTTAAGCTATATACATATATATCCCTTCTGCTATGCTCGCCACCATGTTTGTGTCCGATATGGTCACACTCATAACCACAGCGCAATTAGTTGCAATCAAATTAAATCAATATTTTGCTGAAGAATAAATAAATACTGGTTATAATGCTGCTGATGATACCTTTAACTGTGTTTGTTTCTTCATATCTGTGACGTGTCTGTCTCAGCACAGCTTTCACAGCTTCATGTTTGCCTTTAGGACATACAGCTTATTACTGGTGAACAGAAAACTCACCCAAAAACAACAGTATTTAAAGAAAATACATTCTGGTGATCTGCTGAACTAACGTCTAGAAATAACCTCCAAAATTGGTGATATTTACATTACTTTGTTCACCGTCCACTCCAAACAGCGATGTTTCAGGGCATTTACAGTGAAAACTATCACTATACTTCACATCGGATTGCGTTTATCATTCAAAATATATTTGAAGATGAAGTGTACCTGATCACAGAAAGTATTTTACATCTCAGGAATTTACACATGACATGACCGCACCACTGTGTGACGTTGCATGGACCCAATGGATAGATTTTTTTATGTTAAGATGAATAGAATTCAGCCTATATCCAATAACTGACAGCATTCATCACTTGAAATTAGGTTGGTTAACAAACATATATATTATTCTTGAATGTTGTAATGGCTTTATGCATGATAATAATATCTTGATGTCTTTATCTAATAATCTAAAATCTACAAACGTCTTCTTGTTCGATCATTATTCAGGTGGAAGCTTCTAATGTGAATCTATAATACCGAGTGTGTAAACAACACCAGCTCAACTGTTCATTAGATTGGTCTTGTGACATAATGCATTATAAAGTTATGTCATCTCTAATGAGACATGAGAGGAAGTGGCCAAGACAAAATTAGATTTCGAAATGAGACCGACCTGTCATACTCCAATGTAATGATTCCCTGTGTATCTCTTAAAGCAAGTCTTGCTAATGTGAGCTTCAGAATGGCTAATCATCGAGCTGCTCTAGCTTATTGAGCTGCGTTAGGAGCCCGACATAGTAGGCCCTATGTTGTTCATCATAAATGCTTGAAAATGCAGCTTGATGTTGAGTATTAGCTGGAGTTGTCTCTAGTGAGATCTGACATGTGATGGCGCAATAAAGAATGTTGTCTTATTTCCCTGGGGGTCTGGTGGCATTTAGAGGCATTATGTGCACAAAACGCTTGTTGTGCACATTTATGAAAAGGTTAACTGGATGCTTCATCTACAAATAAAAAGTCTGCCATTGTTCATCATTGTGTCTCTTTTTGTGTATTTTGCTTCTGCTTTCTGTGGCACATTCATAAACAAAGTAGCGCTGCTCAATTTAGGAATGAAACTTCAATGTAATTAAGTTACATTTTTTTGTGAATAATTTGATGAAGATTTTGACCCCCTAAAGGCATGTCATGTTGATGGGGGAAAAGGAAAATGCTATTTTATTTTAATTTTTTTTGCGAGTAATAGGGTATATGCAGAAGGACTTTTCATTTTTAGTAGCCCGACCCAGTTAAAGCACTTCAGGTGAACTCTATGTCGTTACAAAATTGCTGCGTTTGTGGTCTGTTTTCTGAACTTCACTGCCTGGTTGCAATACAATATAAAGTGGGTCTCAGTATGTACAAAAAAAATATTTAAATTCCATTTTTCTGACCCATGTCTTCAAAATATGAATATGTATTTTAATGGAATGTCACAAGAAATCCCTTTGATTCCTTCTCTGGACTTTGAATCTCTCAGGAACATTGCTGTCTAGGAGAGCTCTCAGATTTCATCTAAAATAATTGGGTTCGAAGATGACCAAAGTTTTGTAATGGCACAAGGGGGAGTGGTTAATAACAGAAATTTTGATGAACTAACCTTGGAGATGTCTATCTAATATTGTATAGAGCACAGAATACATAACACCTGTCACATCTCCTAATGACTGTTGTGGTACTTTTTCAGACAAGTGTCTTTAAAATATGAAAATATATTTTACCACAGTATTTTTAGTAGGGTTTCTGTACTAACCTGCTGCTGATGGTGCGTGCCTGTAAACAGCTTTTCATCTCATTTTACACTTGAACAACTAAATGAATTCTTAAATCTATTTATTAGATTATATTTTAATTACACTACAACATCGATGCTGTGAAAGGAACCTTATAAAATTGATAAAAGTCACATTAACCGTTCACTGGAAGTTTATCCAAAGGGGAAAAACACTGGCTGTGCACATACCCTGTTTTAAGTTTCTATAAAAGTTTTTTTTTTAATTATTTTTTTTTATTATTAAAAACTGAAATGTTGAGTGAAATTTTCTTAGAGTAGCTCAAAAGGTATGCTTGAATAAACTAAACTTTTTTTGTTTGCTGCTTTTAGGGTTAGGATCATTTTTGTTATCATTATACGTTTTGTCCTTGGTGTGAATGGCCATTTAAGATGCAGCTTTTATTTGGGTTCTGGAAAATCAAGTAATTTTGATAGAAAGGAGTACAATCTGGAACATCTTGAAATTCTCACTCAGAGTATGACTTCTGCATGAGTTACTCTTCACTCCATTATCACCAGTGGACCTTTTTTACCTATTTCAAGGGCTAGTTCACCCAAAAATCTGAACTTTGTTAATAATTGCTCACCTTCATGGTGCTCTAATCCCCAGAGAACTTTTTATTCATCTTCAGAACAGATAGTTTAGATGAAATCCGAGAGCTCTCTGACCCTCCAATGGTAACAAGACATTTAGAAAAGGAACCAACAACATTGTCAAAGCATTCCATGTGATTTCAATGGTTCAACTGCAATCATATGAAACTCAAAGAACACCTTTGTGTGACAAAAAATGTCCACGGCTGCTCAGGGTGTGCATTTATTATGGGCAATATGATGTATTCAGTCAGCAGCACAACATGCAATCATCATATTATCCATACTAAACTTGTACCCTGACCTGTTGCCGAAGACGTAGGCACACGAAGTCATTTAATTATTATTTTTTTGCATCATATTTTTGCTTTTATTAAAAAAAAAAAAAACAGTTCATAAAGCTTCGTATGACTACAGATGAACCACTCAGTCAGATGGAATATCACAAGAAATCCTTTTGATTCCTTTTCAGGAATTTGAATCTCTCAGGACCTGTCTCTGGAGGGTTAGAGAGCTTTTAGATTTCATCTAAAATATCTTAATTTGTGTTTGCAGATTAACAAAGTTTTGTAATGACACAAGGGGGAGTGATTGATAACAGAATTTTCATTTTTGGATGAACTAACCTTGGAGACATCTAGTAATGTAGTACTGTATAGAGCACAGAATACAACACATCAGTCACATAAATGACTCCTAATGACTGTTGTGGTACTTTTGAGAGCTTAAAAGCCTTCTGTGTTAATACAGTGTATTCATAAACATCAGCCCAAAATATCTCAAGCCTTATGGGTCTGAAACGACCTGAGTCCAAGACAGAATTTTCATTTCTGAATGAACGACTCCATTAAGAAGTTGCTTTCTGCATCTTTAAAAACACATTACCTATTAGGGCCGTGTCTCGGCTTCCAGGAAAACATGAAGAATGAGAGCAATCCATGGCCCGCATTGAGCTTGCTGGAGTGCACTTTACCTGTTCCCTCTGCCGTAATGATTTTCAAGTAGGAAGAGGAAAGAACAGAATGTAGAAGTGGAGAGAGGAGAGGGAAATGAGAGTCCTCCTTCAACCACCTAAGAAGCAATTTACAACAAAACCAGCAGCCGGCAGATGCAGTGCGTTCATCTCTGTTGGTGGTATTTGATTAACTCCCTCAAGGTCTGGAAATAAGGTCACTAAAATATGATTTTAAATCCCTGCTTTGTGTTAAATGCTCATTTGCATTTTTTTCTCCTCGCTAAAAGCCGACGGGATTAAATTAGCCGCTCTGAGCATTACTTATTTGTCCCTTTAACTTAGAATTATGAAGTGCATAAAGTTTGATCAGAAGTCATATTTTGCTCCCGAATGGAGGAAATATGATCCTCCTCAGAGTTTCTCTCCAATTATCATATTCCATAGATCATTCTTAGTTATTTTAAATGGCTAATGATCACACGTTCTGTATTATTCAAGACCATCATTTCTTAGAATTGAATAATAATAGCATGATAATTTATGCTTATTGTTTTTATCCAGATGGATCTTCTCTGATTTTTAAATCAGTCTGTCTGTGAAGGCACTAGAGGATGGCTGATTCCTCCTCTTTGCAAAAGGTCATGTAGGCCAAGGCAAATTTCTTTCAAATGGATGTGTCCCTCCCTTGATTTTAGCGCTAAAAGCTGCATAATTACAATGACCCTTTATAATTTGCGAGCTAATGACAGACTGAATTTACAGTGTGGCCTGGGGTTTCGGATCCCTTCAAGCTTGAAAAGGTCAGGGAAAACAATCTGCTCTTCCCTAAATGACATTATTTTAGGGGGTCAGCCTACTGCTGGTAATTGAGCGATGTGACGCTTATATAAACACAGAGAATCTGAGTGCCAGTGACAGGGCCGAGGTGTAGGAAATTGAACAGAGCCTGTGGAAAATTAAAGGCTGGACGTGCAATGGGATGAGAAGGTTGATTTGAGGGGGGGTCTTGAAAGTAACCCACCGCCTGTCAGACTTCAACAACTTGAATTAGCTGTTAGCCAAGAGCCTTTTTTGTGTAAAGAAGGATGAATCAATTAAATATGTGTATATCAAAATTAATGTAGCGAGAGCAATAATGAACATGACTGGATTTGGTCTTATGGTGAGCATTCATTGTTTTTCAAATTGTGTCATTGAGATATAGCGTGATTATATTGTTATGGCATTTAAAAAATAGTAATTTAAATATGTATAAAGTTTTAATGTATTTTAAAATGTTGTTGATTCCTGTGATGAAAATCAAAATGTTCAGCAGACATTACTTTAGTAGTTTGGTTAAAATGTGATTAAACTACCTTTCAAATATTTATCTTAATTATCTTTAAAAGATAAATCCGCTCCAAGCAAATGGAATGGGATCATGTGACGATGAAGACTGATAAACATTCAGTTTTTAATCACATAAATAAATTACATTTCTCTCCAATATTAAATAGAAAGCAGTTATTTGTAATGATATTTCAAAAATGTTACTGTTTTGCTTGAGTAAATAAATCTATGCAGCTTTGTTAAGCATTAGTGATTTACATACACACATTTACATTTATTCATTTAGCAGACACTTTTATCCAAAGCGACTTACATGCAAGAACAAAAAAGAACTTTAAATCATCAGAGAGTGAAAGTGGAGGTGACACAGTGCTGTCAGTGGGCGCCATCTTTTGGATGAGACGTTAAACTGAGGTCCTGACTCTGTTCATTAAAAATCCCAAAGCACTTCTGATAAAGAATGGGATGTAACCCCGGTGTCCCCGCCAAATTCCTTCCATTGGCCATCACATGGCCTCCCAATCATCCCCATTCACTGAATTGGCTGTATTACTGTCTCTCCACTCCACCAATAGCTGCTGTGTGGTGAGCGTATTGGCGCCATTGTCCTGTGGCTGCATGCCGTTGCATCATCCAAGTGGATGCTGCACACTGGTGGTGGTGTGGAGAGACCCCCCTCATGATTGTGAAGCACTTTGGGTGTATGGCCATACACGATAAATGCGCTGTATAAATACACACATTACGATACATTACATTAAAACAAGTATTAGCTAGTTTAGATTTTATTTTTTGCACAGTGTTTTCCATAAACAAGAAGCATTGATTAAAAAGTGTCTGGTGTATATGGAGAGGAGAGATTGTGCCCTACGAGTGGTTTGTCCAGTTCACTTACCAGTGTGGAGCACACTAAGAATTGCAAAATGTTTTCCAAGAAGCACAGGATGTTTAAAAGAATTCCAAGAAGCATTGGGAGTTTATAAAAACTATTTGAAAATCATTGAAAAGTTTTAATTATTACAAATGTTTGACCAGTAGTGTAGAATGAATACAATACATGATATAATGAGTTTTACAAATTTAAGTGGATTGTACATAAAACAATTAGGCCCCCCACAAATAATAATAATAATAAATAAATAAATAAAAATAAAAAATAAAAATAAATGGCGCCACGGTGGCCTAGTGGGTAGCACGATCGCCTCACAGCAAGAAGGTCGCTGGTTCGAGCCTTGGCTGGGTCAGTTGGCATTTCTGTGTGGAGTTTGCATGTTCTCCCTGTGGTTGCGTGGGGTTCCTCCGGGTGCTCCGGGTTCCCCCACAGTCCCCCACTTGCGGTATAGGTGAATTGGGTAGGCTAAATTGTCCATATTGTCCTCACCTGTTTGTGAGTGAGTGTGTATGGATGTTTCCCAGAGATGGGTTGCAGCTGGAAGGGCATCCGCTGCGTAAAACAAATGCTGGATAAGTTGGCGGTTCATTCCGCTGTGGCGACCCCGGATTAATAAAGGGACTAAGCCGAAAAGAAAATTAATGAATAAAAATAAATAAAAAAATTACAAATTTTACAATTGTGTTGTTTCGGCTTATTTAAAACAACTTGTTTGAACAAATGTCATATGCATCATGTGTACATATATATATATGTGTGGTTATATCTGTGGTTCGTATTGCAGGAAGGTGCTGAAGGAGATTCCTGTGGGCGATCTGAAACCCAATGAAACAGTCCATGCCACTCAAGAGGCACAGCTTCTCTCTCAGCTCAACCACCCTGCCATCCTTAAATTCTACAGCAGCTTCCTGGAGAGAGACGCCTTCTGCATCATCACTGAGTTTTGTGAGGTAAACTGTCTGATTTACTTTGGTCTCTTGCTGTGTTCAAGTTACTTCAAAAAATGATTCATTACTAATTAATACAACACAGGCTTATTGGGAAAATGTGCCCAGGGAAACATTTTTGAAAACATAAAAAAAATCCATGTGACTTCATAGTAAAAGCACGCGGCTGTGATAGCTTTTCTTTTCTAGTTTACTTTTGAAAACACTATTGGTTGGGTAAAGGGGAGGGAAAGGGTTAGTCAGTCGATATCAAGTGAAAACAAAAACTGCAAGAAGACGTAGCCCCAGTACATATTTTTTGGTTTTTGTAAAAATATATCTCTTGGAACATGATTACAATATGATTGTAATTAAAAGTCTGGGTTGAATTAATAATTATGTCATAATTTTTTTATTTTTATTACTTTTGTTGTCTGAAATTTAATTACTTGACTCAATACTACTTAAAAATCACTATGAATCTACACAATTAAACATAACTTAAATTAATTAAGTTAATGTTTTAATTCTTTAAGTTTCAGTCAAACAGAGGCTTTAGCTTTATTAAATGTAGTACTTAAAGTCCTTGTGAAATTAAAATAAAGATTTTTAGATGTTAGTATCAGTATGTTATTATTAAGGACATCTATAACTTAGTGTGCTTCAAAGTGGATCATACCTAGGGCCAGACGGAATCTGTGGTATGTATGGTAACTAAAACCTTAATATAATAAATAAAAAGTAATAAATTTTTAACTTTTATCTAATGTTTCCATTGCGAATCCAATTAGATCCACTTTATTTGGTAAACAAAGCAAGCCTCTCATATAAAATATCTACTAAAAGACAGAAAATAGTACTTTACAAATTGTATTGTGAAGAAATCATACGAGTATTTTCATATTAGTCATTATTATTACTGAATAAATATAAATTTACACACATTTACCCAAGTAAATAAATGAATGGCTAAAAATCTGCGGGAATCTGCACGTGTAGATTCCGTGTGGACCTAATCATACCTCATACTACAGTTTCTTATTATATCCTCTGACCAATCAGATGCTAGTATCCGACATGTCCCACCCCCTTTGATGCGGTTGAGCTCAATCACTCACTGGCAGAGCTTTAATTAAAAACTATTTTTTAAAAAGGGGAGGGGCCACTCTGTGTCCTCTATACATGTTTCAGCTGAAATTATGTCAAACAAAAATGTACATTTCAGAGAGCTTCACTGGACCTTGAATTAAAGTTAAATATATGAAAGAAAACTAAATCTAGGAAATCATTTTAGGATCACCCATTCTCTGGTTTAGAAACATGTACAGATGATAGTAAAGATTTCATGAAATCTAAAGGCACTCTATTTTCTTTTTTACACTGATTTGACTGTGCATGATACTGCAGAGCAAAACATCATTGTAAAAACTAACAACTTGCTCTTTTTTCCTTTCAGTGCACAATAGTAAATACATCATATTACAGGAGTAAAATGGGTTGCACATGCGTTTAGTTGACTAGGTAGCCATAATTCTGGGTTTCCTGCCAGCCTTCCATTACTTTACTTAGACCTGCTCTTTCTCCATCCCTGCAGTGCATTTTCTGTGTTCAGCAATGGTTTAGAGATGCTGAGAGCATCCTGATATTACCCAGAGGTCACTCTCATCTTCTCTACAGCTTCTGTGTCAATCTCTCCATCTGATCTTCTCATCTTTTGCTTGCTTATTAAGACACATCTGCAGGTCAGAACAGTCTTGTGTCATCTCTGCCTTACGCTTTGGAAGGCTTGGTCAGTGATTATTACATTCTGCACGTCTCTGTTATCTCTTTCTTTACCACAAAGGCTGCTGTCTAGAGGGTCTTTGTTCTGCTTTTAAACTCTCAGTGAATTTAATGGACGTTCAGAAACTGAAAAAAATCAGGAATGAGATCTCTGATCGTTTCTCCATGACTGCTTTGAGAACAAATAAAGAGAAAATGAAGACTTTTGTGTTTGTCTGTTTTTCAGAATACCAGATATTGAAATATGTACTATTGATCTCTCACCAAGAGTTTCTGAAGAGATCACAAACTGAAAGATACCAGATTCAGTCTATGATACTAGACACCCTGTTCTCATCTTATCTCAGTTATGCCAATGTTTATTAACTGTTTGTAGTGATTGTATTATATCAAACATCCTGACGCCATCCACTCTGCTGAAACTAAATGGGATGTTTAGATTAATATGTGGATATTTGCTACTTTTTTTTTTTTTTGCCCAATAAGAAAATAAAAAATGTCAGTGAAGTTGTTAATGGGGTTTTCCAATACGATATTATATTTTAAGCTTTAGTTCATGTTTAATGCAGGTGTGTGAAGATAAACAACATCTCTGAAAAGTTCAATGCAAAGGGTGACATTGGCTTTTACAGAGTTAGCTTAGCAAAACCTAAGTTTGGGGACTACAAAAACATACATCGGGGTTAATGAGACCATAAACCCTTCAGGTTATGCACATACACCCCACGCAGCAAAGGGGCGTGGCCAGATGCGCTGTAATGTTGTAGTAGAGAAAGCTAAAATGCTGTCCAAATGCTGCTATTTTCACAAAGCTTCTTCTGTTTCTGTGTTTGGGCTTCCAAAGGACACGAAACAAAAGTGCTTTTGATTTAATATTAATTTTGTTCCAGAGAATTATTGAAGAATTTATAGCTCTAGCATTTGACAAAGGCCAGCTTCACCCATTTCAGTGCTGGATTCAGCTAAAAACTCCTCAAAGAACGAGCTGCTCTAACCATAATAGAAAAAGCATGTGGATTGTGAGCTACAACCTACTACATCCATAGTTTTTAGCGTTAACGGTATGTTCTAGCAAGGACATAAACAAAGATGTAAACCACTGGAAATTCTGTTCAAGACCTTAGCAATTTAGCTACAAATTCATATTTATCCGTCCCCCTGTAAACACCCACAATCTTCACTCTGCGCCCACTTTCTATGCGTTCTACATTTCAAATAATGAACTTGCAAAAGATAAAAGAAAATTCATATTACTCACACATACATATAACCTGAATATATATAAAAAGACACTTTTTTTGGTTTTATATTCTATATATATTTATATACACTGACTGACAATATTTCCACAATGGCAAAGCATATGCTAGTAGAGAGAGGCATGACGTTTCCTGGTGACGTGGAGCCGATCCGCGAATCACAGCACATTATGTTGGGTGACCAATCAGGGTGGGTTTTCGGAGGAACCAGGAAATATGACATTCGTTTTCATATTAACCAAGTAGCTGTATATAATCAAAGTATGATAAATGAAAAAATAATGTGATTTTTTTTTTTTTTACATTTATATATATATATATATATATATATATATTTATATATATATATATATATTTTTATTTTTTATAACAAATGAAGCTGAAGCATACGTTGCTTTGCACCCCAAAAACACATCCAAGCCTTAAAAATACACTCTGGACCACCCCCTTAAGAAACCATCTAAACAGAGTAATATGGATTTATTTGCAGAACCTTTCAATTAATTTTAGGTAAAATGCATGAAATTATAGTGAAATTAGGCATTGACCAAATTTTGGATTTTTGCCAGAAAGAGGAACACGGTCAGCCAAAAATGGAATTGTGATACTTTGTGGAAAAATATGCGGTTATTTTATTGGCTTGTGTTTTTTAAAATTAGAATAATTTCAGTAGTTGGGTTAAATACAAGAAGTCATACAAAATGATTTTATATTATTTAATGAAATAATAAATAATAATTCCAAAATTTTTGAATTCGGTTCCATTTTTTTTTTTTTCAGAATTTTGTTTGGTTTCACCCTAGAACTTTCATTGCAGTGCATTCCTATCAAGAACTTTGAAGTTTCCCAGGTTACAGAGTAGAAATCAAATTCAGTGTTTTCTGGTGCTGTTTCCATGCCTTTTTTTGTCTTGTGTCAAAAGCCAGCAGCTGCAGCAGCTCTAATGTTACCCTGGAAGTGTGTTTCTTACCTTTACAGTCTTATAGAGATATTTTGCTTTAGGACACCATATTGTTTTTTTTTTCTTGTCCAGATGGCTATACTAATTGATGTGTCAGATCACATCAGTTTGAAATTATTCGCCCTTATTAGACTTGTCACATAGTTTGAACCTGTGCTGACCTGGACCAGTTTTTAAAAGATTTTTTGCTGCTTAAAACATGATCCATATGAGAACACTGTATGGACATACTAACGTAAACGAGGTGTGTGGATTTTTCCTAATGTTATTTTGTCACCTATATTAGTTTAACAAAAAGCACTGGTACCAGATGATTTTAATTACTGTTTTAAAATAACGAGAATGAGATGTCTCATTTAAATAATGGTGGTTTTGGGAAGCAAATGTCCTTATTTAATTACAAAATCATGAAAATAATGTCACAGTGTAAGACGTTAATTACTCCACTGACTGTACATAACCATTATTTTATTAGAGAGAGAGAGAGATTATGTGATCCAGCTCATCCCAATCTGTCTGCACTGTAAAAGTGATTATTCACTTTAATTAAAAATGAGTGAAGCAGTTTCCTTAAAAGCAACAAATTGATTTTACAGTTCTAAAACGTGAAAAAAACCCATTGTAACTTGCAACTGTTAAGTTGATTTAACCTAACTTTTATAATTATTCACATAGTTCATTTGCTTATATATTTTAAGGCAACAGGTTTACTCACATTTTTTAAGTAAAGTCAACTAATTGTTTTAAAAGCAACAGGTTATGTAAAATAAAAAAGTTTTGTTTTCTGCGGAAGCTAAATAAAACTAAGTGAGTTTATGCTTAGACAAGTTGATATATCTTTCAGTGGGATAAGAAAATTACTACTTTGTATGAATCTGTTTCACAGATAGCAAAATATCTAAAAAAATCTTGATATAAGAATCTTTAGGCATTTGCACTTGTTAAGAAAGAAAGAATGACTTAGAAAGAACAACAATATTGTGAAATGTGATCAGAAAATACTAATTTCCATATTCAAGTGTTTGGCTTTTATTATTTTTTGTTAAATGTGCTCCTTATAAATGTATGCTTGGATAACATATTAATGTATCGTGTCCACTTAAAATTATTTGAATTTTTTAAAAATTATTCTTTAATGTGTTTTCAATTCTGAGGAGTGTTTTTGTCAGGGATTTATAATAATGAAATGTAACTTTTATATAAATGCAACTTTATTTATATATATATTTTTTTATTTGTACAGTTAAAAAGGTCATATAAGGTTCTATATGTGTATATATAACTTCAGAATTGGTATTGTTTACTTTATTTTCCACTTATTTAACCCTTATGTACTGTTGGGGATGTTTTCATCTACTCTGGGGTGATTTTGAGTCTTAATAAAAAAAAAAAAATTCTGTGTTTCAGCTAGCAGAATGATGCTTTGATTTGTAAAAAAAACAAACAAAAAACCCTCAACGATACACTCGGGGCGAATTTACTACCCTTTTGTTTTGGTTGAGATGAAAACATCCACTAAATTAAACTGCTGTAAAAATTCAATTTGTTTTTGTATAAATCTGTTATTCAACCTCAGTTTTGATCAAAACTACTAAATATTAAAACACTTTAATTGCTAAATTCCTAAATGATGTCACTGATTTGGTGGAAAAATTACATATTTTCAGTATAAAAAGTATTTATGGACTGGATTTGGACTTTTTGGACACGGACATGTAAATCAACATTGCCTTTGATGAATTGAATTGTTTTTTATTGTTTTTATTTTTGTTCTGTTTTTTCTTCCCTAATTTACTGTTGGTGGCTGCTTAGCCAGATTGACTTCCATTATAACCACATTTTTTGATTACAAAACCATGACACCATATACAGTAATCATGCACTTTTGATTGTTGGTGTTTTTCCCTGTTGGGAAGAGGTAACATTTGGAATTTTTACTGTTGATCATCAGTTGGCACCGTTAACCCTTTAGATCAGGGGTGTCCAAACTTTTTGCAAAGAGGGCCAAATTTGATAAAGGTAAGATGCCCGGGGGCCAATAGTTCCTTCTGACATTTTTTTCACCACAAAAGTTTCATGAAAATACACACTGTTATAAAACTATTTTCATTGTCACAATTACCTTTATTTTTCAAATGGCAATATAACCAAATATAAGCCACTCAGGCATGAACAACTCTAAACACACAATTATGCCTTTCTTTCATATCTGGAGAGTCAGATAAAATTGAACAAACTGTGTAGAATACCTTACATTTCTATGAGTTTGATATCTATCTTTGCCTCATGAACATTTTAAACAGGAGTTATAAGTAATGCAAAGTGGTCTGTTATCATTAAAGTAAAAAAAAGTGAATTTTGCTCCTGCCTTCTAAAAGGTCTTTCAGGAAGCCAAAGTTTGCATAACAACTACAGGAAGATTATATATGGCGGCAAATCAATGGCAAAATTAATCGAGTGCAGCGTTGATGTTTAAACAGACACGCGCGCTGAACTGATCCACCTCGAGGAAACGGGCCTCGCGCGCACATCATCATCTGTGCGCACGATGTACGCTCTCGCGAGTGAGGTCATGCCTGCACCGCGCGCACGATCAGTTCTCTCCGCTCGCTCGCTGGCTCTTCTCTGCTTGCGCCAAACTTTTTCGATTTTTGTCTTGGGGCGGGCCTTGGTTTACTTGTTATCTCTAATGCTATTGGTTACTCTCTCTTGGTTTATTTATTCTAACAGAGCTAGCTAGCCATAAATAACACATTATGAGAGGGAATCTGCGGGCCATATGAAATCTGACTGCGGGCCGTGATTGGCCCGCGGGCCGGACTTTGGACATGCCTGCTTTAGATAGACCTGTGCAAAAAAAGCTTAGCAAAATTCTTTGTGGTAGCACACATTTGGCGAATAAAGATCATTCTAATTCTGATATAAAAACTTGGGACCGATACCACATTGCCAGCTTTTGGGCAAAAGAGAAGATGACATAGATCCGTATTTTACCAGCTGTTGATTCCACATTGTTTACAAGCAAGCAGATGCCATGATGAGATACAAAGCAGTTGTGATGTTAATGCTGTTTTGATTGTGTTCTTACTGCATGTCTTGTGCACTCGTGCCTCCTCATTTCCTGCGTAGATTAAGGGTGATTCCTCCTGTGCTGAGCATCTGCATCGAGTTTCATTTTCTCGCAGACTCAGATGAGGAATAGACCCCTGCCATTGATCTCATTCTCAATGAATCACAGTCGAGTGAAGCAAGAAGAAAATGTATGAATCGAATGAAAGCATATTTTTTTGCTTCTGGCTTGTAGATCCTCCTCGTTCTCCTCTCTTTCATCTTGTGCGCATTTGCCTCGGTGTTTCACGTAGGTTGAGGTGCGTCTGACAGACACTCGCTGTAATCAAGACGAGTCTCCTTGATCTTTGATCTTCTGTCTGTGTAGTGCAAGTGTATGTTCTGTTGCATAAGCTTTCTGTGTAAAATGGTAAACGACTCTCTTATATTTCCAGAGATTGAACTCAAAGAGGTTTTAAAGTGCAAAAATGAATGGATCTTCTTGATGTGACATAATTGTTTATGTGGTGACACTTTACAATAAGGTTGGATTAGTTAATGTATTTTCTAACATGAACAAACAATGAACAATACATTTTATTAATGTATTTCTTTGTTAACATTAGTTAATTGAAATGAAGTCGTTCTAAATTGGTTCATGTTAACTCAAGGTGCAATAACTAATGATAAAAAAATATGGGTTTGGATTTTAATAATTGTCGCGATCAGAGGAAGGAGAGGGAGACAGATGTAGCAAAACAGTATGTTT
>CAIGQQ010032566.1:9562627-9590589 GCA_903798035.1 Danio albolineatus
TTTTTTTTTAAACAAAATTCTTTGCAGAATAAACAAAAATGTCCATAGGTTCTGTCTGGCCCTGTTCATGAGACACAAGATGATCCTCACTGGTTCTTGTAGAAGCTCAAATATTTGGTTTGGCACCTGAATGAACTTTATCAATTCTTGCAGAAGCTCAATTAAATGGTGTAACCCAAGAAGGAGTTTCATTGGATCTTGTAGAAGCTTTGCGATGCAAGAATGGACCTCACTGGCTCTCATGCAGCAAGCCTTTTTGAGTCATGCCTCTTCGGCCCTTCGTTTGGGATGCTCTTCATGAACCGGCCCCTATGACAAACTAATTGAATAGCCCTGATATATACACACAACTCGCACACACATCGTGGCTGAGTCTTATTAACTGTAGTGTGCTTTACGAAGCTTGTTTCTTGCCTTGTCTTTGTACTATGTTTGTTTTGCCACCTGCCTTGACCTATTGACCTGTTACGCCAACTACTCTTTGGATTATTTGTATGCTATCGTCTTAACCACTTCAGACCCTGCGTCCATTACAATGGACAACTTTGGAACATAATTCAGGTCTGAAGGGGTTAATCTGTATTGAACTTTGACTGCCTGACTATCACTTAAAGCTGCATTTGGATCCAGCAGTAAAGATCCATCATTACAATAATAGTGAACAGACTTTCAAAGGAGTGACAGAAATCACAAGACAAATACATTTCTTATTCGTGTGTAATGACGTGAGGGTGAATGCATGGTGACAATTTTCATTTTAGAGTGAACTAACCCTTTAAGTATTCTATAACCCATCTTTACACAAAAGTTTTAATTTACAAGGCAGATATAGCGAATGTTTCTTGCTGCTTCTGTTTATTGATTCAAGTTTGTCTCACTTTAATAGGAGAATACTTCACAGAGATCTAAAGGCCAAAAATATATTTCTAAGGAAAAACATTGTTAAGATAGGTAAGCTTTGCTTTGCAGCCCAAAGGATGCTTGATATGCTTTTGATGTTCTAGCAACGCTTTCAAAAGCGACTTTTAATGACACCAAAAGCCCAAACACCTCCCATTTGGTAAAAACAGACCTTTTTATGACAGTCAAGACACTCATCTACAAAGAAACGGGATCATTACACAGTAAAAAAATGAAAAACATGATTGCCGGTCAGCCATAGCAGATAGCTTTGATAAAAAACAACTGTTCTTCAGAGGCTGATGGGCATCACTTTTGTATTTTCTGCCATAAATAAGTTCACTGATGGACATCAAAATTTTCTGTCATACTTTTTGCCACGATGTTGTCAGCATAAATCCCTTTTAGCTTATTTCAGTGCAGTGTAAGGGATTTGTGTGGTCCTGAAGGATGAAATTCTTTCATATAGCAGACCCACTTGAAAGCTAATCTGTGCATTTGTGTTGCTTTATGTAAGTTTGCGCCTTAGCTTGCCAAAATAACAGGGTTTACCACACAGTAATTCTCAGGTCACAGTAAAAAAGGAAACGTTGAAAAAACTCATAATATCATGTCAACATATTGCAAGATATTTTCAAGTTCTATACAGTACTTAAACAGTACTTTTATACTGTAATTAAAAAGCTTCACAGTTCATTGAGATTTTGGAGTTCTTCCAGCAAGTATCTGCCATAACTAAAAGGTTTATTTGTAAGCTTAGCAAATGTTAAACGTCTTATGTATTTTATACATTTTTGTCACAACAGCAGGAGATAATGTTCACTACTGAAGATGTTCAGTTAGCAGCACAGAAAGCCCTTTAATTGCATTTTAATGGCTTAGAGTCTTTCATAGCGTTTGGCCTTTTTTTATTATTATTTTTTTACAAACATTAAGATGCTTCGTTCTTTTTATAGGAAACACAGAAAGTCTCAATACACCTTAACGTCTTTACAACTAACAAAATCAATAAAGGAATAAGCTGAACACTCACAAAACACACCATGATGACAAAACACTACAAAAGTAATTAAAACCATTAAAAGTAAAACAAAAAAGATCCATAGCATGGCTTAAAATATAACATTAATGAATTAAGTTTATTAATTAATTAATGAAGTGTCCTGTTGAATCCTTTTAAAGGCTTTTTTAGAGAAATAATGTTATATTATGGTGTAAATTCAAGCCAGAAGGTGGTCTGTGACTCATGAATTGCAAGAAGCAATCAGGAATCTCAGGCACTCTCAGAAATATGAGTGCAAAACGAGGTCATTGGGGTGGTATCTTTTCAAAAGGTAAATTTTTGTTCCTAAATATTAATACCTAATAATCACAAATAATAGTATCTATAAAAGTTATAGTATCTTAAAGTCACAAAAGTGAACCTTAAAGGTACAAAAGTATAACCTAAAGGTACTAATGTCCACCTGTATGGTACAAAAGTGTACCTTTGTAAAAGGTACTGCCCCAGTGACAGACTTTGTACCTTATGTGTTTGAGTCAGTTTCTACAGTTGGGCATTATATATTTTTTAATTTAATTAGATGGATGAATTCCTTATTTGCATACATGATATTGCATGGTACTAACGCTAAAATACTCATAAGCATTTTTTTTTCAAACCACACGTGTACATAAAGTATATAAACTAATTTTCAGAAAGTTTATGCAAATGGAACTTTTCTAAACTCTCCTTGAAGGTGACTTTGGTGTGTCCTGTTTTCTGATGGGATCATGTGACCTGGCAACTACCTTCACTGGTACCCCATACTACATGAGTCCTGAAGCCCTGAGCCACAGAGGATACGACTCCAAATCGGACATGTGGTAGGACAAACTGAACCATTTAGCCATTTCAGTTCATTTTAACCAACCAAGACTTTTAACTTTACTGAGAAATCATTACACGATTGCTTAAAGGAGTTTTAGACACAATACAATGCAAAAATATTTAAGTGTCCTAAACCTTTTTTTGAATAACTCCTAAAAGAACCATTTCATTTTTACGCGTGAAGAATATTTGAATAATCTTTGTCCATTTTAGAGCTTAGTAGTGGAGTTACAGATTACCCCATTCATTTTATCATTAGGAAAGCTAATTTTAAACAATAATTGATAAATCTTTAAAACTTAAACTGAGCATCATAATGCTACAGAAAATTTCACCAATCGAAGTGCTTCCATGAGCAAAGATCCCTCGCTGACCTCTCAAAATATCTTGGTATTTTTAAATAGACTTGAAATATATTGTTTTTGTCGATACAACAAACACTTTGAGTGAATAGTTTTATATTTGTCATTCCCAAGGCTTTTGGATTACAATTAATATTTGTTCACCCCTCCTCCCACCCCCATATTAAAGCTGTAAATACACTGTTTTATACCTTTTTGCTTGATTTTCAAATACTGCTTTGCTTCAAATTAATGTAATGTTGGGATTCACATCTAGTTGCTTGGGTCATGGTTTATAAAGCTTTTACAAAGACCCTTGGGAAAATCCCTGTTCCTATGGGAAAAATGAATAGAAAAATAGCTAATTATCTGTTTTTTTTCCCCCTTAACAATGCAGTTTTGTGCAGCCTATACATTATTCTAGAATGTGGAAAACAGTGATACAAAATGAGAGGTGCAACCAAACGTCTGACTTGATTTAAGTCTATCGGCAGTTTTCAGCTCTCAGCAAGTCACTTGGAAATTTATTCCCTCATTGAGTCAAAACTCATAATCTGAAAGAACAATTCATCATTACATATTATGCAAATGTGCAAGTAATGTGCTATTATGTTTGATTGCTGTCAAATTGTTGTCTTGAAAAAATGTATGAGTTCTGACAATCCATGAAAGCTCATCAGATCAGTTTTTAAGTCATTTAAACTTAGAAATACTTACAGAAAGATGCAATCAGGCCCAGTTAAAGATGCAGCCGACAAAACGGCAAGCTTAATTAACATAAATTCTGATATCTCTGGATGCTTATTGAGCTGTAACTATCTACTTTGGAGATCTCTCTCTTTCTCTCTCTCTCTCTCTCTCTCTCTCTCTCTCTCTCTCTGTGTAAGGATGAAATATAAATTCATATCACGAGACATTTCCAAAGGCACCAAAGCGAGGATCCTCCTTTTCAGATCCTCACTCGACAGCCCTTGAACACCACAGGGCTCTGTCCTCTCCTCCCCCTCCATTTACAGTATGTGCTGAATGAGATTTATAAGGAGAAATGAGGTCCACTGGGAAATAGTAAGATAACAGCATGTAAAAATGACCAGAATGATCTCTCATGACTTTTTTTAAAGGGGAAAGCCCGAACACTTATACCTCAGCATCTTTACAAACTAACAACAAAATGACAAAGGAATAAGATGAACGCTGAACACCACACAACACACTAAAATAAAACCATAAACAGTGAAGTAATGATCCTGTCACTTTAAAAGAACCATTTTATAATGTAAGGAATGATAAAAAAAAAAACCCACAAATCTAAAGCATTGCCCAGTACCATATTTTTCAACCTGGATCACTCTCTTTTTATGGAACTTCTGTTTTTAGTTTGTGGAGGAATATTGTTGTATTAGTGTTAGGATCAGGAATTAACAAACTAGGCCCTAAGACTAAAAAAAAATAGTTTATTCTAAATTTAAAGGACCCCTTTTATTTTATAGCCATGCCAAAGTACCTTTCATCACAAAAACTATGTATTTTTTGCTTTAGTTATCATTGCTAATATTACTAATATTCTACTATTTGATTTAAATTTTATATTTGATTGCATATTTTAATAAAACAAACAAACAAAAAAAAAAAACAGATTGATCACATAAATGCATCTACTCAAGACATGAACTTCAAATAGGTTTCCAAAACATTTCCAATAATCCCTAAATAAGTACATTTTTTTAGGTTTCTCAGCAGTGGACAAGGCAAGGCAAGGCAAGTTTAATTATATAGCACATTTCATACACAGTGGCAATTCAAAGTGCTTTACATAAACAGAAATAAAATTGAAGTATAAGAAAATAAAAACAAATAATAAAAAAACAGATAAAAACATTAAAATGAGTAAAAACAAGTTATAAAAGAATGAAAAAGAAAAAGAAAAGACTGTAAGGATGAAAATTATTATATGCATTTGTTTATATGGCAGAACATGTATTTTTCATCAAAGAAGGCTCACACAGATTCCAGTGAGATCAGGGTCTGCTTTGTGGACTGTGGGGGTTTGATGATGTAGTCACATGTTGATTGGTCAGTTTGAATGTCTCAGTATTTAGGCTTTGGTCACATGGTCAAGAAAGGTACAAAGGAGGTGGTAAGCTTGGGTCTGGTCTCTTTTCTTCTCCGGCTCTTTCTTCTCTGGCTCTGGCCTTCTCTTGTCTCCTGCTCTGGCTCTCTATCTCTCTCCCTCCCTCCCCCTCTCTCTCTCCCTCTCTCTCTCTCTCTCTCAGGTAACTTTAATTTACATTTAAACTGGGTTCAATTATTATCATATGTTTTTATCATTTCATGTTTTATTGTTTCATACAGTTATTTGTAGCTAATTCAGTTGTAACCATAGAGAATTATTGTCATTAAATCATCTCATTTTCAAGTATTTGTCAATTACTTTTGATTGAACATCAACATTTAATGGCTCCATATTGCAATACAATATAATCACCTTATTTCCGTTTTTGGTATAAGGTTGCAGAAGGATGGTTTGACTAGAATGTACAGTTTTTTTACCATCATACTGATAACTTTTTAGTCATTCGGCAGAACTACAGTTCGGAACCGCTGTAGTTAAAAAGACCAGCCTTACAAGACACAGTAGTGCGATCTGTCGGTCGTAGCACAGTGCTCATTCAGTAAAGGCACAGCTAAACAGATGTGTTTTCAGTCTTGATTTGAATGTGCCTAATGTTGGAGTTCATCTGATAATTTCTGGAAGCTGATTCCAGCAGCGAGGTGCAAAATAGCTGAAAGCAGATTCACCCTTCTTTGACTGAACTCTTGGAGTTTCTAGTTTATGATCCTAACGATCTGAGTGATCTGTTTGCTTTGTATTGAGTCAGCATATCTGTAATGTATTGAGGTCCTAGGCCATTTAGTAATTTATAGACAAGTAGTAATACTTTAAAATCTATTCTGAATTTAACTGGGAGCCAGTGTAGAGACCTGAGGACAGGTGTGATGTGCTCTGATTTCCTGGTTCTGGTCAGAATCCTGGCCACAGCATTCTGAATGAGCTGCAACTGTCTGACTGTCTTTTTGGGAAGGCCAGTGAGGAGCCCATTACAGTAATCCACCCTGCTGCTGATAAAAGCATGAACAAGTTTCTCTAAGTCTTCACTGGAAACAAAGCATCTAATTCTTGCAATGTTTTTGAGATGATAATATGCTGATTTAGTTACTGCTTTGACATGACTGTTGAAACTGAGATCTGACTCCAGAAGTCGTTATAGATGGGTAAACTTATTACAACAAATAAATATAAAATATATTGATTTTTTATTTTTATTTTTTAGATTTGCTAAAATAAATAATCAAAGAAAATCTTGATGATAGTGTTATCAAGGCTTTCAGAAAAATTGAATCTGATTACAACAGCCAGAAGAGAGAACAATGTCATATTTACTATAGACATTGGAAACATGCAATTTGATGCTAAGATGTAATATAATACTCATGTAAATACAGATAAATGGACATACGTTTTTTTTAAAAACTGAAATATTAAAAACCTTCAAGGATTAAAGATGCTCATGACTGTTAAATGTGTCATAACAGTCTTGTGAAAAGGGTCCATAGGGTCTTTTTGTTAAAAATTCTTCTTTCAAACTTTAGCTAAGCAGAAATCCCTAATGATATCTTTAAATCCATGCTTCTAATTTCCAAAAATGTTTGCCTTGTGAGTCAATTGCAGCAAGCTAGCATAAAATTTCCCTGCAGTTTGATCAGATATGCTGTCTGATGAAAGAACCAGCAGCAATATTTCATTTTACTCTGCACTGTTACTGTCATTTTTATCTAAAGGAGGCAAAGTAACATTCATAAAAACGTTTGCTTTTTAATTGGTTCAGTTAGACTTATGCCATTACCGGCTGTATCGACAACTGTGTGTGGGCCATTTAATTTGGTCACAAGCTGTCTTGGTTTCATTGTATGAGAAGGAGTGCACAGTTGTGGGACTAAGACATTGCTTCATTTGTTAGTTATTTCAGCGTGATTCTGCTTATTCCAGCTTTATTATTGCAAGTTAATCAGTGACGATACTGTTTCAATGATAATATTTGTTATACGACAAGCTTGTTTAGCCTACTGTTGATCAGGGAGTTCTTACGGTCATAGTTGAGCTAAAATAGAGGCTGTCCTGGAAAAAAATGAGATATTACCCATATTGGGGGCTAAACCAGGGCAATTCAAAATGCTTATTGGACTATAGTAGTAGTGCCAGCACCAGAACACCAGATGAATGGAACACTTCACATTATTAGCAATCAAAAGCTTTCCTCAAAGATGCGTTTACCATCAGGGGGCAGGCTTATTGTGCAGCTAATCAAAAATACCCTCCTTCCGTGGGCCTTCTGTTAATCCAGCCCATGTTCAAGCAGGACTTCCTATGCTCATGATAGTCATTTACTCCCATCATAAAAAAGTCAATGGGACATACTATAGTCAACATTTGAAGTGGATCTTACATCAGTGTCCTAAAACTATTAAACTCTTAATTAAATTCTTGTCTCAGGATAATTTTGATTTTTTTTTTATCCATTTAAATGTTGACTGCTGTAGAATGGTGAATTTCTTACTTACAGGATTCCCACACTTCATGAAATTATTAAATTCCACAAATATGGATTCAGGGCCCCAAAAGTACTTTTTAAACTGTTTTATTGTGTTATTTTAGCAATTATACTGTGCTACTGTTTAAAACAGAACTTATTCATTCATTCATTTATTTTCTTTTTGGCTTAGTCCCTTTATTGATCTGGTGTTGCCACAGCAGAATGAACCATTAACTTGTCCAGTATATGTTTTCTAGCTGCAACCCATCCCAGCTGCAAACATCCATACATCCTTATTCACTCAATGAAGCTTACCCAATTAATCTATATCTATAATCTATTAATCTATATTAATTAATCTATAGGTGAATTGGGTGAGCCAAATTGTCTGTAGTGTATGAGTGTGTATGGATGTTTCGCAATCATGGGTTGCAGCTGGAAGGGCATAAAAACTGCAAAAAAAAAATGCGTAAAACATATGATGCATAAGTTGGTGGTTCAATCCGCTGTGTCGACCCCAGATTAATAAAGGGACTAAGTCGAAAAGAAAATGAATGAATAAATTTAACACATTTTAACTAAAGTTCTTTGAACATGACTGTTTAAAACAGAGAAAATGTAAAAAAAACTACACATTCAAAACATAATTACTGTGAAATTTTAATGTAAATATTAAGTGCATGTGAAATGTTAAGTACAGTAAGGACTTTCATGGCGCTTGGGGAATTAAAAAATGTTCTTTGAAATTATTGATTCTTTAAAAAGTCCTAAAAGTCCTTGAATCTGCTGTTTATGCAAAAGGGGAAACCTCGTCTTAATTTCCTATTGTGTGACATGGCTTGAAGCTAACTCCAAAATTCTTACAAGAAGGAAAGTGTTTTGTTTTTTACACTTAAGTTCTTAGAGCTAATTGGGGCTGTGCAGTTTTTTGTCTGCAAAACTGCAAAAATGAGTTCAGAAAATGCTTTCCAGATCCTCACTCGACAGCCCCTGAGCACCACAAGGCTGTGTCCTCTCCCCCTCTCCGTTTACAGTATGTGCTGAAAGAGATTTATGAAGAGAAACGAGGTCTACTGGGGAAACTCTGAAACAACAGCATATTAGCAAAGTACGAATACTAAGGCGGACAAATGACTGGAAAACAATAAAGATACAATGAAGGAGAAAGAGAGAAGACAATCTCATTTGCCAATCGGCTACCGGCAATAGCTGTTAATTTAAGGGCTGTGTGTTTCCTCACACACTCACCTCATCGTGTATGTGCCACTGAGAGACTCGTAAAGCAGCCTGTTGGGAATTGAGCTCTTCAGTCTGTGCTCTCAAGCCTGCGAGAACACAAGCGGCAGACAAACCGGAGGAACCGGGTCACTGTGCTGCGTAATAGAGAGCAAGAGGATGAGCTTAAATAGAGATATCCTTAAACAACATACAGTATGCATCTCCTTTGCTTGTAGCTCTCTGATTGTTTGTGTCTTTTCAGTAGGGCAAGACACAACCTATAATGCTAATTGCAAATTGAGATCTTTGCTGATTGCTAGTTATGCAAACGAGTGCAGAAAACCCATCTTCACCAAAAGCTCTAATGTGACAGCGTGCATTAATTTTGATTATGTTGCAGCACGGATAGGCCTGACATGATAATTGGTATTGATTCATTGCAAAATATATATTCATGGCCCTGTTAATTTTTGGTGACAAATAATTGGCCACACTGTAAAAAACCCTGCTAATTAGCTTGTGATTCATGGGTGTTTTCTGTTTAATTTAGTATATTCTGTTTATTTTTTTAAACTCTTCTCAAGTTTAAACACACACTTATTGATAATTCTGGAACTCTGTGTAAATTTTTCATCTCAAAGATAAATCTCTTATTTTTCAAAAACGAAAACTTTAATGAAACATAATTAATTATTTAATACTATAAAGTTATCTGTAAAAATAACGTGATTATGTGTATTTAGAGACATTTTGTCTTGAAAATAACTTTTTGACCTTATTCTCCGCGTATGAGCGGGCGCAGCCATTTGAGTCTTTTTGTCTCGAGACTTCCGGTCTCATTTACTTCATCTCATTTACTTCATTACCATTCATTTTTAGACATTAAAAACAGCTCATTTTGCTGCTTAATGTTGCAAACTGATGTTTTCTTATCATATTATTCTATTTTGTCTGTGTAGTCATGCAAACACTTGTTTGTAGAGCGAGTAGTTTGACTGTTTTCTGCCGTTTATTATTCCTAGTCATTTCTCCCATAGGCGACTGCATCTGAAGTTCTGAAACAATCGCAAAAAACGAGCGCACTTCTGCATTGAAGAATAAGCTCAACACCTCACAAATGAAGAGATCTGACCAGATTTATGCTGCTGATGGTAACCGAGTCACAAATATTACACAAATATGTGAGCGTACTGTTTACATTTATGGCTTACTTATGTTAACAGAGACCTTACAGGATATCGCTATTTATTTACATATTTACTTGCCTTATTTTTACTTCATAATATAAAGACTGCGTGGCTACAGGACCTTCCTAAACCAGCCTTGGTACGTCTTGGTACTTTTATAATTCTTCATAAACACTTCATCTACTTGTGACAGGACAAAGTGATTAAAAATATCCCCGCAAGTTACCTCTGGCTCATATTGTCTGCCTATATTAATGGTAACGATGGATGGGGCAATATGAGACCATCTGATCGCTGCAGGGAGGTTTTACTTCACTCCCAGATCAAAACATTTACTGAACTAGCATTATATGCCATTTTTCTAAAATGACAGCTAACTATATACTATGTAATGACTTTCCGAAACAGTCATCTGATGTACTGTGTCAGCGTACCGGAAGTTGGATGACAAAATGCGAAAAAGTGAAGTAATAAAAGTGGGCGGAGCGGAATAAGGTCAATACTCCCACTATTTATGCATGTATGCACTCATTTCTCTAACAAGCATAACTGATCAAACTCTCGCATGAACAGAGCAATTTTCTATTTTCTGTATTTGCAATTTCATTTATCATTCTCTTTTCAGCTTACTCCCTTTATTAATCTGGGGTCACCACAATGGAATGAACCGCCAACTTATCCAGCATATGTTTTATGCAGCGGATCCCCTTCCCATCACTGGGAAAAATCCATACACACTCATTTACACACACACACTACAGACAGTTTAGCTTACCCAATTCACCTACTGTATACCACATGTCTTTGGACTTGTGGGGGAAACCGGAGCTCCCGGAGGAGACCCACGCAAACACTGGGAGAACTTGCAAACGTTACACAAAAATACCAACTGACCCAGTCGAGGCTCGAACCAGCGGCCTTCTTGCTGTGAGGCGATCGTGCTACTCACGTAATGCCCTGTTTGTAATGCACCCTCTAAAAGCACTCTTGTTTTTAAATGACATGAGTAAATACAGATAGAATATTACATTTTGAATGGATTTCCTGAAGAATCTGACCTAATATGACTCTCGAGATGGGCTATTTCTTTCAATTGTCCTCTATTTGTTGCATGTCTGCAGGTCTTTAGGCTGTATCCTCTATGAGATGTGCTGTTTGGCTCACGCTTTCGAGGCGCAGAACTTCTTGGCCGTGGTGCTGAGGATCGTAGAGGGACCCACTCCATCCCTGCCAGAAACATACTCGCGGCAGCTCAACTCCCTAATGCAGAGGTACTGGAAACAGATGCTGCCCTCCTCCTGGCAGGCACAAATCGGGTTAATGTCAGCCTGTATCTGTCCGTCTGCTCGCTGTGTACGAGAAGATAGACACAAATCAGTGGCTTGTTTGATTCAGCTGTTTTTCAAAGCATATTATGCACAAATCCCAGCAGGTTTTAGAAGCGTTCAGCTACAACTATCAGCATTTCATGAGGTTTTAAACATAATTCTCTCTATCTCACACACACACACACACACAAACAAGCAAACCCACAGGTAGGGGAAGGTTGTCCTCTTAGTGAGCAATCAGTAACAGTTGTTCATTTATTTTCTGAATGCGTATAACTTTAAGAATGCTGCCTTGAATTAGGAAGTTTTTACAAAAATTTTCTTTATATCTATGACACTAAATGCAAAAATTCCCATGGGGAGGCTTATACAGTAAGTATATTTTGTTTTTGTCCTAGCTGGTTATTTGGCTGTCATGGAAAAATAGGATTGCAATGGGACAGGCTGATCTTATGGCCCGTTTCCACTGAATGCTGCAGTACAGTATGGTATGGATCGGTACGGTACGGGTCAGTGGTGTAGTGTATGACAGAATGTTTCAGTGGACGTCATTCTCACTCGAGGAAATGTCAAAGTCAAGCTTTACAGGTCGTTCACATATCATATGAGAAGCACTTCTCACAAAACAGATGCTTTATACACATAATTACTTGTGGATAAATGTTCATTATTAACCTTTCTATGAACAGGATTTGATTATAACTGCACATCAATGATGCGAAATAGCCTACTGCAACATATTCAATTATATGAAATAAATAAATAAATGCAACATGTATGAACACATACAGCCCCTTACAGTCTTCGATATGTTACCAATTACAGGAAAAACTACAGACGGCATATATTAAGTCCTTATTTGTGTTCAAAACAACTCGAAATATACAGTAGCCCAGTCAGTGCAAACCTCTCATTTGTATCTTTAATCTTCACCAGCACATGTAACTTCTGTTAGAAAGTAATTCCATCATTCCGAGTTCAAATTCCATCACTCATAGTCCAAAAAGTGATGATAATAGATAAACAGGACAGTTTGTTCATGTTTTAGGTTGCTGAAAGAATCATTTGTTCCTTAGTTTTTTCGGGCTTCTGCTTTGTTTATTTCGTGCTTCACTCTCGGGATTGTCCATTTCTGAAAGGATCGTCAGAAACACTTCAATAATCAAGCGCACATTATTATCATCAGCTCAAGAAGTTTGTTTCAAATATAGATGCGCACGTGAGAAAGCGAAACCGTTGATGCTTTAGCCAGCCTTGTAAACAACTACGGTGCACAGGGTAGATCACGCTTTTTTTTGGCTTTGTGGCTGTTCATCAAGATGACAAGGTTTGTTTGAGCTTGAGTCGTTATTATATGTATATATTATAATGATGTAATGTCTCAACTGTTTTTTTTTTTAAATGGCGGTACTTTTGTTTTCATTTTCATGCTTATGTACGTGCTGGTGACGTTTCTCTGTGAACCAATAGCGTTCAGCTGCGCGTCTAGCTCCTCCTTTTGGTACCCTTTTGTCGTGCTAGGTACCCTTCCGAAAGAGTACCCAAAAAGTGGTATGGTGCGGTTCACTTTTAGGTCCTTTTAACAGTGGAAACAGCCATAAAAGCATACTGTGCCTTACCTTACCACTCAGTGGAAACTGGCCATTACTGGTTGAAATGTTGAATTTGCGTTAGACATTAACGTCAACATATGTAAAGCTGATTGTGATGCTCTCTAAATAATTATGTATCATAATGATTGTTTTTTTAAACAAATGTACAGTTTGATGTTTCCTTTGTATTTGATATGCCTGTACAATTTGTCTTGATTTTTAAGGAAAAGAAAAGGGGAAAATGGCAAGAAGAAAAGTAAAAATGGTTGATTATTTTTTTCTGGGTGGTTTAAAGGACTAGTTTGCCCCAAAAAATGAAAATTCTGTTATTTATTACTCATATTTATGTCATTCCATTTCCCTAAGATCCAACAGCACTTATCAAAGTGCAACAATGCAGCCAAAACATTGTCAAAACATTCCATGGGACTTCAGTGGTTCAGCTGTAATTACAAAAAAAATCCAAGACCACTATTGTGTGCCAAAAAAAACTGTAAATATTAAATTAATTTCAAGACAAGTTTATTTGTATTGCTCTTTTCACAATAATCATTGTTTCAAAGGAGCTTTACAAAAATTGTATAACAATCAAAATAAAAATAAAATTAAGATTATTAGTTACCATAAGTTACTAAAATTATTAGTTGCTAATTAAATTAACTACGCTGTAAAACCCAAAAAGTTAAGTCAAACCATTTAAGGAAACAGATTGCAACAAACCATTTAAGTTAAAAAACTAATCCTAATGTGTACTGTGAACTTAATCCATTTGAGTAAACGAAGCAATGTGTGCACGGTAAAACCCAATAAATGAAGAGAGCTTAAGCCAACTGAGTACTGTAAAACTTAATAAGTTAAGGCAACCCAGAAATAGCAAAAAATGTCGGCAGATTCCATCTGGCCCTAGTAATGAGGTATTTAATTAACTCATTAAAATCTCATTTCAAATCTTTTTTGTTTTTTTACTATAGAACAATCAAAAGCTACCAGTTTTTCAATATCTTCAAATAAAAAAGCTCATAAACGGAATTTTTGTGTGAACTTCCCCTTTACAGTAAGTGCTATCTTACTGCTAAAAGAAAAAAATGCCTGACAAAATGTTGAAGGGTTTTACAGTGTAATAACTAACAGCTTTTAATAGTTAAAGTTATTATATTATTATATATAAGCATATATAAGGACATATTATTATATATAAACATAGTTTTCCTGCAGTTATATATCTGTCTGAGCCTCAGACAAATTGTTCATGGAGCTTCATCTGATTACAATTCATCCACTAAAGTCACATGTAATGTTTTGACAATGTTTTTGGTTGCTTTTCTGGACTTTGACTGTCTCAGGAATGTCCCACGGCTGTCTATGGAGGATGAGAGAGCTCCCTGATTTTATTTAAAATATCTTAATTTGGGTTCTGATTATGAGCGAAAGTGTCAGGAAACCCAATAAGTTAAGTTAACTCAAACTGTTTGAGGAAAACAGTTGCAGCAGACCCTTTAAATTTTGAAACCACGCATATGTTATATGTGCCAATATCATCCACTCAAAAATGATTTTTGCTGCTTATTAAAAGTACTTGTTTAAAATGAGTTGAATGAACACAATTCTTGAGATTTTTTGGGGGGGCTACTTAATTGTTTTATGTTCAATCCACTTAAATTGGTAAAAACCGCTAAGTTAACTCAATTGATTTGGGTTTGGAGAACATGAAGGGGTTGTATGGATCCCAGCATTTTTCACATTGTTTAGAGTATTAGTAACTTAAACTTTTTAAGTTCAGTTATCAAATCAGCATATGAGCTAAGAACAAATTAAGTCCAAACAACTATACAGTATAGCTACTCAAATGGTTTGGTATTGCCATTAGAGTCAAGTTAACACAATTATAGAATTAATTCTTTCATGAATCATTTGGTTCTGCTTGATATAGTCAGTTTATAAGTTACCATAACTCTTTTTCATTAAGTCATAGTAACTATTTTTTAATTATAAGTTAAACCAGCTTATTTTATTTAGTAATTTTCACTGTTTGGTTTTACAGAATTTCCATTTTTGGGTGATCTAACCCTTTAAAGAGTCATTTAAAGTCTCTCTCTCTCTCTCTTTTTCTCTCTCAGTATGTTAGAAAAGGATTCTTCTCACAGGATCTCGGCGGCAGATGCTCTGAGGAACAAGTTCATTGAGGAAAGCCTGCAGGTGAGAAGACGCTGTTAATCAGATCAGTTGGAGGAGAAAGCCTGCGACCAGCTGTTCAGGCGCTCTGCTTCAAAGGTTAATGGGAAGGGCCATAATACACCAGGAAGACTTTGATTTCAGGCCAAGCCCAGTAGGTTTTCTAAAAGTCTGTTATGCATACTCGTCACATCATCTATTCGCCATCGCACTTGACTTACCGCGCACGTAACCTTTTCAGATTGTACTGTTGAAATGTCAGTGATTGGCATTGTTGCCGCTTGGTGATTGTATTGATTGTGGCTTGTCCTTGTTCTCTGGCATATATGAATTTTTATGCATCTGTCAGCACACGATCATTCTGTAAATGTGTGAAAGTTTCAACAAAAGTTTCTTTAGCCCTATTCGGTCAGGACTACTTTTCTCTGAGAGGCTTAAATTTGTTTTTTTCTGCAGATTTCAATCTGGTTCAATTTTCCAACACTATCTCAGCCAAAATTGCAGACCAGAGCCCAGTAATGGTAACGGCTCGCTGTTTACTCTAGAACTGCACAATGCATCATTTCTGCATGACATTGTGATATGCACATCTGTGGAAGTACAAGATGTGCAATGTCAAGTTGGGATTGTAGTTGACAAGATACCACATTTCAGAACACATTGGACTCGTGGGTTGGTTGCAAAATTAGCAATTATAATAGTTTATCTAGGCTTGTTATTTTTTGTTTATATATTTTTTTATATTTTATTCAAATGCACTCCTATACAAATCACAACAATCATTCTAATTTTATTTAATTTTTAAATTTATTTTTATGTTATTTATTTATTTAATTTAAATATATTTTTATGTTATTTATTTTTTGTTTTATTTAAAAAATATATTTATTTATATGTTATTAATTTTTTATAAGAAATATTTTATTTATTTTTATTTATTTTATTTTACTTTAAATTATTTTAATTTTCTTTTTAAGTGTTGTTATTTTTTAATGTTATTAAATTGTATTTATTTTTTTATTTAATTATTTAATTAATCTAAAAAATATATTTATTTTTATGTTATTTATTATGTTTTTGTTTTGTTTTTTGTTTCGTTTCGTTTCGTTTCGTTTCGTTTCGAGGTGGGATATAGCTAATGACATACCACCAGGACAGGCATGGTGGTATGGGTTAAGAGATGGGTCAACAGTGTAAGTATAAACATAATTATAGACATTAATTGATGATGTAATTGCATGCAGTTCTTTTTCAAAATATAAGTACAATGTAATGTACAATTATGTACACAATATATGCATTATACTAAGGGATAAATTTCATTTAAATTTAAGTACAAAGTAATTAAGACCACTTAATGTAAAGTGGGTCTTAATTGTAAAATTGAATAGATAGTATGAATGCGAACGATATGTTGAAAAGTATGTTTTTGTATGACAAATGTTTAATAATTTATTGAATCACAGTACACATTATTTTATTATTAATTATTATTAATTAATATTATTATTATTAATTTTGAACCTTTAAAAAAGGTAAATTAATGTACAGTACATTATATTTTAATCGTTGCATACTTTTCAAAAGCATGTTTGTGATAATATATATTTTTTCCCCAGTGCTGCTTCTCATTTATTCATGCTTTTGTTAATTACCATAACTAAAGCAAAATTTCTTGTTGCAGTGCCCAGTGCAACTTCATTATGGATCTAGGTCTTTTTCCAAGTTTCTGTGTAAAATAACAGTTGGTGGTTGAAGAAATGCTGGCATACTATCTAACGTAAAAATAATCAGGCGACTCAGATCACAGTCCACTGAGCGCAGCTTCCACAGTTATGATGCTTAATTAATTTTAACACATACATCATAATTATCTCCCATACAGTATCTAAATTTTGCCATAAGAAAACATGCAGATAGAACAACCCTCCCTAACACCCACATTCAGACAAGAATATCTTCTGTTAATAAGTGCAAACTAAACATCGTTTTTTTCCCCCTTATTCTTTCATGGACCAGTAATTACAAAAATCCATGCACCAGTGAAGTGAGGATTTTGTCCTAATTTTTAAAATCCAAAATACACTTTAAAAAAATTCTTTTATAAAACTATAAACAAAAATACAACAAATATTTGTAAAAGTTGTTTTTCTGCACTTAGCCATGAATCTCCACATCAACAGCACTTGCAATAAACTTCACATTATTAAAAAAAAATGAAAATCAATGTTTTTCTAGCTCTTTGCAGTATTTTCTGAGCATAAAATGCTAAAAAAGATTCCAAAAATTACAAAAGCCTTTTCGCCTATCCAAGTTTTGGAACAACAAATAATAACTTGACTTCTAGTTGATCATTTGGTGTCAGAAGTGGCTTATATAAAAGACAAGGCCTCTAGATTCCGCTTATTTTACCAAAATAAAAATGATCATGCCTTGATTTTTTTGGACAATAAGGTCTGACTTTGCTGAGACAAAAGTCTGGTCAATTAACAGAAATAATGTACAGTATAGAATTTAAAGTCATGGTGCAGTGAATTAATATTGTGTATGACTCCCATAAGCTTGGACAGCTGCATCCATACATCTCTGCAATTACTCAAATAACTTATGAATAAAGTCATCTGGAATGGCAAAGAAAGCGTTCTTGCAGGGCTCCCAGTGTTCATCAAGATTAATTGGATTCATCTTCAATGCCTCCTCCTTCATCTTACCCCAGACATGCTCAATAATGTTCATGTCTGGTGACTGGGCTGGCCAATCCTGGAGCACCTTGACCTTCTCTGCTTTCAGGAACTTTGATGTGAAGTAAGAGAAGAATGCCAAAATGATTCAAAATGATAATTTTCCAAATGATCAACAAGAAATCAAGTTTTTTGTTTTTTTTGTAAAAAAAAAAAAGTATACAAAATGTTGAACTTGACTCATACAATGTTTAGATTTTTTTCTGCATACAAATTAGTGTATGCATAATTAAATAATGCTTCATTTTGCATATTATGCATGTTAAAAACTCATAAAACAAAATTATTACAATTCTTAATGTAGTCAGTCAACTGGGGACTATAGTGCATTTACATTCCAAGTCTTGCCTTAAGCTTCTGTACATGTTTTTAACGGCCCTACCTATTGATTTTCTTTATAGTCCTTGTTTAACGCATCTCGCTTATAATACTTACAGTTATAGCACCCTTTCATCACTCACACTCATATTGACTTGTTTACATCAGGGAGCTTAGTAATACGTTTCTGTCTTGGCAAGCCAGTGATCCCCTAACCCCCATCTGAAAGCTCCTGGTGGGATTGTGTGTCTTCCACCGGCTATTACACCATCAGCGACTCAGAAACATGTAATCAGAGAAAGGAGAGGCCATCGAAACGACGACTCCAAACACAATGCTCTCTGATAGCTTTTCCCTCCTCTGTTGTTGTGTATAGTTTGCGCTGCTTTCTTCGGCTGCCTATGTAATTTGCGTCTCGTATTTGTTCTTTAAGGAAACACTCCACTTTTGTTTGGAAATAAGCTCATTTTACTGAAGTTAAACAGTTCAGTTTTACCATTTTTGAATCCAGTCAGCCGATCTCATGGTCTGAATAATTTAGCTTAGCTTAGCATAGATCATTGAGTCGGATCAAACCATTAGCATCTCATTTAAAAATGACAAAATAATTTGATAATTGTCCTGTTTGAAAGTGCGGTATTTATGTTTCTGACACTTCTCAAGCACAAAAAATAATGTAATGTGTTTGCACATATTTAAAAAATGTTATCAGTGAACATACTTGTTCAAAAAAAAAAAGCCATTCTCTTTTAAAAGTGGGCGGAATGTCTGTCTTTGTTTTGGTCTGTATAACTCCGCCCACTTCTAGTTTACTAAATTATATTTCGCCACCTTATTATGAAAAGCACAGCATATTTAATTTCAGTCCTGAAGGCTTCCTCAATATACGCATGTGCCCAAAAATGAAACTTTCCCCATCAGGCACTGGCCGTCAACATGACGTCAGATTTACGTTGTACCTCAATGTCATGGGAACGTTGCATTTTGTTTGGAAATGAAAATCAGGTTGACGTCAGAGCCCAACATCAGGCCGACGTCAATGTCCAACCCACAATCAACCAAAAATCAACATCTAATGATGTTACAGCTTGACGTTGTGATGTTACAGCTTGACGTTTATCAAGCAGAGATAAAGTAAACTTGTACTATTTGATAACTTTGCAACTAATGCAACAACTTGAACTTAATGTTACAGCTAGGACATATATCAGACGTTGGATTTTGGTTGCCATACCTGACAAATACATATCAGTATTTCACATCACAATGACATTGGCTTAAGATGTTGGCTTGATGTTGGATTTTGGTCACTTTCCAACACAACCTAAAATCAACCAAATATCAATTCCGTTTGACGTCATTGTTGGACATCAAAATACTTGACATTGAATTTTGGTCATTCGACATCATAACCTAAATCTAACCTAATATTAATGTCTTTTGACGATGTGTGCCTGCTTGAGGACACTAGCATCTTCCAAAATGAGCCACATATTCAGAGTTATATAAGTCCATGTGGTGGTTTTTAAATAGCAACTAATATAAATATTACAAATGTAAACATTAGCTGAGCAGCTTACATTGTAAGCCCCAGTAGTTGCTCCTGTTTGTGTCTTCAATCTGGTAACCTGTGTTTGTATGAATTTGTCGTCAGAGGGACCTAGTGAAAAAAGCCCTCTCAAGTGTTTTGAATTTGGACTGCAATACCTATCAACCAATGCATCTTTAAACCTTCACTTTTCTGTAGTTACATCGTGTACCAAGACTGAGGGAAAATTAAAAGATAGATTTTGCTGCTGTGCCATATTACACAGCACCTGAAAATAATCCCCAGAAAATAAGCCCTACACCTGCATCATCAGTTAATACCATTGCTTTAGCCATGGTAAAGCTGCAAAGTTCCTTGTTTATTATGCCTGAATGAGAGTATCATTCCCAGCCATTTTGGCCTAGTAAATCGCTAACTACTACTGAACGTTAACTACCGAAGACCAAAGTTTGAATAGGAAAACACTGTATCAAACTATTTTGGGCGAGATGCTAATGGTCTAATCTGATTCATTGATCTATGCTGAGCTACGCTAAAAGTGCTACAGCTAGACCCAGAGATCAGCATAATAAATTTAAGAAAATGGTAAATTATTTAACTCTAAAGGAATTTTTATTAGACGTTCTCTTAAAATAGTGTCGTTGTTCAAGCATATGCCCAAAAAGTAATGTGACAGAATGTGTCAAATTGTTTTTTATGATTCAATTCTTTATTTTCTTCAATAATTTAACCATACCATCAGTTTACTAATTTTTACCTCATTTTAACACTCCCTTTCCCCTCCAACAACGACAGTGACTGTAATTAGATGTTGCTATTATAAATCCAGTAAATACAGATAAATAATATAAACTCCAGAAATAAATAAAAAAACATACATACAGAAAATACTAATGGATTAAAAATAAAAGAAAATTACATAAATAAAATAACAATAATGATAGATAAATAGATCAAATAATATAAATACACTTTTACCATGCGTCTCACCACAGTGACCTTATTCATCCTCCAAAAATGCCAAATAATTCCCCCATCTTCTCTGATAAACATCCAATTTATCAAGTAATCCATATGTCATTTTTTCGTATGTTGCCACCTTCCAATATGTCATATTTAAGTATTACATCAATAACCATATCAATACTTTTGTTTAACTCTGTAGGAAATTGTAAATTGAGCCTATTTCCAAAAAAATGTGGCGTTCCTTTAAATGCATAGAGAGGATCAGTCTTTCTCTTTTGATTCCTAAGTACAGAGATATGCAGACTGTTTATAATGATTGAAAAGCAGCTATGTTGCAGTTGTTTTTATTTTGCAGTTGCTCAAAAAACATTTTATGAGTCCCCAGAGAATGAAATTAACAGATTTTCTTTGCTATTTTTCTCATTGTAGAGTATGAAACACAAGTTCTCCATCCTGTCACTGAGAGACAAGTCGATTGGGGGAGAGAGAGATGCATCGCAGATCCTGAGAGCTCTGTAAGTGAATCCACCGTCACGAGTCTCACACAGAGCGACGTTTACAGGCAATCTCACTTCTCTGTTCCGGCAGTGACGCTGTCAGCTGAGAAATGCATGACACTGTCTACACTAGGGATTTCTGGAAACAGGGCTGTTGTGTTTTTTCTTTCTACTGTGTGTATGTGTGTGTTTTTTTAGACGTTTTCACACCAGCTTGTTGGGGAGACCTAAAAATACGTAGCTGTGTTGACGCGTAGCTAGTGTTTGGAACATGTTAATCATGTGGCGGTCTACGAGCAGCAGATTTTCATTAATTCAGTCAGCGCTTCCCACACTAATTAAAAGTTTGTCACTAGAGCATGTGCCAATCATAGTTAGCAATGACTTAGTGGAAATCTATGTGACGTTAAAGGCGACAGTGCATAACGAGATAACGAGCAAAATTGCTTGCAGAACAGAGTTACTTTTTTTGGGTGCACTTCCCTTTGAACATTTGGGGGTCTGTATCTAGGGGCGCCGCTAGCAATTTTGGGCCCCATGAAAAAATATGAGGATGGGCCCCCTACTACCAAGCTAGCTATCCAAACTCTTTGCCTGCAATGTAGTTTTACTGACCTATGCATTTTATTATTGATTTTGTCCACTACTTATTAGTGCTTAGTAAGAGAACGGCCATGACTGTAGCTAGCAGATGTTTTAATGTTCAAATGTAAATGTAGTACAAAAAAGGGACAGTAATCAAATATTTCTAAACACACAAAACACCAAATGTGTAACTATTTAAATAATTGTTCTGCAAAAGTGTCTCATACAATGTGCAATACACTGGAACAGTGACAAAAATCAATAAGACACTAAATAATATCACAATGAGACCCATAAATGATGCTGAGTGCATCATCTGGGTAATTATTGTACACTTATTATTCTTAGAGTTTTCAGTGTGAACGCACTACTTACACTATTTATACTACAAAATGGCATAGAATAGTGCATAAGTATGCGATTTGGGACGCAGCTGATGTTAACCTCGAGGACATCGCTGCTTTGACAGTTTACCTGACGATCGCACTCAACAAAGCATAAACTCTCTTCCTGCTACTTACGGACTGAACCATACAGTGAAAGGAGGGGGGGGTGCAATTTGACAGTGACAGACACGAGGGGCAGATATAAGCCGTTTTTTTATTGTTTATTTCTAATAAATAGTTTTACTTGTAATTTAGAGATACATTCCTAATTTATATGACATTACAGTACTGTTATTAATTATAAAGCAGATCTCTGTGGGCCCCTAGAGTGCATGGGCCCTTAGAATCGTCCTAACTTTCCCCCCCTTAGCGGCGCCCCTGTCTGTATCATTCAGCAAGCTGTTCTGCATTAAAGGGGTAGTTCACCTAAAATTTTGTATTTAATCGCTGTTTACTCACCCTCAGATGGTTCCAAACATTTATGAGTTTCTTTATTTTGTTGAACACAAAAAAGAATGCGGATTAATTGTAGGGTGGCATGGTGGCTCAGTGGTTAGCAATCACAGCAAGAGGGTCGCTAGTTTAAGTCCTGGCTGGGCCAGTTAGCAATTCTATGTGGCGTTTGCATATTCTCACCGTGTTGGCATCGGTTTGAGAATGCGAGTGTGTATGGATGTTTTCCAGCAATGGGTATACGCTTCACAAAACATATTCTGGAATATTTGCCGGTTCATTCTGCTGTGCGAAGGAAAATCCATGAATGAAAACTGTAACCATTGACCTACATTGTTAATCAAATACTAATAAAGTCAAAGGTTACTGGTTTCAAGCTTTCTTTTGTGTTCAAATGGAGAATGGAAATCAATCAGGTTTGGAGCAAGTAATGGGTGAGTAAATTATGATCGAATTTTCATTTTGGGTGAATTATCAATTTAATGTAAAAACAAATTCTCAAATGTTCTTCTGATCAATCTATACTTTAAATAAGTATTTAAAAAAGGATTTGGATGGGATGTGGAAGAAGTAGTAGTACTAGTAGAACTAGTACTACACACAGCAACATGAGAAAAAGACCTGGAAATATCTTGAAATAAAGCATCTGAACAATGTCTTAAGGTGTGGGAACCACATATATGTGGAATAATTGAATATATATTTTTTTTTTTTTTACACACATACACATGATGCATTTTGAAATAATAATCACAACTTCTACAGACATGTTACTGAATATATATTTGTTGCAACTCATGCCAATTTTTGGTTGTTCCATATTACTCAGTTTATATTATTCAGTTTATATTATTCATTATTTATATTATTCAGTTTAGGTCATTTTATGGCATTTACCAAGAAAATATGCTTCTGATGTATTTAATGTCTTACATTAGAGGAAAAAAATATTTGTATCAATAACCATATAAAAAGTATTTGAATAGTTTGTTTTAGTTGAATAGTAAATAGTTCTGAATAGTTGAATAGTAAAATCATTTACTGTAAGTAATGTTTTAATTAAAATAATCAAGTAATGAAATAGTACTTGTTTTACAGTTGATTTCATTTTAAGGGTTTGGCCTTTATTAGGATATGACAGTATTTAGTAAGGAAATGAAGTTAGAGAGAAACTAGGGGGTGGGATCGAGATAGGTCAGTGAGCTGGCAACCAAACTCAGGACACCCAAAGCACAATGATGTCGGAGCACTGCCCAAAACTATCACTGATGAAATGCATTTCATTTTTGTTAAGGAAATTCTTGTGATTTGATTTGTTTCAAATTGCCGTTTTAAAACTAATAACAGGTAAAGTTTGAGGAAATGTTTGTGTAACTCAAAATCAATGCATTATTTTAGACCTTCTTATTTTTCTTTTCATCCTAATTCATCATGAGGCGAAGAATCTAAAGTGAAGTTATTTGCGTGAGACTATATGCAGCCTTGAACTTGAACTGAGAAATGTGGCCGAACCTTTTGCTCATTAGCTCGTTCAAATGCGGTTCTGGTATGCTTGCTGTCCAAAGACTGCACACAAAGCATCTGAAGCTGTCGAACACAACTTCTCATGAATAACCTAATGATACACTTTTCCTTGTTTGGATTGTCTTATTTTTTTGTTGGATTAAGTCCTAACTTCAAATGAAATGCCTTATTCCTTTTGAAACGTTCATGAATTATAAATGTGCTAGCAATAAAAAATATTCTTTCTCTCTTATTTCTTTCTTCCTCCACGTTTCTTAAAATAATTGCAAACTTGTATATACACAACTTTAGGATCATTCATTAATTCATTCATTTTTCAACCGCCAACTATTCCAGCATATGTTTTATGCAGCAGATGCTCTTCTAGCTGCAACCCAGTACTGGGAAAAACCCATACACTTTCACTCTTACCCAATTCACCTTTAGCACATGTCTTTTGACTGTGGGAGAAACCGGAGCAGCCAGAGGAAATCCACGCAAACACAGGTTGAACAACTGGTAAAACAAGCAACTGGTCCAACCAGGACTCGAACCAGCGACCTTCTTGCTGTGAGGCGACAGAGCTAACCACTGAGCCACCGTGCCGCCACAAGTTTGGGATGATTTAGATTTAAAAAATGGTTTTAAAAGAACCATATTCTGCCCACCAATACTGTATTTATTTGATAAAATGTATTTATTTGTCAAATGTTATTACACATTTAAAGGTTCAAGAAACCCTGGGGTACTTTTTTAGAGATTTTAACAGATTTATGTGTGTTGAGCATCATTTAAGACGACTTTAAATGTGAGGAAAACTTTGAACTTATGTCAGCTAATTTCATTTTTCGGGTTTAAAATAATTTTTGGGCAGGATCAAAATTGGTGACGTAGCATAAAACTGCTAGTGGAGTGATGACACTTCGGTTTCTCATTACTATTCATAGCAGAGTTTACTTATTATATGAGAAAACCCTGCTACTTAATTGTTCATGAGAGCATGTGCTTTCCGAAGCAGACCTGCCAAACTGTGAGACCCAATGACTGGATGAGATCCTGTCTGCACGGCACGGGTCGTGTGTTTGTTTCCATGATCCAAGGGGGTGTTGCATGTTTTTCCCTGCGATTCTGTCGAGGCTGATACAGCAAAGCAGTTGGTTTGCAGCAAGCATCTTATCAGGAGAGCTGTACGAGAATTGGAGAATGGCGGACTTTGTCTTCTATCAGTTGAGTTCATTACAGTCTATGGTTCATTATTCAGACAGATCTCCTATATCCGTGCTGCTGTGTTCGCACATGTTTAAAATGCTCCAGATTATCGACAGGGTTAATGGTTGGAATAGAAAGGGCCAGAGACTGCACTGCTATCCACTGTTTCTGCGTTCAGACCCGGGGATTAAGGAGGAGAGAAGTCCTTCTCATTTATAGTGTTTATATAAGCATATATCTTTATTATGATATACAGTAACTCTAAGTAGTGAATATTAAACAACACTGAACTGAACTGAACTCAAACACTAATAACTGGACTGACACTTTCAATTTGCTATAACCTTCTATGTGAAGCTGCTTTGACACAATCTACATTGTAAAAGCGCTATACAAATAAAGGTGAATTGAATTGAAGTGAATAACAAATTGTGGTTATGTGTATATGAAATTACAATTAACAAATGTAGCAGGACATTAAATTACTGTTTATTTCTTTGCATTTTAACTTTGTAAACTATAAAATCATGGGTCTCCTCACGGTTTGTGTCTCATTTTGTGTGCCAACTGTTCACTCCACTCTTTTTCCCCTGCACTGCTGGCCACGCCCACTCCCCCCTCTGCCCGCAGAGCTCCGTGCCCATCCTGGAGCATTTTTTGAAAATTTTCTGAGGTAGACTTGACCTGAAACAGGGGGTTTTCATGGCCCTTTAAATGGTTCTAGAGTAATAAAACTGTTTATTTATTTTTTCCCGAGCAAAACAAGAACAAATGTTGGGCAGGGGCTTGATTTTTGTCAGTGGGAATTGATTGTTTGGTTGTTGAAATTCAGACAATTATTTTGATTCAAAACGACATACGAATAACAATGCTTACTGGTAAATCATTTATGATAAGTACTGCATTTTTCCATGACTATAACTCCATTACCATTTCAGTGTAGGTTTAAGTGCAGGTTGTTGGTTTTGCAAACTGTGGTACAGTTTGATACCTTTCAAAAGTACATGTTAAATGTATTTACTGTTATTTATCAAGGGCACATTATTATTATTATTCAAGTGTAAAAGTAAAGACATTATTAATGTTAAAGTTTTTTATAGAATCTTTTTTAATAAATGCTGTTGTTTTGAACTTTTGTTCATTAGAGTATCCTCAAAAATCAAATCTACCAGCTTCCACAAAATTCAAAATTGATTATTAAGGATCGATTACCAGTTAAAAAAAAGTCATAATAGAACAGAAAATCTGCATATTATGATTGTGTTTTCTGAAGGGAAATCATTTCTGTAATAAAATAATTATTAGAAAGTTAAATTGTAATATTATTTATTACGCGGTTTGTTCAGTGCACGGTTGCTCAGTGGTTAGCATTGTCGCCTCACAGCAAGGAGGTCACTGAATCGAGTCCCGGCTGGGCCAGTTGGCATTTCTGTGCATGTTCACCCTGTGTTCACATGGGTTTCCTCCGAGTGCTCCAGTTTCCCCCACAGTCTAAACACATGTGATATAGATTAATGAATTGAATAAACTAAATTGGTCGTAATGTATGAGTGCATGTGTGAGTGAGAGGGTGTTTCTCAGTACTTGGTTGGGGCTGGAAGGGCATCCGCTGTGTAAAACACACCTTGGAATAATTGGTGGTCAATTCTGTTGTGCCCATCACTGATAAATAAGGGACTAAGCCAAAGGAAAATGAATGAATGTACACTTTTTTTTACTGTATTTTTGACAAATAAATGCAGCTTTGTTCAATAGAATAGGCTTCAGTTTAAATCATGAATAATGATAAATCAAGGACTAAGCCAAAGGAAAATGAATGAATGAATGAACCTTATTGATTTCAAACTTCTGACTGGAGATTTACTGTATATGCTGACGGATCATTTACAAATAGCAATTTTATACATCAGCAGCTTGATCACATCATCTGTAAGTCTGTAAGTAAAAGCAAGAGTCATTAGTAAATGTCATTCCAGTCCCTGATCCCCCACAGGCAGAAGAAGGTGCATCTGCAGACGCTTCAGGACAGATCAGAGGTGCAGAAAATGAGCCCCAGGGAACGAATGCGGCTCCGGAAGCTCCAGGCAGCAGATGAGAAGGCAAGAAAGCTGAAGTGAGTGACGTTCAGAGCGCTGACCGTGTCACGCTGAATCTTAATCAGATGTGACTTGCAGTTCATTTCCCATAAAGTTAGCACGAGTGTCAGGGCTCTTCTGTTTTCACGGTGCAAGGATTTTTGGCAGTGAGTCTCACGTCAGCTTTGATTCTCTGTGTAATATGTGATGCTCTGATAGAACAGGAACCATCAGTGTTGGCTTATATGCCATGCTCAAAAACAAATTGAAGTATCGTGCATGTTATTACACTGTTATTTTGGAATATTTGTTTACCCAAAGATACAAGTGTGTCATCATTTCGTCTCATCATGTGATTCCAGTCTTATTTGTACAGAAAATAAGAGCTGTAGTTGTGATATAAAAGGTAAAGTAGGTAAAGGGCAGTCAATTTTATAAAACATATGTTTCTAATAAGTAACTATATATATATAGTTACTT
>CAIGQQ010032566.1:9603793-9617433 GCA_903798035.1 Danio albolineatus
ATTATTATTATTATTATTATTATTATTATTATTATTATTATTATTAGTAGTAGTAGTAGTAGTAGTAGTAGTAGGAGTAGTTGTTGTTGTACTACTAGCAGTAGTAGTAGTTGTTGTTGTTGTTGTTGTTGTTGTTGTTGTTATTGTACTACTAGTAGTAATAGTTGTTGTTGTTGTTGTACTAGTAGTAGTAGTATTGTACTTAAAATAAAGATAGTAATAATAATTAGCTGTTTATTTAGTAAATGTATTTATTTATTTATAGATATTTAAATTTTATTATCATTACACTTATTATAGATTGCACAGGTTTATTATTTTATTCAAATAATTATTATGTCATTGTGGAAAATATTTCTTGATGGAAATGTTCATGTTTAACAAAAAAAGACCTACTGTAATTGATTACATTCTTTTTATTTCACTTTGTTTTAGTTTTTTCACCGCATCGAATTAAACTTCATGACACCGTCAATTTGAAAATGTAGTTAAATAACAAATAATTGGTCTTGTGCTTTTAATTTAGTTATCTATAATAACCCTGCTGAGATAATATGCACTTTTGGATATTCCAAAAATATTTTCATTCATTCATTTTTCTACGGCTTAGTCCCTTATTTACCAGGGGTTGCCACAGCAGAATGAACCACCAACTATTACAGCATATGTTTTACGCAAGGGATGCCCTTCCAGCCACAACCCAGTACTGGGAAACACCCGTATACTCCATTCAGTTCACCTTTGCAATTTTGGGAGAATCTGGAGCACCTGAAGGAAACCCACATGAACACGGAAGAACAGGCAAACTCCACACAGAAATGCCAACTGGCCCAGCCGGGACTCGAACCAGTGACCTTCTTGCTGTAAGGTGACAGTGCAAAGAGCCACCTAGCAGCCTTTAAAAAATATTTTATAAAAAAAAAAAGTATAATGAGGGAGTAAAAATATTTTAGGACAGTCCACAAGCGCAGCAGAAGCAGCTCCCTCATTATTTTGCTGATGGACCTTTAGCTCTGCTTCAGCCTCATTCAGTCCATGGGTTCCTCGAGGCTTTCATCATAACAAGGTGAACACCTCAAGGGAGAATGTAGCCTCTCTCATGCTCCCACTTCCACCTCCAGGTCATGTTATGATTTCAGACGGGGGACCCATTGATCTGGAAATGTGTTTTATAGGATCTGTGCTTCGAGATTGTCATCAGGGAGTCTGGCCACTATTTGATCTTAAACAGAAGAAGCTCTATTATTTCCACTAATATTATAATGTCACAGTACGTGGGCCTGAAGGAACATATGGTGTGTTTGAAGCATGAATGTGTCCCCTTTGTGTGTGTGTCACAGGACGGTGACCTGGAGGCCTTGATCAGACACATGGAGAATGTTCTGGTTGGAGATTCAGATGGTGAGTACAGCTTAATGGTATAAATAAGAACATTTACAGTTGAAGTCCGAATTATTAGCCCTCCTGAATTATTAGTCCCCTGTATATTTTTCCCCAATTTCTGTTTAACAGAAAAACATAATAGTTAACGGTTAAAACATAATAGTTTTAAATAGATATTTATGTCTCCTGAAGAAAATGTGAGAAAACAAAGGGATAAAATGCATTACTGTTTTACTTGGTTGCTAAGTGGTTCCGGTTGCTAAGGCATTCTGGGGTGCGTTTCCGAAAACCATTGTTATCCATCGTTGCAAACATAGTTCATTGATTTGATGTTTCCTAAATCCGTCGTTCTAATGAGCATTCGCAAACAGCGTCGCAAATTTGTTCGCTTGCAACTACACCTCTGGAGCTTTAGTTAGGAACATAGTTCTTGGCTGTGTTCTATTCCCCGTTATCCCCTCTATGACCTATTCATTTAGAACATTCTAACATTTAAACTTGGAATTATTTTTTTTAAAGCATAAAAGTCATCTCTCTTAGATGTAATTTGCTTTCAAAGTATTTTTACAGTTTAGTTTTAGCGGTCTTCATGTTCACAATTGTGCTCCCTTCGCAGTGCACTTTGAAAAATTATTGTCATTTTGAACACAGCCGAGCGGTATTTATGTTACGTCTCCAAAGGTAGTATATTTTTATGGGCGTTTTACATTATAACTAGCATGGTTCAAACAATGGATCTGCGACAGAGAATCTACGCATTTAGGAAACATGCGTCACTACATCATTCTTTTCCCAAACGATGCATCGTACTACAGTCTTAGAAATAAAGGTGGAGCTGTCACTGGGCCAGTACCTTTTCAAAAGATACATATTTGCACCCAAAGGTTCCACAATGGTACCTGAAAGGTACATATTAGTGCCCAAATGTACCTAAAATGTACCTTTGAGGTACCATTATGAACCATTTAGGTACAAATATGTACCTTTTGAAAAGGTACTGCCTCAGTGACAGCTCCTGTACCGTTATTTCTGAGAGTTTATGATAGTTTAGCTGCGAGTTATGTTGTTGTTTGGGAAATGCATCCCTGAGTGGTTGCTACAGTAATCTTCTATGGTCCAATTTTGGTGAGTCTGTGCAAATTGTAGCCTCAGTTTCCTATTCTAAGCTGACAGGAGTGGCGCCCGGTGTGGTCTTCTGCTACTGTAGCTCGATGTGTTGTACGTTCAGAAATGCTCCTCTGCATACCACAGAAATGCCATTAACTGGATATTTTTACTTTTTCAAACCATTCACTGTAAACCCTAAAGATAGTTGTGCATGAAAAATCCCAGTAGATCAGCAATATCTGAAATACTCAGACCAGCTTGTCTGGCACCAACAACCATGCTACGTTCAAAATCACTTAAATCACCATTATGGTGCTTGGTTGGAACTGCAGCAGATTGTCTTGACCATGTCTAGATTCCTAAATGGATTGAATTGTTGCCATGGGATTGGCTGATTAGAAATTTGCGTTAATGATTAGTTGGACAGGTGTACCTAATAAAGGTGTTGGTGAGTGTATAATGACCGTACAAATGTTTTTTTTTTATCCCTTACCTACACTAAACCAAAAATAAAATAAACATTCATTTATGTTGCATGCATGATCCACATGTTTTTTTAAGAAAGACCTACAGTATAAAACATGCTAGGTATAGGCTTAATCCATCAAATCTATAATTCATTTGTCAAAGAACCTTTTTCAGGATAGGCTTTGTGCACCAATACAACCTCACTGGCAGCCACACTCCATTACCAGTGTGAGATATATAATATCTTTTCCAATACTGACTAGCCAATTACATATAGAGGTCAGAGAGCAGACAAAGACCTGCTTATTGAAGGTCACAGCGAATATAAAAAAAATCCATTTTTCTAAAGAAATGCGAGTACGCTCATTTAGCTCCATACACGCTGAACGAATGAGCCGGCTTCAGCTCTCTCAGTGTGTGATTGTGAGGGTTTTGTGGTGTTTCTGATGACTCTGAGGTGAGGATGTCAGGAAGCCTGTTCATCTGCTACTTGAAGTTGTGGTGACATTGATTATGTAATTCATGCTATTTACAGGCTCTGACCACACCAGATACTGTATGTGCGTTTCCGCATTGAAAGAACAGGAGTATTTATATCCAACCCTTTCTTTCCTGGTTCATTTTACCCTCTTAAGTTTCAAATGCTTGATCCACATCAGCCTCTGAATGTAGTCTTTTTGTGTTTTGTTACAATGCAGCGAACGAATTGTTTGTTGAGCCGCAGTAAATGAATGTTTTATTTTATTTATTGCTTTTACTGTATATTGTACGTGGTGAGTGTGGTATAATCTTTGAAAACCAATGCTGCATTATAATTAAAATGTTTTGTATATCTATTTATCTATTTTGTATACCTTGCAAACTTGTTTTGTTTTGTTTTGTTTTGTTTTGTTTTGTTTTGTTTTGTAATTGAAATCTGAAAAATAAAATTGCTTTTACATTTACATTTAGTCATTTAGCAGACAGTTTTGTCCAAAGCCACTAATAATCGAGGAGGCATTCAGCGATTTAACTTTTCTTTCTTTCATTCTTTTCTTTCTCTCTTCTTTCTTTTCTTTCACGATTCAACTTTTTATCTACTCTTACTTTATCTGCAGGTTTAAGAACTTCCAAAATTTTGGACCAATCTCTGAATTTAGTTTGAATATTCAGAGACTGATGTGGTCCAAGATATCAAATGTAACATTTATATATAAAAAAAAACAATAATAAAAAAATTATACATTTTTTAAAATATTATTATTATTATTATTATTATTATTATTATTATTGTCTATTTCAATCTATTTTTATTTATTAGATTTTTTTTGTGTGTGCAAAGAGCCATGCTTGCTGAATACTGAATAACTATTTAATAACAGAACACAGATCTGCCTCGTTAGGGACTTTCAAAAAGTTTCATTTCAAATTTAATTTCATTGATTTTAGTTCATTAATTAGTTATGTACCCCCCTTCAGTTGTTTTTGTGTCATCTAAAACCTTACACAAATGTTTGCTTTGAAAAGAGTGCTTATGCATATCTTTTTTTTTTTAAATGCCATTTGGCATTGTTATCAAAAGTGGCATTCCATAATAGCTTAATTGGACAAATGATTTGGAGCCACTGCGAATGAGCCATGGTATTTATCATCTCGAGTTAGCATTTATTTGTGAGTGTGTTCATGCATACAGAAAAAATCATTTCTCCAATTGCTTATGACAAAACCTATTATTTACAAAAATGGTCAAAAATGTGATGTGAAAAACCTTTAAGTCATTCTATCAAGCCAAATATACAAAAAAAGAAACCATTAGTAATCCTCCTGTACACCCTTAATAAAAAGGTTATTCTTTACTTCTGATCTCTGCTTACGTATCTCTAAAGTAAGATAAATGATAGTGGTGGCAGGGCAATGCATTATGAGTGATGTTCAGGATTGGTCTTTCTGGTTCAGCAAGAGAAGGTACACTTTTCTAAGCTGATCTCTTTTCTTTCGGTCACCAGCCACCTTGTAAACACAAGTGTCAAGATTACTCAGCCAACAGAATAAGAATGGATTGAAAATAAACCAGAAAAATGATGGGTCATAAAGCAGCAGTAGTTCTGATTTTGATGAAACCAAAAATCTATTAAAATGATGGATCATTACTTTTAATGACTAATGAATTTTGGCTGAAAATTACCCCGTTACCACTAAAAAACATTAAGGCACGCGTCCGACTCACCTAATGGAGCCCAAGAACAAAAACAGTCACATTAAAGACACAATGCCCGAATGCACATACATTTGGTCAATTCTTAGGGAAAATTACATTATCAGTCCAAAAACTGTTTGATAGGAGAAAAACTCCTTAAAAATCTTTGTGAGGAGCGCTGATGCAGTACTATTTATCATAATTATGGTTATGCCACCACGACCTACAGTACACACCATCATGCACAGCTGCTCTGACATGATTTCTGTGTGTCCTTGTCACCTGCTGACTTTTCAAACATACACACACACACACACACACACACACACACACACACACACACACACACACACAAACTGGTTTGGCTTGGTGAACCATAACACTTATGTCACTGTGGCTGTCAACTCAGAAATTCAGCTTTTTTTTCCACATCTCTGACTTCATTCAGCATTGGCCCACATAAAATATGTGGCTAGAAGGTGACTATATCTTTTATGTTATGCATAAAATGTCTTCCCCTGGTGCCTATTATCCTGTATTATCTTAGAATAGCTAGGATGTCACGCAAATCGTAAACTCTAAAACATAAAAACTGCATTTTCATTAGAGATTTTCTCATAAACATGAACAATAAAGTTGAATATGTGCCAGTAAACATGTTTGATGCGCTGGATTAGATCAACTGCCCTCGCTTGTTTATGATTTTCTCCTGCATCAGAGATGGTCTATGTCTTTGATAAACTCAATCAATACCAAAGCATTCAGATGCAGATCCTCCTATTATTAGAAAATTGTCAGCAATTCTAAAATTTTAGAAAGTAAATTTTTTACTATAATCAACAAAAAAACATAATGAATTTGTTTTGAGTATTCTTTGAATGATAGATTAAAAAAGCAGCATTAATTTGAAAAATAAATGTTTAGTTTTATTTACAAAAAGAAGCTTGATAGGTTTTTTATGTACTGTCTGTATAATAGAGACTATTTGACTAAATGATACTGAATGACACTCGACTAAATGACACTCTGTAGACCATTTTGAGGGATGTAAACAAAAACAATGGTCGCAATATTTCCTGTTTTACATTTTTCATTTCGATAGCTTCAGAGAATCTAAAAAGAGTCACATTTGATAAATAATGTTATGATAGCTGCTTTAACATGAAGTTATGATTAAATTGCCCCTTTTTACTGTTATGAAATAGTTTGATAAGCAGGAAATACTCATGGGCCAATGAGCTGACCAAACTGAAATGATCTATAAAATGCTGGTTTGTTTTAACCCAATGTTGGATTAAATATGGACAAACCCAACTTTATTATTTTTTTCCAATTAAATTCAAATTATTGAATTAAATTTTAACCTAACAGGTGGTTTTTGTCTATATTTGACCCAATGTTGTGCTTAAATAATCTAGCATTTTAGAGACGTTATTTTTTTCATGTTTTATGATTTTACAAAGGCTAAATTTAAATTTCAGTTTTGTCAATGTTTACATTTTAAATAAATACATATTAAATAAAGTTTATATACTCAAATAGAAACCAGTATTTTTATTTATTTAGTTTTTATGTATTTATTTATGTATTTATTATTTTTTTTAATTTATTTATTGTATTTTATTTTTAATTTAATTTAATTTAATTAAGTTTTTATATATTTTTAATTTAATTTTATTTTATTTTATGTAATTTTATTTTATTTTATTTTATTTTATTTTATCTTATTTTGCATGTGTTTATTCTCTCTGTTTCTTCTATGTTACAGTATAAATTTTATGTTACAGAGAAAATTCTGTACATTTTATACTGATTTCAATGAGAACTGGCAACAATAGTAACTATATCAATATCCAAACAAATTTAATACCCTTAAATGGATAGCTGCTTAGTTCTTATCACTTTTCACTTACAAATAGTATGTTCAAGCAAAGAAAATCAAGCAGTATTTATTAAACAACAATACCTTTTCGATATGTTAATTGATCATTTATTGTAATGATTGTGCTAATGATATTGATTGTTTTTTATAGGAATATGGATGTTAATATTTATTGATGTTGAATAACTCTATAAAGAAATTTTATGTGCAATAATTGTAGTATAAATGAAGTCAAGCACATACTGTATGCATATATTTTCAGTGGCATGTGTGTTTTACTATGTAAGACTATTCGATTTGGATTATTTATATATTTTTCTGACTCTCTAGAGACTAGTGATGGACTAAACTAGAGATTTAAATAGCTGTCTACAAGATTTTCATTTAAATATGCTGAAATGTGTTGCAATGCACATCCCTAGAATACAGTATAATGCGTGTGAGCAATTTATATTCGCCCACAAAGCCTTATATTAATTAGCATGAACCTGATATGAAAAAATTATTAAAAGTCCAGAGAAACAAATTCAATCAAGTTAAATGAGTGCCAACTTTTAATTGATGTTGCATATTTGTTTTGTGCGTTCCAGGAGCTGAAACAGAGGACAAGAAGCCTCAGCTGGGTTTTGTGGGAGTCAGTAGCATCAATATGTCCATGGCTGAGGGCAGAATCCAGCGGATGAGAGAGTGAGTTTTTCATCCTTCACTCGTTCACAGTCAGAATCTTTCTCATTAAGCAGACGCCACACAATGACTCTAATTTACTAATAATTGTGTTTATCTACATGCTCAGAAACATACTCGTGGAGATGCTAAATAGCTGTGTTGAATTATAATGCTTTTCATGCTAGATTTTGTTCACCCTAGGCTACAGTAAACCCCTGCTAATAGAAATTCTGGATTTCACACCTTTTTTTTTCTCCCCCTAAGGGTTTACAGTTAATCCTGGGTATGCTTATGTTGAAAGTTTCACACTCTACAATCTTGTTTTTGATTGGATGAATGCATCATGTGATTTGAATTACTGAAAAAGTCTCTACATGATTCTCAAAGATTTTTTCACATTTAATCTACTGTCTAACAACCTGGTCACAGGCAAACAAAACAATCAGACAACAGACAAACAGACAATTAAAATACTGGATAAAAAGCCTCTAAGACATCATCATTGTACCATTTAAAAAAAATATAAACTGTTAAATGTCAGGAAGTATTGAAACACACCTCTGATGTATAAGATTATTCATGGTCTGTCATCTTCACCTCTCAGTCAGTTCGCAAACATAAAGAAAAACACCACACATAGAGCAACACGAGAGGCAGCCAGAGGAGATTGTATTGTCCCCCTCCGGAAAAGTGCCTTTGGTCAGGGTGCCTTTTCAGTTACAGCTGCACAGGAGTGGAACTCTGTCCCTGGCAGCATCAGAGAAATAACCTCTAACAATATGTTAAAAAACATTTAAAAATCTGGTTTTATTAAGCGTCAGACGTGTTATCATTCCTATTAGCATGTTACCCCTTGTGCCTGCCATCTTATTGATTTGTTTAAATGTGTTTTAACTATTCTTATCTCTATTACATATTGTTTTTAGTTTAACTTGTAGATATACATTATTTATTAAGGTCTACTATGTCTATTTTAGTTCTTCTTAACTATGATTGTGTAGTTTTTGGATTGTTTTTTTAGGTTGACAATTTTAACATCTGTCCAGGGACAACAGATGAAAAATAGACTTCTGGCTAATTCTGGTGCATTTGCAGAAATGCTTATTAATGTGCACTGTCGCTGCCAAATAAACAAATAAATATTAATACATAGACCATTCATAAACTAACAGATTGAAAGAAAAAACTTTAGTTAGTAATGTAGATGTCTTTTCTGAAAATACACACTTGGCAAATCCCAATGGATACAAAATAACCAAATCATACTGTATGCTGTAATTCATGAATTTATGCACAACAAAGCATGCATGTATAAAGTTACAGTTCAGATCTTATCATAATTGGCAGTGTATATTATATGTATAGTCTAACAACAACTTTTTAGAGCGTGTATAAATTTTAGGCAAGTCGAGTTGCCTTATTAAGCAGGATTAAGTCGATATGTTAAACAAACAAATAACAAAACTCCTTAATCCAACTGTCTTGGCCTGGCAGATTGATCTACTAAAGTACAATATCCATTCAGCATTGCTGAACACTGCAACACTATAGAACATTATAAGTCCATATGTTACTGCAGTTTTCTTTAAAGGTTCAAGACACCCTCAAGTACTTTTTTTTGAAGGTTTTAAAAGATTTGTGTGTGTTGAGCATCATTTAAGACAACGTTAGGACCTGTTAGCTTTAATTGTGGCTAAACCTGAATGATTTTGAGCTTTTGTCAGCTAATTTCATCTTCCAGGTTTAAAATAATTTTTGGTGCGGGATCAAAATCGGTGATGTAGCACAAATCTGCCTGTAACAGGTGGCACAGTAGAGTATATGCCCAGAGTGATGAGCCAACTACCAAGACTGCCTAAAGTCATGATGTACACTTTTTCTAATGAAGTAGTTTTTCATGCATGTGTTTACATTTGTTAAGAATATAAACTTGAATTTAATTTAAAAAAATAATATACAGTTACATTTATAGCCTTTTCTAAATATTTCTCAAATGATGTTTAACAGAGTAGTATTGACAGTATTTCCTATAATATTTGTGGAAACACTTTATTTTGATGGGCCATTTTTAGTATTAATAGACTGTCTACTTAATATCTGTTGATACTGACATTTAACAGTCCTTCAACAGACATTTAACTGACTACAAGAAACTTTGCAAGTACATGTGAACTTACAGTACACTAACCCTAACCCCAACCCCAACCTAACAGTCTACTTATAATCTAATGAGAATTAGTTGGCATGTAGATGAAATTTAACCTAAATTTAACAAGCGGACCATCAAAATAAAATGTGACCATATTTGTTCTTCTGGAGATAGTCTTGTTTGTTTTATTTTGGCTTGGATAAAAGCAGTTTTTAATTAAAAAAAAAAAGATTTTAAGGTCAATATTATTAGCCCCCATTATTATTAGTCAATATTATTACAGAACAAACCATTATTATACAATTACTTGCCTAATTAACCTAGTTAAGCCTTTAAATGGCACTTTAAGCTGTATACTAGTGTCTTGAAAAATATTCAGTAAAATATTATTTACTGCCATCATGACAAAGATAAAAAAATTCAGTTATTAGAAATTAATTATTAAAACTTTTCTGTTTAGAAATGTGTTTAAAAAATCATTCTATTAAACAGAAATTGGGGGGGAAATGTACAGGGGGCTAATAAATCAGGAGGGCTAGTAATTCTGCCTTCAACTGTATATATTTTATAGATGTTTATGATATAGATGTATTATTATAAATGTCTGAGTTTACATTCCTGCTAGTCAAAAAAGTATATTACTGTAACTGCTGACTGACTGCTGTATGTCTCGCAGCTCTGTAAAACCTGCTCCTAGCAGATATTTGGCTCCATAGCCCCATTAAAGCTGATCTAGTGGGCCACTTCTGATATAATCCTCCTGCTACTGCAATCAGCATATTGTCCGTCAGCGATCTGCACTGGAGTCTGCTTTTCTTGCTCCAGAGGTTTCCGAAACCCCATCATGCCACTCTTCCATCCCTAAAGCCAGTCTGATCTTCACAGGGCCAGCAGATGTGTGGCTCACAGCTAAAACCAGCATGAGCCTCCGATCATTTATTAGACAGACTACATTAGCTGTATCAGCAGGCCACAAACATGGGGAGAATGTGTCGCCATATAATAACTTTCATTTGAAAAAAAATGCATGCCTCGTCTTAATTTTTTTTTTTGCAAAACGTAAAATATACGTTTCAGATGACAAATGCCTTAGAGGGGGTGTCTACATTTTTGCAAATCTAAAATGTGTTACTTTGGATATGTTATGCATCTCACATACATGTCCTACTTGCGCATGTCCTAAAGAATGCGGGGCTTGTCGTAGAGATCTTTCAAAAGAAGGTGGGGCTTGTCATAGAGATTGTTTAAAAGAAGGTGGGGCTTGTCACAGAGATTGTTTAAAAGAAGGTGGGGCTTGTCACAGAGATTGTTTAAAAGAAGGTGGGGCTTGTCATAGAGATCGTTCAAGTGAAGGTGGGGCTTGTCGTAGAGATTGTTTAAAAGAAGGCGGGGCTTGTCATACAGATTGTTCAAAAGAAGGCGGGTTTGTCACACAGATAGTTCAAGAGAAGGCATAAAAACAAAGCAAAGAAATATTTCCTTTCTATTTAAGAGAACTTTCTTTTTGAGTTCCTATAAAAAAGACAGTTCTGTTAGTTAATTTAACAAATTTGCATGAATGATAGTCTTCAGAATGACTAAATCAACAATTCAGATTGTCCATATACTGTACATGTACTGTACATTTTAGTCTGCTTGTTTGTTCAATTATATATATATAATATATATATGTATTCAATACTTAATTATTATAAATTTCCATATTTGCAATGCCTGCATTTTAGAATTTTTTTGCAGTCCACTGAGAATCCAACATGGAAATAATTTTAGTTTTGTATTGGCATTGAATGTTTTGAAATTCAAATAACACTTACACGCCTGTGTTTTTATTTCTGTAATAAGTATGGCTTTCAAGCCAACAGTTTGAGGATCTTGATGGTTTATTGCGGGTATATTGTTTAATTATTTGTGTTACAAGTTGAACCAAAATTCTGATAAACAATCATATTTTGAATTTAAATAGTGCTTTGTCTTGAGTTTACATTAATTTTACGTTTCAATAACCAAAATTTGTTTCCGTCTTTTAATTGCGATTAATCACGTTTAATTGCAAAAAAGTGTGATGAATTAGTTGTTGTTTTTTTATCGATTGACAGCACTAATATATATATATATATATAGACACACACACACACACACACACACACACACACATAAAACATAACATGTTTTGCATACATATATATACAGTATGTCACAAAAGTGAGTACACCCCTCACATTTCTGCAAATATTTATTTATATCTTTTCGTAGGACAACACTGCAGAAATGACTCTTTGACACAATGAAAAGTAGTCAGTGTAAAGTTAGTTTAGCAGTGTAAATTTAGTGTCCCCTCAAAATAACTAAAAATACAGCCAATAATAGCTGAACCCCTGGCAACAAAAGTGAGTACACCCCTAAGTGAAAATGTACAAATTGAGCACAATTAGTAATTTTCCTTCCCCTGTGGCATGTGACTCATCAGTTTTACACTGTCTCAGGTGTCTCCAGATAGCAGGTGAGATAAATTTGGTATAAAAGCTTTTCCACTCTCTCAACCTGGCCACTGAAAGTTCAACATGACACCTCATGACAAACAACTCTCAGAAGACCTAAAAAAAAGGTTACTTTGCATAAAGATAGCCTAGGCTAAAAGAAGATAACCAACACTCTGAAACTGTGCTGCAGCCAAGGCCATTCAATGCTTTAAGAGGACAGTTTCTTCTCAGAACAGGCCTCGCCATGGTCAGCCAAGGAAGCTGAGTGCACGTTTTGAGTGTAACATCCAAAGATTGTGTTTGAAAAACAGACGGATGGGTGCTTCCAGCATTGCTTCAGGTATTGAAGGGATGGGGGGTCAGCCTGTCAGTGCTCAGACCGTACGCCGCACACTGCACCAAATTGGTCTGCATGGTTGTCCTCGAAGGAAGCCTCTTCTAAAGACTATGCACAAGAAAGCTCGCAAACAATTTGCCGCAGACATGCAAACTAAGGACCAGGATTACTGGTACCATGTCCTGTGGTCTGATGAGACCAAGATAAACCTATTTGGTTCAGATAGTGTCAAGCGTGTGTGGTGGCAACCAGGTGAGGAGTACAAACACAAGTGTGTCTTGTCTATCATTAAACATGGTGGTGGGAGTGTCATGATGTGGGACTGCATGAGTGCTGCTGGCATTGGGAAGCTACAATTCAATGAGGGAAACATGAATACTGACAAGTGCTGTGACATACTATAGCAGAGCATGATCCCCTTCTTCCGGAAACAGGGTCATTAAGCAGCGTTTCAGCAAGATAATGACCCCAAATACACCTCACTGGCTTGCTAAAAAGACTCAGGGTAAAGGTGATGGACTGGCCAACCATGTCTCCAGACCTAAACCCCTTAAGACACCTCTGGGGCATCCTGAAAAGGAAGGTGGAGGAGCACAAGGTGTCAAATGTCCACCACCTTGGTGATGTTGTGATGGAGGAGTGGAAGAGGATTCCAGTGGCAACCTGTGAAGCTCTGGTCAACTCCATGTCCAAGAGAATTAAAGCCGTGCTGGAAAATGATGGTGGCCAAACAAAATATTAACTTTTAAAAAAAATTCTAAGGGGTGTACTCACTTTTGTTGCCAGGGGTTCAGCTATTATTGGCTGTATTTTTAGTAATTTTGAGGGCACACTAAATTTACACTGCTAAATGAACTTTACACTGACTACTTTTCATTGTGTCAAAGAGTCATTTCTGCAGTGTTGTCCTATGAAAAGATATAAATAAATATTTGCAGAAATGTAAGGGGTGTACTCACTTTTGTGACATACTGTATATATATATATATATA
>CAIGQQ010032566.1:9629224-9640227 GCA_903798035.1 Danio albolineatus
GCAGTAACCAAACTATTACCATCATGTAGGACATTTTGCCACGTTTTGCGACAGGATAGCCTATACACACAAGGCTGTTTGACACTATTCTCTGCACTTACCAAGTCAGTAAAAGACCACAGACACCAGCATTGTGAAATTTGGAAGTTTTTTTCTTTCCATTCAGTGTGCAGGAATCAAATTCCAATAAAACAACACTCTTTCACCAGTCCTTACTTCATCCTAGCATCCAATACCTAAGTTTGTCACGTGTTGATGCAGTGACAAAATTTATCGATCTTTGTACTATAACATGTAAAATGGGAACATGAAAGGAACATTCATAAAGCAACTCATGTAAACACCTTGATCATATTGTTGTCTTATTCAGATTAAGGCATAATGATTATTGATGTCCATGTAAATGTAGTCATTGTTGGATATTCAGTGGTGCTAGAGTGACTTAGACTCCTAGTTTTTACAAATTTAAACTTTTGATCAAATACTGTAGCATTATCGAACCCCAGTATTTTTAAATTCTAGTTTTCATGCTGAAACCTCAACAAGAACCAACAATTTCTCTCCTTACACAGACTTCACTATTAAAGCGGTATTTATGACAAAGGCGTAACCCGCTCCTGACAAGCCTCTTTAAAAGCACTCTAATAAACTCATACATGTATTATGTGCAGTTTAAAAATAGTATTGATTTAGTTCTTGTTTCAGTTAACAATGTGAGCGCACTGAGTATACATGGACACCAATAATTCGATTTTAATATGATTAAGACAATACTCTGGTTAAGAGTCTACCATGTAAACAGCGCTTTTTGTTTACCATAATCCAACTAAAGTCATAACCGAGCTAAACAAAAATCAAATTTAGATGTGGAGTATGCCTACTTTAGTCACATTATTGAAGTGCAGAACAGACGTGTAAACGCAGTAACCAAACTATTACCATCATGTAGGACATTTTGCCACGTTTTCCGACAGGATAGCCTATGCACACACGGCTGTTTGACACTATTCTCTGCACTTACCTAGTCAGTGAAAGACCACAGACACGAGCATTGTGAAATGTGGAAGTTTTTTTCTTTCCATTAAGTGTGCAGGAATCAAATTCCAATAAAACAACACTCTTTCACCAGTCCTTACTTCATCCTAGCATCCAATACCTAAGTTTGTCACGTGTTGATGCAGTGACAAAATTTATCGATCTTTGTACTATAACATGTAAAATGGGAACATGAAAGGAACATTCATAAAGCAACTCATGTAAACACCTTGATCATATTGTTGTCTTATTCAGATTAAGGCATAATGATTATTGATGTCCATGTAAATATAGTCACTGTTGGATATTCAGTGGTGCTAGAGTGACTCAGACTCCTAGTTTTTACAAATTTAAACTTTTGATCAAATACTGTAGCATTATCGAACCCCAGTATTTTTAAATTCTAGTTTTCATGCTGAAACCTCAACAACAACCAACCGTTTCTCTCCTTACACAAAGACTTCACTATTAATTAAAGCAGTGTTTATGACAAAGCCATAACCCGCTCCTGACAGGCCTCTTTAAAGGCACTCTAATAAACTCATACACGTATTCTGTGCAGTTCATAAAATAAAGCAATTTTCTGTCTCAGTTTCTCCATGCTGGAGTGCACAAACTTCCAGAGTCACAGTGAAACTCCAGGGAAGCGTAGAGAGAAGGAGACAGCAATTACCTCACGCTGAAGTGGGCAGGGGGGGCACAATCGATTTAATCCCAGACCGCACACGCTCATATCCCATCCCCATTACTGCGGAGGATTGAGAGGGCTGGAGGATTGCGCTGGCGTTCCTCAGCATCAGCAGCTGTCTGCCGCTCATCAAGCCTGACACCTGTATGATATGAGTGCTGTCAGCCTCCAGGCACAACTTTTCCCATTGACGCTTGACACTCTCAGGTGACCTGCTAGATATCACGTTAAGACAGGAATAACAGAACTAATGAGAAGCAGTGACAGGGGTGTCCTGCTGGAAAACAATACGGTTGCTTATTCTGGAAGTGAATGTTTTACCAGTTTGATAAACTCTGTAAAAGATTTAAGAGCAGCTTCAATTAAGTACTATTTCGTACGTTGTTTCACAGATTTCTCTCTTCAAAAATGTATTTTTTGTAATAATATTTTTTAGTTAGCCCAAACTTGACTTATAATTTCCTGGATTTTACTTAATTTTTTTATTAAATAAAAAAAAAAATGAAATATGAGGAGTGATCTCTGTTTTTATTAATTTCCTTGTATCTTGCTTTTTGTTCACAATATATTTTGTCAATAAAAAAACAAACATGATTTGTGAATATCTGTTTCTGTAAAAAAACTATTGTAATATTGGTGCAGACGTGTCTATATAATGTAATGTAATATAATATAATCAGGACATTAACTTTCTTGATCACCAGCCACTGTCATATACCTGTCAACCCTCCCGTTTTTCCTGGGATTCTCCCGTATTTTACAGTTCTATCCCACTATCATTCTGTAAAGGAATTTTCCTGTATTTCTCCCGTATTGTCAGTCTTTCTCTGAAGGGTCATATCCCTTATTATGGTAGGCTTATGCCTTATTTTCACATGGTGACAGGTATGGCCACTGTGGCTAGTAGTTTTCCAACATTGCTAGCCACTTGTTGTTTTCACTAGCCACAATTTTGTTGTTGGGAAAATATATTTTATATGCATAAATGTGACTTTGTCTTTCTTTGTGTTATTTCCACTTTTTGTGTGTGTGTGTGTTGTGACCTTGCTCAATAAGGATGAACAAATGGGTTGTGGTTTGATAGTGTCGCATTGAAATTAGTTTAATTTCACAGGACTCTTCAGGGGTCAACACTAAGGATTTACCAATTTTTTTCTCTGGCCGCACCAAACTTATTTTATTGCCACAAATGTCAAATACTGTGTCAAAACAAGCAAAATATAGCTGTATACATACACTTTTTTGTTCAACAAAAATGTTCTTGAAAAACAATTGACATTTAACACAATTGTTGTCGTGTATCTAAAACTATACACAGTACTTTGTCCAGGCTAAAGGTCCCAGATCACCAGTTAACTATATAAATGGAGAGTTAATCTCCTGTTTAAGCAATGTTATTGTAAAGGATGATAATTAAACCACATAAAAAAATAACTAAGCAAAAGAAAGTAGGTGAAAAACATTCTGTGCGCGATAATGAAAGGATGATCACGCACGTACAGTTGCAGGAACATTAGGCCCATTAATCATCTGTTTAAAGAATGGTTAAAGCGAAAGTGGCAACCGCTGCTGCTTACAAAAAATCTCGATCTTTTGAATGGAGCAGGACTGTAGATGCCTGAGCACCATTTTTTCCACTCTATTTCCTAATCATCCTCTCATTCGGTACTGACCTGCTTTTTTTTTGCTCACTCACTCATTATGCTTCTCGATTCTAAGATCACATTTGCGTGCATATTGACAAATGGTCAATAAGCAATGGTCTTAAACTAAAATTAAAATCTTTACTGACGAGCCAGCACTGGCTAATAATCTAACATAATATACATAAAATAATCTATGTCTAAGCTTTTTTTTTTTTTTAATTAGCTATTTTTGTTTTTCCATAAATTCATTAGTTGGTGTTTCTGCAGTCAAGTTTAAAATTAACTTCTGTTCTACTTTATTACTAATAATAATTTGATATAATAAATTTGTATTATATAATTATGTATTTATAGATGGGGGCGATGCGGTGGCTCAGTGGTTAGTACTGTCACCTCACGACAAGAAGATTGCTGGTTTGAATCGCGGCCGGACCGGTTGGCATTTCTGTGTGTAGTTTGCATGTTCTTCCCGTGTTGGTGTGGGTGTCCTCCAGGTGCTCCAGTTTCCCCCACAGTCCAAAGACATGTGGTATTGTTGAATTGTATAAACTAAATTGGCCGAAGTGTATGTGTGTGCATGTGAGAGTGTATTTGTGTTCCCATTACTGGGTTGCGGCTGGAAGATGTGTAAAACATATGCTAGAAAACCAGGCAATTCATTCCGCTCTGGCAACCCCTGATGAATAAAGGGGTTAAGCCAATGGAAAATTAACAAATGTATTTATAGACTCAAGTTCACTGGTAGAAGAATGATAAAACCTTCACAGCGTACTTTAGGAAATACATTTTATAATGTACAATTATGATGATTATTTAAATATGATAATTAATTAATGTATAGTTAATTAATACAAAGTCAGGATGTTTTCTTAAAAAAAAAAAGATTGGCATGTTGTTGTTTTATTGACCAGTTGTCATTTTATACAAAAGCTTTATTAAAATACAAAACAATAAATCATAAATCCAGAGAAACAGCTTATGCTTTTTTTTATTTAGTTTTTTTTTGTATTGTAAAACCAAAGCATTTTTAAAACAATAATTTACCCATTAAGTATTATCTATAAAAGCTAATATTACTATTATATTTTGTTTCAAATTCATTTCAGATGAATAAAACATTTTATTTATTTTTTTAGTCAGCAACTATGTGTGGCACCCGTTTTGTTAGTTCATCATTACTAAACCCACTTTTCACATTCTAATTAGTCCATTATTCCTCTAACTCCATGTCACTTTCTCTCTGCAGTGATTGGAGTGATCCCTTTATGCTCTTGGGCCTTGGTTTTTTCTTTTTACACTGACTCATGAAGTGTTTTATGTCATTACCAGACCCTCAAGGAATCTGCACCGTTGACATTAATTGGTAGTTGTTCCTCCCTAAAGGCTTCCACTCAGCTGGGAATACTGGAAGGCCACTGGCTGTTGTCTGTTAGATTTGCTCGAATTCAGGCACAAAGGCGTCAGTGAGGTTTGGGATCAATTAGAACATCCCACATTGGATGCTCCTTCTTAGTTAAAACAGAAAGTGTGGAAACCAAAATGATACAAACTTTAAGTGAAAGTGATTATTGGGATTTACTCTATGGAAATCACTGCTTGTTTTTTTTATGGAAGCTCTTTGAGTTGTCATGAAGAGAAATGCAGATATGAACTGCAATCTGCCAAAATGCATCCATTTGAATGACTCACAAAATGACATTTGGCTATTTTCCACTCGCACTTTATTTAGCTTTTCAACACTTGCTTTCTTGAATATAACATCAACACTGAGAAAAAAAGTAGTGTTGCTGTTATTAACTCAGAATTTGCTAAATTTTGCAATTAATTAGAAAGAAATTCCAAGAGATGGATTAAACTAAAAGTGAAATATTGAAGTAGAAAGATTGAAATTGCACAAAATATTATCAAAATGATCTTTTCAGTGTTCAATCAACCTATTTTTTGGTATAGCAGTCTTGTGCTTAATGTTTAATTATGCCCTTGACTCCGAAAGTAAAGGCAAAAGCAACTTTAGCCTAAAAGCATGCTCTCTAAATAAATGTGCTGCAATAACATTGTCAACAGGGGGTTTCTTTTCAATGAGAATATTTTTATCTGTTATAGAAAATGACTTTATGTTTTGATACAGATAAAATTGAAAGTCACAAGTATGATTTGATGGTGTATTTTCTTCTCTTGGGCATGAAGAGAAACATATATTGTTTTTATTTGGAAGATTACCATGGGCTTTATACATTTGAGGTGACTTGGCTTCATAACGGATGTTGATTTGAGTCTGTCAGACCTGTACAGTTCCCATTGAAATCAAAACAAAGGCTTTAATAATAAAGCCTCCAAAAGAGGCTGTCTCAGTAATGCCATAGAATAACCAGTTTGGGTTTCCTTTCAGCGAGTTGTTTTTAAAAGAACTTTCTTAGTCTTATGTCTGAGCCTATTTTTCAGTGTATTCCATCATCTTAAATGTTTTTCTCTTAGGGTGTATTAAATGTCCACTAGTGAAATGGTTTTTATTTTAATTCACTCCATTTTTAGTAATTAGTTAATTCATTCTTAGAGTGAATTAATGGATGGCTTATCTGTCTGCTAACTAATAAGTTTTCGAAACAGAGAGGCCTTCATGAAGTAAATTTGTGTGTTACTGATTGGGTTATGCAAAACATATAGTTTATGAGATTTCTTAATGTCATTATGCAGTTGAAACTCCCATTCAGTGGTCATTTTAGATTCGAGCTGTACGATATTGGAAAAATCTAACATTGCGATGTTATGCTATTCTGAGATACACAGTATATTGCGATACACTGTATAGTATATTGCGATATGAATGAAAGAATTAATAATTTTACATTGATTAGGATGATTCTGTGGGTGCATCTGCATAAAAGATAATAAGCAATCTATAATCATAGACAAATACAATAAAGAAGTTTATAATAAACGTTTTACTTTTAGAGGAGTCTAACGGTATTCAAATATACAGTAAATAATTATTTTGCTTGTTGAAACTACTTATTTAAAATGAGCTGAAACAACACATCTCTTGAGATTTCATTGAGACAACTTCATTTTTTTTTTATGTTCAATCCACATACATAATAGATTTGTGTTAGGACAACATGAACGAATTGTGTGGAACCCTGCATTTTTTACAGTGCAGGCACAGCAATTGAATAATCGAATTAAGTTTTTCCTGTGTAGTCTTTGTTGTGTTAATAATTCAATAAAATTATTTGTTATTAAAGTTACGATGGCGTAGTGAGTAGCATGTTCGCCTCACAGCAAGAAGGTCGCTGGTTCGAGCCTCGGCTGGGTCAGTTGGCATTTCTGTGTGGAGTTTGCATGTTCTCCCCGTGGTTGCGTGGGTTTCCTCCGGGTGCTCCGGTTTCCCCCACAAGTCCAAAGACATGTGGTACAGGTGAATTGGGTAGGCTAAATTGTCCGTAGTGTGTGAGTGAGAATGAGTGAGTATGGATGTTTCCCAGAGATGGGTTGCAGCTGGAAGGGCATCCGCTGCGTAAAACAAATGCTGGATAAGTTGGCGGTTCATTCCGCTGTGGCGACCCCAGATTTATAAAGGGACTAAGCCGAAAAGAAAATGAATGAATGAATAAAGTTACAAATAATAAAATTTCTGATGCCTGAACGCTTTTAAAATCCTCATACAGCCATAGGCCTCAAAAACACATGCAAATGATGAGTTATAATCAAGACTCAACATTGCATGTCTTGCGATGCGACTATTGTAAATGACCACATTATGATATCGAAGCTAAAACGATACATCGTGCAATCCAACTTTTGACACAATATACAGTGCATCAGGAAAGTATTCATAGCATTTAACTTTTTCCACATTTTTTTTATATTACAGCCTTATTCCTAAATGGATTAAATTAATTTACTTCCTCAAAATTCTACACACAATAGCCCATATTGAAGCGCTAGGAATACTTTCCGGGTGTATTTCATGAAGTTGAATGCTTAATTTTTGTTTTTCTAGCTTATTTTAAATTGGTTTCACATCTGATTTAATCTCCTCCTCCATTATTTACACTGTAACCAGCCTGCACAGATACTACTTTAACTAACTGCAACTTGATCATTACAGAAATGTGATTTGACGGTAAATTTGTTCTTCAGAATATACTGTCACACAATTGGTCACCATTAATTATGCTATTTTCCTGTTACATACGACTTTAAAATGGATATTTATAGAAAAAGTGCAAAATATGGCTCAAAACATGATATAATAACAGTAGCATAACTTGGAAGTACCAAACTGTTAAGGGGAAATTGGGATGTCTGGTCAGCCCAGTGTATATCCAAATTTCAGTTTATGTCTTTGTGTTTAGATATTGTTTTGTCACACTCTACTGTACGTCACTCACATACGTTACAGTAGGAGCGGTTACAACTGACTGAAAGGACTCATGTTATCCAGCTTAACAGTGAGCAAAGAAGTAAACGACTGAAAGGAACGTGGATGTCGACTACAGTACGTAATCTCTGTGTTTGGTACAACGCTGCAAAGAATTAATACATTTTTTACATACATGTTTTCTCACAACACAAATCATGACAGTCAAATGTTAGATCAACAGTTGGGTGGTAGATGGTCTTTATTTGCTCGTCAAATGCATTGAAATACAGTACATGTGCATTTATTCTTTGAAAGCAATCAAATCAAATGTGTATTTGACTACCGCTGACAGTGGTGGGAAATGTATTTTAAACACCGTAGCCCGTCACAAAAATTGTTTTTAAAAATGATTTACTGGTTGTACTAAATCTTTTCAAAGTTACTGGTTGCAAAGTGTTTATATGGGCTGAATTTAAACAAACAAATTAAATGTAGTAATGTTCATCCTAATTTGTTTGTTTAAAGTCATCTCATATAAATTGTTTGCAACCACATACTGTACCTTAAAAAAGTCAGTATAATCCAATGAATCTTTCTTTTCAGTGTTGTTTAAATCTGTATTTAGCATCATCCGCATATGATCTGATTGATGAAAACATATTTTAATACCAAATTTAACTGGTTTAAACATTTTGAACAAGTGCTATTTCAGTGGTTAAAAGCAAGGTGAGCATATAGTGAGAAGAATCTTTGTTGAATAACAGCAAGCGACTAGTGTACAGTGGATGATTAGTGCAGTAACTTTATAAAGGAATAATGGATGAAAATTGATACCATATAATAATTCCCTCTAAATGATGGTTACATTGGGACTAAGGATGCTGCTCTTGTAGTTTCTTTCTACTTATATGGCTACAGATGGACAAAAAAAAACCTACATCTTCTGGAGTCTGGACCCCTTGTGTTTCTTTTAATTGGGTTTGTAAGGGGGAATCGTTCATCTCTTTCGCTGTCTCTTTCTATCCTTATACTCTGCCAGATGACATTACTCTGGCTTTTGGGTGCTGAGTGAAACTAACCCAAACCTTGTAATCTTCAACCCTCTCAGATGAAACCTCTAAGCTGCTGTGGCCAGCAATCCATCATTTACTCTGAGCTTTTCACACTTTGTGTCACAAATGTCGCACTGTCCAGAACAATAAGACTCTCTGTCTTGGAAAGTCCAAATCATTTCGGTTTCTAATGCCTGAGGAATCTGTTTTTGTGTCTCATTGTTTGGAAAAGAAGACAATGACATATAAGCCTTTCTCTATTTTTCCCCCATTTTTTCCCTAAACATAATAGTTTTAATAACTTACTTCTTTTAGCTTTTCCATAATGACAAGATACTAGTATTTAGCTTAAAGTGCAATTTAAAGGCTTAACTGGGTTAATTAGGCTAATTAATTAGGGAAGTAATTGTATAATGATGGTTTGTTCTGTAGATAATTAAAAAAAATGTTACTTAAGGGGGCTAATAATATTGACATTAAAATTATGTTTTAAACATTAAAAACTGCTTTTATTCTAGCCGAAATAAAACAACTAAGACTTTCTCCAGAAGAAAAAATATTATAGAAAATACTGTGAAAATTTCCTTGCTCTATTAAACATCATTTGGGAAATATTTTAAAAAGAAATAAATTCACAGGAGGGCTAATAATTCTGACTTCAACTATATGTTACAAGATAGAATTAATTGGCTACAATGAATACTGGTAATGTAAATTAATGGTTATTCTCTGTATATATTAAAATAAGAATACTGTTGACCAATCAACTTGTTTTACTGTTTAAACCACTCTAATTGTTAACATATAAAGATGTTTTTGCATGTCTTATCCAAACTACAGATGTTTTTACATTTTACGTCCATATAAATTAACTATATAAAACTGGCTGCTATCTGCCCTTTTTAACTACCATAGTTTTACACAACGGGGGCCACGGTGGCATAGTGAGTAGCACGTTCGCCTCACAGCAAGAAGGCCGCTGGTTCGAGCCCCAGCTGGGTCAGTTGGCATTTCTGTGTGGAGTTTGCATGTTTTCCCCGTGATTGGGTGGGTTTCCTCCGGATGCTCCAGTTTCCCCCACAAGTCCAAAGACATGTGGTATAGGTGAATTGAGTTGGCTAAACTGTCCATAGTGTATGAGTGTGAATGAGTGTGTATGGATGTTCCCCAGAGATGGGTTGCAACTTGAAGGGCATCCGCTGCGTAAAACAAAATGCTGGATGGGTTGGTGGTTCATTCCGCTGTGGCGACCCCAGATTAATAAAGGGACTAAGCCGAAAAGAAAATGAATGAATGAATGAGTTTTACACAACCAGCCCAGAAATATAATATACAATCTCAAACTACTAAAAATTTGAATACATTTGTCAACATTTAAAGTTGTCAAAACAGAGATCAAGCTCCCATACTCTATAGCATAGATGAACTAAAATCGTCCATGAAAAATAAATTGTCATAAATACTGTAGACGAATTACCAACCTTTCCTTGTCTTTGGTAGGCAGAACCTTAGTTTTTAGCACTACATAGTTTTGAATCTGGTAATCATGGAGCATTATTTCTTGCACATGATCACACAGAACAAATCTGTAGGCATCCAAAGACTTGTAGGCCTTCAACTTCACTTTTGTAAAAATCACTTGGACTTTCAATGAGATAGTTCTATATTTCATGCTGGATGCTTGGCCATTTCGACTTATCCAATATCCATTGGGAGGGTGCTACCGCAAATGGACCAGTCAGACAAACGCCGCTCACTTTAACATTAATTTTGCAGAATAACTGTGCTTATCACTGGGTGACAAGCTGTTGTAATATGCAGAAAGCATTATGTAAATAATATATATGATATGTAATGAATATAACTTATCTCTAATACAACAACAAACTCTGTACAGCATCGAATGTCATTCCTTCGCTGTAACGCTCCCAGCTTTTTTTGCAACCTTGACGCGCACATCCTAAATGTTTACAAACCGGTAATTCCTCTTTAAAATAACATATTTTTCTACAGATTATAGGCAAGGCAAGTTTATTTATATAGCACATTTTATAGATTATCTTAAGCACATATCACATATTATAGATTATCTTTTAGCACATAGCACATATTATAGATTATCTTTTAGCACATAGCACATATTATAGATTATCTTTTAGCACATAGCACATATTATAGATTATCTTTTAGCACATAGCACATATTATAGATTATCTTTT